>OX940939.1:14781989-15289359 GCA_954870645.1 Agrotis clavis | reverse complement strand
GTTAGCGCGAATTTACACCTGTCAGATGTGCTGTCAGTTGCATAAAAACCACAAAAATATAAAATGCTCCTTAAAATCAACTATTCTAATGCTGTTGAGGTACTTCTCAACTTAGCCGCGTAACAGTCGATAACTCGGGCTACACACATCGATAAAATTAGAGGTGTCAAGTCTAAGCAACCCATCGCACAGTGTCGCTCGATGATAGTGAATAGGCCCGCCAGGCCTGGCTCACTCCGCGATGTAGATATAAAACTGCAAGTAGATGCGGGGCCATTACGTCGTGGCCGTAACAAACGGCTGTCGCGCGCCGCCCGTTTCGTACGCGCTCCGTATCTTATTTATTTTTGTTACGTGTGATTACGTATAAGATAAAATTAAGATAAAAAAAATGAAGAAACGAAAACAAAATATTGCATAGCTTTTGGTTGTTTAAATAATAAGTGATAGGAGCCTCACGTTTTTGTTAAGGTGATTGCTTCGATGTAGCCCGCGAAATTCAAATTTTTTTACGTTTTTTGCAATTTGCAGGCCAGTGACATGTTGTAACTTTATAAATATTTGTGTTGCGCAAATAACAAGTATAATTTTAAATATAAAAAATATCAAAAAACTCGCTCTATCAGCTCTCACATAGAAAAGGTGCATCGTAGTTAGATTTCGGAGATTTTAACATGATGCACCTTTTCTATGTGAGAGCTGATGGAGCGAGTTTTTTGATATTTTTTATATTTAAAATTATACTTGTTATTTGCGCAACACAAATATTTATAAAGTTACAACATGTCACTGGCCTGCAAATTGCAAAAAAACGTAAAAAAATTTGAATTTCGCGGGCTGGTTGGAGCATCCCCCTTAAGAAAAATTAATACGATCATTATGTATGCTTTTATTTCATATTTTTTACGCCAATCAGCCCGCTGAAATATGCATGAAAGAAGCAATAACTGAAAATTACAATAGAGTTGACAAATTAACTGAACATTACAATAGAATTGACGATCCTTATACACCGTGTTCTTCACGTTATCCATAAACTTTAGCAAATACTTCTATGGCTTTTACAAATCAAATCCAACAAAGGAAGTAGTACTTAAAAAGGCTTCGTTACAAAGATATTTGTAATTTCATTTAATGAAATTTAATTGAGCTATGCAGTGAGAAAGTATCTTAATTTGGCCTATGTTGCCGCTTAGTGCAATTAAAATGATAAATCTATCAAATACTATTTGCATTTCATTTGCACGTACGAGAGGAACCCGAGAGTTAGCGAAGAAATACGATCATTTGCGATAACGAATCTTTCAAAGAGATTAAACTGGTCGCTATGGATACCTAAGTTGTTATTTGTCATTGTTTGTCATGCATGATTTTAACTGTCAGGATTATTGTTTATTGTAATTTGCTTTTGGGTTTCCGACTAATTTAATCAATCATTTTGATTACAACTTTCACTATGCCGCACGAATATTCTGCTCAACACCAAGCTGATATTCACTTCGTCTACGGTTTCTGTGACGGAAATGCTACAGCAGCTGTGCGAGAGTACCAACGGCGATTCCCTGGTCGGCGCGTTCCTGATATACGAACATTTATTAACATACACAGGAGATTTTGTGAGATCGGAATTAGACCACGCCGCCCTGAACGAGCAATCAATTTGAGCGTCGCTCAAGAAAACAGAATAATGAACCTTATTATTCATGATCCTACACTCTCAACGAGACGCGTTGGGAGAATCGTGGGTGTATCTCATAAGCTAGTGTGGAAACTGTGGAAAAGATATGGTTTGCATGCCTACCACTACAGAAAATCCCAAGGCATAATACCACCTGATCACTTCTCAAGAATTGTTTTTTGCCAGAGAATGAATCAAGAACTGATAAATAATCCAATACTGCTTCAAAAAATTCTTTGGATGGATGAAGCCCAGTTTACAAGAGCGGGAGTATTCAATTCCAAAAATCAAGTGCAGTGGCATGAGAGCAACCCGAATTTACATTGGCAGGCGTCACATCAAACTGAATTCTCTGTAAACATGTGGGCTGGTGTTTTTAACAATCAGCTGATCGGCCCTATTGAGATTCCCCACCGCCTAAATGCTGACAATTACTTAGAGTTCCTAAGAAACGTCACTAGCTTCGAATTTTTCGAACAAGTGGATCTTCAAACTCTGCGAACCATGTGGCTCCAACATGATGGGGCCCCTGCACATTATGGCACACAAGTGCGTGAATATTTAAATGCAACGTTTCCTGGCCGTTGGATTGGACGAGGTAGCACAAATATCGCATGGCCAGCTAGGTCCCCAGATCTGACTCCTTTAGATTTTTATGTCTGGGGAACCTTAAAGGAGAAGGTGTACTCCGTACAAATTCAGAACCGTGAACAGCTCTTAGATAGAATATCTCAGGCTGCTGAACAAATAAGACAAATGTCTGTAAATTTAAATGGCCAAATTAGGACTCGTTTGAATATTTGTGTCGAAAAAGAAGGTGGTCATTTCGAAAACTTTTTACATTAAATTTATTTTTTGCTTTTTAGAGTTTATTTTTTATTAATAAAAATATTTTTGAATGACATTACGGCTGACGTAGTTGTCTAACCTACAGTGTTATATGGATCTTTGGACACTCCATTGAGGTTGACAGGAGAGCGCTCATTTGTGAAATGTATTGAAAAATAAGATGGTGGCGTTAGTTCTGATGTTGCCCACGCAACAAGTGTGCTTATAAATTATAATTATTCTACTCAAATGCATAAAAAAAATATGCTGTGATTACCATTTATCTTAATTTGACCGAGACCTATCTTTTGAGAGTATTTTTACGAATGTACGTGAGCTCTAAGCGTGGTCCCCAGATTGCGTGTTGAGCTGCCCCTCTTTTAGTCAATAATTTTGAGATTGAATGTTCGTTACTTAAGCCGAAACGGCAGAATGGGAAGATAATTATGGTAGCCTACTCCCCTTCCCGTCGTTGGAGATCCGGCGTTGCTTTAAGCCTAGACTAAAAATAAGGACTGCAGAAACGTTTTGCGAAGGCTGCATGTCGTGGGAAGAGGTTATCATGATTTGGTTATGGAATTTTGTTTTTTTTTTTTATTCCTCAATTAAAAAGACAATTCGAAATACGTATCTACCTGCTTGGTAGCCTTATACGTTCTCTTTAGATAAGTATAGTACATTGACAGTGCTATGAGGAACGAGAAAAAAATCAAAGAAACTGTTTTGACAAGTTTCAGCCCGCCAAATGTTATGAATGAAAATACGACGTTGCCAATTCGGATAAAGAGGCATGCATATCGGGTTATTTACGTCTAGGTATTTAGTTTGTATGAAAATTAACAAAAAATAAAAAATAAGATTTTATTAATGTGTCCATAATGAAAAATGCTTACTTCCGTGGTCTGAACATCTGGTCGAAGTTTATGTATATCGTCCGGAACACGGTGTATAACTTTACCTACATCCATCTACATCCTACATTTACTCACCAAATCGGATCATTGCTCCTATACTATAAAACTTACAAGAGCACACGGAGCCACAGCCCACAGTGACTCGGGTGGCGAATGTGGCGTTATGATAATGATGAGGTTTTAAAGCCTATCATTTCAAATTTTTTTAAATATTATTCTTTTTTGTTTTTCTGAGATGAAATGTTTAAAATATAACAATAATAGGTAGGAAAGATAATATTATCATAATAAATTATTTCTAACGTAAGGTGCCGTAGGTACTATAAGCAATCTGTGGCTGTGCTACCTATCGATAATGTAGTATGTAGTAATCGATGGCGAAACCAAAAAGATATAGGCTGATGATAAAAACAAAATTCCTTGAGGAACATTTATAATAATTATTTAATTTAACAAATGCATAAAATACACCGACCTACCTAACTGTGCCTCCTGAACTCGCAAGTCGCAACCCTATGGGGATGGCAACTCAATGCTAATCGTAGGTGGCGCTGCGATAGTTGGTCCCTACCTCAGATTACTGTCTACCTTGTACAAAAAACAAACAAGATTTATTGTTATGAAAATTGAGTATAAATACAAAACAAATATGGAAAATTATTCGTCAATGCAAGTGCATAGACTAAAAGAAGATCTAAGACGCCGCGGTGCATCTACAAGAGAAAAAAAAGTTTTTTAATTGAGTGGTTATACATTTGATTTTACCGTATTAAGGTGATTGCTTCGATGTAGCCCGCGAAATTCAATTTTTTTACGTTTTTTGCAATTTGCAGGCCAGTGACATGTTGTAACTTTATAAATATTTGTGTTGCGCAAATAACAAGTATAATTTTAAATATAAAAAATATCAAAAAACTCGCTCCATCAGCTCTCACATAGAAAAGGTGCATCGTAGTTAGATTTCGGAGATTTTAACATGATGCACCTTTTCTATGTGAGAGCTGATGGAGCGAGTTTTTTGATATTTTTTATATTTAAAATTATACTTGTTATTTGCGCAACACAAATATTTATAAAGTTACAACATGTCACTGGCCTGCAAATTGCAAAAAACGTAAAAAAATTTGAATTTCGCGGGCTGGTTGGAGCATCCTCCTTAAGGTGATTGCTTCGATGTAGCCCGCGAAATTCAAATTTTTTTACGTTTTTTGCAATTTGCAGGCCAGTGACATGTTGTAACTTTATAAATATTTGTGTTGCGCAAATAACAAGTATAATTTTAAATATAAAAAATATCAAAAAACTCGCTCCATCAGCTCTCACATAGAAAAGGTGCATCGTAGTTAGATTTCGGAGATTTTAACATGATGCACCTTTTCTATGTGAGAGCTGATGGAGCGAGTTTTTTGATATTTTTTATATTTAAAATTATACTTGTTATTTGCGCAACACAAATATTCATAAAGTTACAACATGTCACTGGCCTGCAAATTGCAAAAAACGTAAAAAAATTTGAATTTCGCGGGCTGGTTGGAGCATCCCCCTTAAATCCACAATTACTTGTAGTTGAAGTTTAAATTTTTGAGTTTAGGTATGTTTTACCTGTCCTCTCCTCTACAAAGAATATAATGCTGCTTCTGACTTTCTTTTTTGATAAAATATCATAATGTTTTAGGTCAATAATTTTACCCCTTTTTTCTATTTGAATTCGAGAAATATCACAATATGTTTAATTTCTTAACACGACAACTATCACAAAACTCGTTCCAGGTGATAATTCTTCCACCAGACGAACCATTTCATGATTTATAGAGCGACGCAATACTGCCTCCAATCGAAAAGTAGATAATTATTATTTTGAAAAGTGTATTCGATTGTTTAGTTATGGTATAATCATAGAATTTCATTAATAAACTCAACTCAACGGCCTGTCTCGGCTTCGCAAGGGTGGATATTTGTTTATTATATAGCTTTTCCTTAGTTATAATACAATTTTTGTTCTCAAGGCAGTCACAGCAGCTACCCATGATTTCTTGATAGTGTGAATTGTCGTAATGTTCCATCACTTTTGTCATTCTACCATCCGCTAGATAGTAGATTTCAAACCTGGCAACACTGCTGTTGAGTGACAGCAGGCACCGCAGCTGTGAAACCTGTCAAAGTCAGCTCAATAATTGTTGCGTTTCCTGGTTTCCTGTTATCTAAATGAAATAATTTGATTGCTTATTTATAAATACATAATGAAATGCCATGTACCGGGAGCCAACGTTAAAGGCAAGTATTATAGTTGATTATGATCATTTTATTTGTGTTCAGCATTTTTATCAATTGTGTCAAATCATTCGAACCAAACGATAATTTCAATGTTTTTAGTTTTAGCTAGAACTGTTCATGCCCTTGCAAGATTTGGGGATGAACTTTACCTGGAATCCCTTCCAGATTGTGTATTACTAAGAACTTTAAATGCAGCTGAATCGGCGTATGCGATGGTCAAGTTTAATAAAAATTTCTTCTCATACTTCAACTATAACTTTTATTCAACGGAAGATAATGAGGGATTGAAATGTAAAATATCTATGAAATCGGCTCTTAACACATTCAAGTCGCCAGCGCATATAGATAAACAAGTTGAAAACCTAGAAATCAAACTAGATCCAGAGTCCTGCAAGTTGATATTCCAGCTGAAATGTAGACATGGCATTGTCAAAACACATTTTGTATCAATTTTAGATTGTAAAGCAATGCAAGCAGTGTACACGAAAGATTCTGTACCAAACAGGTAAGACAATCAGCAAAATGCATTATTTTATTCTATAGAATATTTTGTGCAACTTATCTAAAACAACATTGTTCTGACATTAATTTATTAAACCTTTCAGGATAACATCTCCACAGAGAATACTATCAGATGCCCTCAACAACTTCCAAAGTTCAGATGATCAAGTAACCCTAGAAGCTACTGCACTTTCTCTCATTCTGCGAAACTATATTGACTGTAGTATAGACCTCACCAAAATTATCAGAACACAAATAAGTCTGAAGCCAGCAGAGTTTGATAGCTACCTAATAGGAGCAGAAACTACCATAACATTCTCACTCAAAGAATTCAGGGCATTGCTTACATTTTCTGAGGCTCTAAATTTACCTCTGCAACTACATTTTGAGACTACTGGAAGACCTGCCGTTTTTATTGTACACAATGGCACAACCTTTGAAGCACATTTTGTATTGGCAACAACAAAACCTGATAATGCATCACAAACAACATCAACACAAAATACGAATATTGAAAGAAATAAGCGAAAAGAAAACAGTACTCAAGGATCTGTCAAGAAGAAGCCACATTTAGATATAGACATTTCAAAGTGCTTAGATGAAGATTCTCATCTGTTTAACTTTGTAGATATACCTGGAGAGACTGAAGTTAATGTAAGTCATAAATTAAATGGTAATGTAAACAAAGAGACCAGTAGCAAAGACATAAGGATAGACTTATTGGACTGTGATAATATACCAGCATCGCCTGCTGCCAGAACAATGATCAAGTCTGTGTTTAAAAGATGCTTTGAAAGTACTTTTGACCCAAGAAGCATCCATGGTGCAGTTTTAGCGGAAAATTCTGATAGTGAGTGATATGTAATCCAATACAAAATATTGTATTCATCATCACTGAAAGTGTTTTATAAATATCATCACACTGAAATTCCCTAAAGATAGCCAAATTGCAGCTGTGTGGTATATGTTGTGTATTTTGATAAGAATAGCTATTGTTAATTAAATAGTTACCAATGTTACTTTTATTTTTTCCTCTGTCCTGCCTGTGTAAGTCATAGTGAACAAGGTTAGGGCTACTATTCAATGACAAAAATAAAAAGACATTATCACTGCATTATGATTTTATAGCAAAAAATATACATACACAGGGAAAAGTATTATACACACATCACAAATCAATGTTCGATGATATACGAGCAAATATGAGGGGTTTTTCATTTATCATCTTTAATAACTATTATAATTTTCACATCCAAAATGGTAACAAAGCTTTTCTTCTAATTGTACAAAAACATAATTGACAATATTGAGAAGTAATGTACAAAATTAATTCATAAATAATGCCTGTCGTCTTCCCGCCATGTATAAATGTTGAGCAAAAATATTCTGGAGTGTGTTGGATGTGACACACCACAACTAGTTGGTTCGCTTTGCGAAAAATTTAATATCGGAAATTTTATCAACCTGTGCTTCATTCATATGTGCATAGAGGGCAAGGTAGAATCCATACAATGATAAGTTTACAAAAGTTATATTTATTCAGTAAAAATTATAATTAAGTATTAAATTTACTAAAAATTAGCACTAGAATAAAATTGTAATTCAGAGAAGCAACATTATAAAAGCTACCAATGTATATGCATTGCATCGAGTCGGTAACTAACAATTATTATCATGCAAAGTACAAGTTTGGTAGCTTATTTTACTTTTTTTTTATAATTTTGCCAAGTTCTTAGTAGGTATTGCATGTTTATCTTTTATTTATACAATAGCAAATTGCGATACGTATTAATAAATAAATATTGTTTAAATTACTTCAGATTTGGTGTCTACTATACAGAGATCAAACTTGTAATAATATAGGAAGTAAAAACAACAAAATGCAGTTTTCTATAAAAAAAATTACCATACATATTTCATTACTATAACATGTCTTAAAAAAGATGAAAAAGACCTTGGATTCTATTTTATTTAATATTTATAAAATACGGCAGCGATACCATTTAATTACAATAAGTATTTATTTTAAATCAATTTCAATATTGTCTCTGGCCCGGGTGGGGGGGCCCGCACTATGAGTCACGCCGGGGCCTGCTCTCAAAAACGTCCTAACTGCATCACCAAACACTCACAACTAAATTAATGAAAAAGGGCACTGTTACTTAGGAACAATCCTCTTGGCTCTTTCTCACACACTGTGCTACTTTCCTTTTAAACTCCGAATATGATTCTCTCCATTCTTTCTGTAAAAAGAAACAGAATGAGCACTCGTCTACTATGGGCGTACGCGGGTCTTGTTTGTGATAATACAGGTTGGTGCGTGCAGCGACCTAGCGTGAAAAACTATTCAATATAGTGTGGTACAGTTGTGTCACATGGCCCTTTTCCAATGATAATATTTTGTGATCTAAATCCCCTCACTCTCCTAAAAACAATCTTCTTGACTTTTCCTAACACATCTCGCAACTTTCTTTTTGAAATCCGAATATCGCTCTCTCCATTCTTTCTGTGAATGCAAACAATAGTTACATGAGAATGACAATAATTACAGATGCAGATCAAACACAAGCACATTGTGAATCTCCTGTGGACAAACTAAAATTACTATTATTATTGAACACATACAAGAAGAGATAGTACTCTAGTACCATGTTGAGACATCTACAAAATCATGTGAATGTTAACTTGCAGTCATTTAACTTAATTCACCCATTTTATTCCCTGTAGTGGTGGGCTTATACATAGATACTTTAGCTAATAACTTGTCTGTAACAAGCCAGGTGAGTCATTTGATGTCCAATTAAGTTATATGGCTGCATAGTTATTAATTTACACAGTAATCCAAAGGTAGTTCAACTACAACAAAACATTACAAATATAAATATTTCTGAATTTGGTACTATTATTTTTTTAACATGTCTACCATTGAACCACTCTGTACAAAATCATCCTACTGCTGCAAAAAATTCATTTCCCTAAAGCCTAAGGCAGTGTTTTTCAACCTGTTGCAAAGCTTCTATAGGAGAGTTGTAAAAGGTTGGAAAAGCTACAGCAGTAAAAAAAAAACAATGTTTAAGAAGATTTATTAGGATTTTTTTAACTTAAAGACATAATCATTTGTATCATTATGAAAATGAATAAGTACAGTAGGATCTCGTTAATCCGGAGAGGCAAAAACAAGACTCTTTGCCGATTATCGAGGCGTCCGGATTATAGTATGTCATATTTAATGGTAATAAAACACATGTTATTTAGTTAGTTAGCTTAGTTTCTTCAATCATTTTTTTTTTATTTTTTCTTTTATCAAATGGTTTTCGTAAACCGGGACCACGTTCTGTTAGACCAGTGATTCCCAAAGTGGTCCAGGTAGACCCCCAGGGGTCCACGGGAGACTTGCTGGGGGTCTACGTACGCGTGACAAAGAATGGGGGTGCATAAGATGGTAATGGGGGTCCACGAAAATTTATCTGCTTTTGATAGTAAAGAGCAAAAATGTAAGCATAGTTTTTATAAGGGCCTAGCTACATTAGTCGGCGCGAATTCTCTCAATTTCCAAACTTGTCGCAGGTAGAATGTATTGATGAGGATATCCATAACTACAGTCAACATTTAAGTGTCCTGCATGATGACTTCAAAACCAGGTTTGAAGATATGCTGACGATGGATATACCACCATGGATCATAAATCCATTTGATGAAACGGAAGAACGAGCTAAGCACCAATGAGGAGCTGAAGGTGAAATTTAGAAAAGGCTACCAAACATTTTGGTGGCAAGCAGAAATACCCGAAAAGTATCCTGGACTGTGGGAAATCGCGAGGAAATTTTTAATAGCTTTTCCCTCGTCATACCTTATCGAAAGGAGTTTTAGTGCCGTTACAAACCTCTTAACAAAAAAGGAGCAAATTAAAAATCACAGAGCGGGGGGATTTGCGGTTATTGCTCACCAAAATAAAGCCAAACATTGATCGATTGCTGACGCTCCATCAAATACATCCTTCCCATTCATTAAAATTATGACCTGAACCTCTATTACCTTATTAATTTTTTCTTGTACCTAATTCTTTTTAATTAATAAAAAAAGTGTTATATTATGTACCATTTTTTTCGTTTTTATTTTACCTATCGGAATATAATATTAGGGACAGAACTCAGAAGCGACACAATTTTTATTTTTTGGCGACTTTAAGAATGTGGTAGAAATGTAGCAGCAGGGGTCCACCGAAACCAGCCAAATTTTGAAAGTGGTCCACGAGAAAAATAAGTTTGGGAACTACTGTGTTAGACCAACAAACTTCAAGATTTTGTCTTTGTTTCTGTCTGACACCTACAGTTGTTTTTTTTTTTTTTTTGAATTTTATGGACTTGTAACTAGAGCCTGCCTATTTAGGGTTGCCAACCGTACTATAATATATATTAGATAATTATAATATATTAAATATTTTATTATAATATATCTCTGTACTATATACTGTTGAAGAAATATGTACGCGAAAATACTATATTTCCGTACAATAGCTTGTTTATATTTTGCGTCTCTATTTCATTACTAAAATTAGTAAAATAAAAAAACTTCCTGCAATTTTCGAACACGTCTTTAAAAATGGAAGAAGTGCAAAAAAAAATATAGTTTTTATAAAAAAATAAATAAGTAAAAATATTATTATTATTATATCACTTTATTTCAACCAACTAGGATCATATTCACAATTAAACAATAAAATAGTATACATAATATAAATAACATCAAATCAATTACTTAAATGAGGGAATATCAATTAAAAATACATAATAAATAACAACAAGATCAACTAGTTAAATAAAAGAATATCAATTAACATTTTTTTTTAAATTAAATAAATTTATCTAAAGAAAGCAGAATATATTAGATGCCTAACATCAAAATTTATAAATACTTAGATATAAACGTCACTAAAATAATATTCTGACCGAAGTCAGTACATGGACCATATCACAATGATACAAGTACCGACAGTCGAACCGTTCTGCGAATGCGTTCAGGACACTGTTACGGCTACCCCGCACTCTGCGCACCAGCCAGGGATGTGCACCGCTTACGCATGGTTGCATTAAAGCAATCCACTCTAGCCTCTGCAAACATCGCTGAAGCGCTACAGAAGCGAGGCAACCCCAAAAGCATCCTAAACGCATTGTTATATTGGACGCGTAGGGCGCTGTACTGTCTCTGCGTATAACTCACCCACAGACTGCCGGTGTAGAAGGACGTACAAAATGCCCTAAACAAGGTGATTTTGACGCCCCTCGAACAACGACTAAATCTGCGGGCTATCATATTGGCACGAACAGACAACGCCCTACGCTCCCTCTCTATGTCTGCATCGTCCTTCAAGTCCGAGGTTAGAATATGCCCAAGATATCTAAACGTGCTGACTCTATTTAGAGGGCACCCATAAAGTTTAATAGATGGTATATTATCTAGATATCTTCCCCGGGCTTGAAAGACCATGCATTCGCTCTTCTTCACATTGTACAACAGACCATGCTCGTCAGCGTACTTTTCGCATATACCAAGCAGCCTCGACAGACCGCTCACAGAGGCACTCAGCAGCACCATGTCATCCGCATAACTAATATTATTAATGCAAACTCCCCCAATGTGGCAGCCGACATGTGTGCTGCTGAGCTCCTTAATTAACTTTGATAACTTAAGTCTATTTTTTATTCTTCCATACTAAAATACTATATTTTTTTGAAGCATACTATATTTTTTATGGCTTTTCATGGGGGTGCTAAGACAGGAAACCTCCACGTGCGCCCCTGGACTGGAGTTCCCTCTCGGATACGTCCGGGGGGAAGACCAGTTTTTCGGGCCGGTGCACCCTGGGATGCGGGCAAAAACTCTTCCTTAGGCACTGTGTGCCTAAGGGGTCTTTTGGCCCGTATGCGAATGGCCTGTCGCTGTGTGGACGCTCCTACGCGTGTCCCTCTGATCAGCAGAGGGCACAGCGGTGGAGCGGGCTTGCGGACGGTGAGTAATGGGTAGCTCGCCGTCCGACCAAGGACCAAGCCCGGGACGGTGGCGCGTCGTGTTTCGCGCGAAATGCCTGCTGGGGTCGCGGGTTTTTTCTTAACCCAGGATACCGTGGCCCCGGAACGTAAAGGGCATCCAAAGGAACACGGGTGGATTTTAGTCAGTAAGAGTCTGACAGTCCCTTCCGCCCCACCCAGGGCGGGAGGACTCATATAAAAAAATGGCTTTTTCAAAAAAATACTATATTCTGACAAAAAAATGTTGGCAACCCTATGCCTATACCAAAATTCCGAGCAATGATAGGGTAGCTGTCACCTTAGTGCCCGGCCGGATTACAGCGATCATCGAACAAGCGAGAGTCCGGATTAACGAGGCCCTACTGTATGTTGGATTGAATATTAATTTGTCACAAAATAAAATACATTATGAAAAAAAAGGAACGGGTTCTCGCGAGCAGGGGGCTCGCGAAGTATTTCTTAATAATAAGGCTGCGGTTCCACTGAGGCGGAGCGGAGAGCGATTCACCAATCACATGGCTTGAGTGGAGAACAGATGTGGATTTCAAGCCATGTGATTGATGAATCGCTCTCCGCTCCGCCTCATTGGAACCGCAGCCTAAAGACGCCGTGCCGTGAAAAAGGTTAAAAAACAATGGCCTTAGGTATAGCTGTGCTATAGATACACTATCACAACAGCTTTATTACCAACTTCAATTATTTTTAAGACATTAAAAAAAAAAATATTGCATTACACAAAATTCAACTACACCACTACTAATACCAAATAACTATCAAAAAATAGGTAATAACTCAAAGCAACATCTCTCGAGAGTGTTTAATAAATATTTACAATCTTATACTCCTTAGATTTTACCAAAAAATATAAAATAATATCTCATCAGTTTCTATGGACTATGAGCTACTGTGTTCAAGGGTGCTACTAGCAAAAGTACATGACATAGAGTCATAGAGCCACAAGTGAGAAACATTGCCAAGCTACACCTCATGTGAGTAAGATGTGCTATGAAGATCGGCGCCGCAAAGCGAGGAAGATGCGCAGCTCGAGCTATGCGATGTATTGATAGTACTGTAGGGAAGACGACCCATACTTTTCATCCATAGCAGACATCTACTTTACACACCCTTTGTTCCATATAAAACATCTTAACTGAATCAGATTCCACCAGTATTATGCTATGTGCATCAATGAATAGAATTGGTGAATATCAAAGGCATCCATACCAACATAGCAAAGCACATCTCTGGTGGAAAAGCAGCATTATTTCTTAGGGCAGTGTTTCTTTAAGATTGCTAGGAGCCTAAAGTGTATTCTTATTTTTTCTACTACTCTTTGCACCTATTGTGCACTTCACTTGAAATTATGCAGCCTATTAAGTAAAATAGCTCAAACATGCACATAAATACGTAATTATTACTACACTGCAAAAAATAAATAAAGTGACATCACTTGACTCACCGCAGCATCAACATTAGCAGGGCTCTCATCGTTTGGGTCTGCCAGCATGGAAATAACACTTATGAGGATGGTCTCCACTGTGTGCACTGGCAACCACCGTTCTGATGCCTTCTCATAACCCCATTTGTCATCGCCAGGTTCATGCAGTATTGATATGCACACATCACCATTTTTTTCAACTGAAAATAATTATGAAATTGTTGTAATCAAATTATACAGCAAGCAGGATTTAAAGGTTCTTAGATGGAGCAAATTTTAAGGGATATTGTATGCATTGATATACTTTTAGATAATGGGACATGGTTAGAAAGTTTTTGCTCATTAAATAAGTGGAGTCATCAGAATGAACAATGCTGGCGAATCACATAAAAACTTCTACTTTACTTTTTTTTTTCATCAATTTGTCTCAAACATAATAAAATAATTTGATATTCACAATATATTCAAAAGGTATTTTAGAAACTGTCATCTATAAAAAAAAGCATTTGTGAAGACACAGCTCAGCACTTGAAAAATAGTCAAAGTAATTTACATGGTGCTTGTTTTTGGTTAATATACAGTGGTGGTCACATAATTAAAGACACCCTTCATGTTGACCACATACAATAAAATAAATGATATTTATGGACCCAAGGTAGGTATCAATTCCATTTTAATTGTCATTATTGTGTACACTAAAGTCGTATTTTTAAGAATTAAAACAGTATTAAGTTATAATAACAAGAGTTTAGTCATAGTTCCTGTTTCAAATTTGATACAAACTTTTTTGTACATTTTCCGCTGGTCATCTAATTAAAGACAGTGCGTATTTTAACTTTTTTCTTTTACTGTAGAAATTACTGCTTGATTGGTTTAGCACTAATTTCTGGGTTGGTTGATTTTATTGGTTTTATCGGACGGGTAAATGGTTTGGTTACTGGTTAACGAGCACTGGTTTTAATGATACGCAAACATATGGTTTAAAAGATTATATTAGATACTACTGAACTAAGAAATGGTAAATCTAAGTAAATGTAGCACTAAGATGGTTTGATTAGAGTTACGCGATTGGTATCTGTACACGCACTAACTGACTATAATTGCGATACATTCATTTATGTAAATGCGCGCAGGCAAAAGTGCTGAGCTGTTCGGTTGCAAAATATTGTACCGAACATATTCCCGAGCACAAGATAAGGTAAAAGATTGTAAAGTATCTACTCATCGAATCATCTTAGTTATATTTTATGCATGACAGGGAAATAATACAAATTAACAAGAAGTGGTAAAAACTTTAGAATATAAACTATGGTTATTCTTATACAATGGTAAACGAAGTAAAAATATTATTAAAGTACAAAAACAACATTTTTTAAACTAATGAGTCTTTTACTGTAAGCACACGTTCTTTTGTCGCCTTAGGCAACGTAGCCCTTTGCGTTTTAACCGCACTACGCATAGCACTGGGCCATCGCCTGGAGAAATATGAATTAAGGTCTATTTGTTCACTTTCACTTTGCTGACGGTCAGCAGTACTCTGCTTTCGCGGTTGCACTTCACTGTTCACTCTGGTTGCTTGAGATGTAATCGCCACAGACTCCCGCCTGTGGTGAGGCTGCGCCCGGCTGGCCGTGGACCGCGAGCAGCAACTTGCTCTTCTCCAGATCCAGGCTGCTGCCGCGCATAAGACAACTCCCAGCAGTATGTACATGATGGTGTATTGGTGGATGTCGTGAACTGAAACATCATCGACCTCTGCCTTGGTGGTTTTCAGCGTTCTGATCTGATCTCCAAGAATGGACAGAGATTTATTAAGGCTCATGTCCTCTGGTAATGTGGTTTCCGTTGGTATTGCTATGTTCACAATATGATTTATCTGATCTAGCTCTGGTACGAGCATGTTTGGTGAAAAGTTAAATTGGTTGGATTGCTGTTGTAAAGAATACAGCGTGAAATCTTTACTTTTAATAAAACATTTCTGAGTCATACTAATGACCCCTGCTGTAGTCAGCTGGCGAACAGTAACTTGATCGTCACATATGATTTTGATGGAATATGTGTCACAGCAAAAATATAGGTATTGAGACGTTGAGTGTAATTCAACCCATCTATTTTTGCACACTGTGGTTTCTGTTTTGCACCTTTTGTTTATTGGGCTTGTCTCGCAAAAGTTTTCATCATTTTCTAAATTTTGGATTGGCTTGAAGAGCTCACATATGAAAGATTCTCCGTGATACAAGCAAGTGTCAAGGTCATGTATGGTGGGTGCGAAATAAGCATCCTTTTTCAGGTTTACTGCGACGTATTCCGATATTGGTGTTATGGTTGTCATACTGTAATTGATTTGTTTCGGAACTGGTATTATTCTATATAATTGAAAACTTTCTCTTGCTATGAGCGGGAATGTTATTTCGAAAATGATGTATTTTTCTGTGACTCGAGCTTTTGTTCTCAGTAACTTGTAGATGCGTTGGAAATCTGTCTCTATGTTTTCGATTGGTAGCGCTAAATCTTGAGGCATTTGCCCATAGATAATTTGTAGCTCTCGTTTGAGCTGGGGTGGTGTTAGTAGATGTAGGTTGATTTGGCCATGGTATATTTCTGATATTGTGTCTATTAACGTTTCCTGTATTTGTTTTAAGTTTTGCATCATATTTATGGTAGCTATCGAGACTAATGTGAAGTCCTGTTGTGTAGTCATCACATCGATTTCTTGTTGGAACTTATTGTTAGCTTTGTCTAAAGCTTGTAAGTGTTTATTTATGGTCTTGTGTTGCTTTGCTATTATGTCTTCGGTTCGTTGTAGTACATTGTGCTCTGCTTCGACGATAGATGTTAAATTCTTCCATAGCTGGCCTTGGTGTTTCTGGTTACGGTGCACAAGTTCAATGTCTTGTCTATATTTTTCTGCGAAACTTTCATCTAATACTCCGAACAGTGAGTTTGCAATTGAGCCGACAGCATTGATAAGGCCGCGTCGTGTTCGTAAGCGCTCGCCGTAATGCTGGCTAAGCAATAGCTGATTGTAATATTGCAGTTCGTTGGAATTGTGACGTATTTGTAGGAGTATCATGTGACAGTGACTCGATTCCATAATTTTTTCGCATGTTTGGTCAAGGTAGCTTGTAAAGTCTTTGATAGCTTTGTCCCCTTGCCAGTATGGAGACATATCAAAGTATGTCACTAATTTCCATTTATCCCGAATTAATTGTACTTTTCCTACAGTGTCGAAGTACAATGTTTTGCTGGTCTCGAATTTTGTGATATTGTATGAAGCTGTTGTTGGTAATATAAATATACCTACGAACAGCAACAGTGCTAGCGCAATGTTTACTATCTTAGGACAAGTACTGTACGTTCTCGTATTCGTTTGCGGGCGATTACGTGGTTCCTTTTCGTGTTCAGTACTTTCATGTAGTGGTTGTTCTTTTGGTGTGATTGGTTCCGTTTGGTCTAAAGGTAGCACTGATAACTTAACTACAGGACGCTTCATGTAGCCGTTTTTGGTTTTTAGAGTGACTACTCTGACAAGTTCATCTTTTCCTGGATGAACTTCCATCACACGACCCATTGGCCATTTTCCTGCTGGTAAATTGTCGTCATGTATCATAACTAAATCACCCACGTTGATATTCTTCTGTTGTTTCGCCCATTTATTTCTGGTTGATAGTTGAGTCAAGTATTCGGTTTTCCATCTCTTCCATAAGTCATCGAATAATTTTTTCACTAGATGCCACCTGGTTCTGGCGTCATCTGCTGTATCAATTACAGTTAAACCTGGACGTGCTGATAGGAAATGGGCTGGTGTTAAGAAGTTAAGATCCTCTGGGTCTTCTGATAATGCACAAATTGGTCGCGAATTTAGGCAAGCTTCTAGTTTTGCTAACAGGGTGGTATATTCTTCAAACGTTAGTTTTTGTTGACCAATCACTCGTTTGAGGTGATGTTTAAGACTTCGTACGGCTCTTTCCCATAGTCCTCCCGCATGAGGCCAAGAAGGTGCGTTGAAGTGCCATTCAATTTGGAGCTCTGTTATCTCTCTAAAGAATGACTCATTGTGAACATTTTGAAGATGATAATATTCTTCTTGCAGCATTCTGTTTGCTCCAACAAAATTGGTTCCATTGTCACTATAGATATGACGTGGTGCTCCGCGACGTGCTGCCATTCTGTTTATTGCGGCTAGGAATGCTGAGCTGGATAAATCTGAGACGAGTTCTAGATGGACGGCCTTCGTAACCATACATACGAACAACGCTATGTAACCCTTTGTCGTTTTTATTCCGCGCCCTTTGTTTGCTTTTACTTCTACAAAGCCTGTGTAGTCGACACCACAATGATAGAAGGCACTTTCAGGGTTCACTCTTGATGATGGTAGGTCCCCCATGAGTTGATATTTTTGAATGGGCTCTTGCTTCTTACATATAATGCACTGTCGTATGACTTTCTTTGTAGCTGAATATCCGCTGATTATCCAATAATTCTGTCGAATATTTGATAAAGTAAGGCGCGCTCCACCGTGGTACGTTAGTTCGTGAGCGTATTGAATTATCAAAGTAGTAAGTCGATGGTTGTGTGGTAGTATTATTGGATGTTTCATCTCTGAACTTATCTGTGCGTTTCTTAGTCTGCCCCCTACTCGCAAAATCTCATCTTGGTCTATGATAGGATGTAATGGTAAAACTTTACTCTTCGAATGCACATTTCCATTCTTAAGTAATTGACTTATATCACTTGCAAACTCCATATGTTGCACCGTTTTGATAATCAGCAGTTTTGCGCGACGGAGTTCTTGTAATGTGAGATAAGGTTGATGGCCTGCCTTTTCTGTAGGTAATCGTAGTATCCATGCAAAAACTCGTATTATTTTTGCGAAGGAATTCAATTTGTATAATAAATGGTTGATAATATCAGGTGTGGTCATGGTTGTTTTCTGCTGTTTTTCCGCAACTACGGCATTTGATTGTTTTATCTCTAAGTTGTTTTCATAAGTGGTTAGAGGTATTTCATGGTTTTGGAATGGTTGGATCCATGATGGCCCTTGCCACCACAAGTCATGATTTTTTAATTGTTCGATTTTCAATCCACGACTGGCACAGTCAGCTGGATTTTCAATGGTTTTGACATAATTCCATTTTTCCTTTAGAATTATTTTGGTGATTGCTTTCACGCGATTTGAGACGAAGCGTTTCCACCTCGCTGGATCCCCCTTAATCCATCCCAATACTGCTGTTGAATCAGTCCAACAGTATACTTCCGGGTTATACGACTCCAAGCAAGTTTGCACTTTTTGCATCAGCTGTGATAATAGTTGGGCACCCATTAATTCCAGTCTTGGTATTGATATATCTTTACTAACAGGTACCAATCTTGCTTTTGCTGCGACCAGAGTTACTTCGTTAGTGTTATTTTGGTTAATGACGTTGCAACATATAACAGCGGCATACGCCTTGTTCGACGCGTCACAGAATCCATGCAATTGCAAGCTATGATTTTTCTTTATTCCTAACCATCGTTTTACTTCAATGGAGTTAATGTCTTTTAATTCTTCTCTTAAGCTTAGCCACTTGATTTTGATATCTTCTGGCAGCGCGTCATCCCAGTTAAGACACGAGGACCAGACACTTTGGAAGAGCATTTTCATGGTAATAGTTAATGGTGTGAGCCAGCCCAATGGGTCGAATATTTTTGAGATGTCGGAGAGAAGTGACCTTTTTGTTGGTTTTGGTGATGATATTGGCTCCAATTTTGAGTCAAAGATGAATTTGTCCTGCTTCGGATTCCATCCTAAGCCCAATGTCTTCTTCGAATCTGGTTGTTTAAACTCGTAGATTTGCTGGTTCCGCAAATCTTTATCCAAGTCAGCGAGTAATCCTGGTTCATTCGATTCCCATTTTCGTAAATTAAACCCACCCTTGCTGAGTAGTTGGATGAGTTCTGTTTTAAGACTTTTTGCTTGTTCTATAGTACTTGCTCCGCCGCAGTAGTCGTCCATATAAAAACATTCTTCTAATGCTTTTGCTGCACCGGGGAAATTTTGTTTTTCTTCGGCAGCTAGCTGTTTTAAACACATCATAGCCAAAAATGGTGCAGGCTTTGTGCCGTAAGTTATGGTTGTAAGTTGGTATGTTTGAATGGATTGTAATGGTGAGTCTCTCCATACTATTTTCTGATAGGACTGATCTTCCGGATGTACCATTATCTGACGATACATTTTTTCGATGTCAGCTGTGTAAACGAACTGGTACTGTCTCCATTTTAGAATGATCTCTTGCAGGTCTTGTTGTAGGTTAGGACCTCGGTACATGACGTCATTCAAACTGTATCCTGATAATGATCTAGCCGACGCGTTGAACACAACACGCAACTTTGTAGTGGTTGACTCAGCTCGAGTGACACAGTGGTGTGGTAGGTAGCACTCGGGTTTCGTACTTTTTGCTGACACGGACGGCATCATATGGTTTAAGTTATGATACTCGTTCATGAATTTTGTGTATTCCGTTTTCAATTCCGGATCTTTTTGTAACTTTCTCTCTAAGTTGCAAAATTGTGCTAGTGCCATTGGTTTAGTGGACCCTAGCTGTTCTTTGATTTCTGGTTTGAATGGTAGGCGGACTTGGTACTTCCCATTTTCTAGTCTTTCTGTTGTTGACAGAAAATATTGCAGACATTCATGATCTTCGGTGGACATTTCCGTCTGCTGAGTGATATCTTCAATTTCCCAAAATTTTCGTAAATCGTCTGTATTATGAAGGATGACGTTACATCTGTAGCGCGGTGTCATTGTCCCACACAGTAACCATCCTAGTTGCGTTTGTTGGGCTATTGGTTGATCGTCGCTATCGCCCCTCAAAAGGCCTCCCAAAGCTATCTTGCAGTATACATCTGCTCCAAGCAGAAGGTCCACTGGTCGGCTGGTATTAAACTCCGGGTCTGCCAAATTAATGTTTTGAATGTGCGGCCAAGTTGGTTTTATGAATGATTTATTTGGTAAACTTTTTACAAGATTATTCATTATAAGAACCTCCCCTTCTAAGGCAAACTCATTATAAATTGATTTAATTCGTATGGTCATTACTCCTTTGCAGTTGTTTTCTTTTTCACCTACGCCAAATATAGTTCCTTTGCAAGAGTATCTTGGTATTTTCAAAATTTGTGCCGCCTTTTCGCTTATTAATGAAATTTGAGAACCCTGATCAATCAAAGCCCTCAAGGTATGGTATTCGCCATTGTGTCCTGGAACTTCCACTAGTGCCGTAGCTAAAAGTGTTTCGGATACGTCATCCCAAGATACATGGGTTGAGGCTGATGCTTGCTCATTATTAGTCACGCATGATGTCGCAAGTGAATGCGCAGCTTTATGGTTTGGTTTTGCTGATGTGCTTGGTTTGTTTTTGGTTGTAATTGCATCATGCAATAATGAATTATGTTTACCGTTGCATTTGCGACATGTTTTATTCGATAAACAAGTTTTATTAAAATGGTTGTATAGACAATTTGCGCAACAGTTTAGTTGGTTGACAGTTTTCAACTTTTGCTCATCCGACATTTGCAAAAATTGGGTACACATCCATAACCCGTGGTCAGCGTTACACAATGCGCAGGTGATTGACCGCGACACATGTAACGATTTCGTATGGTTTTTCATGATACTTGGATAATTTTTGTTTGATGACTGCTGGTTATTATTTGAACTATAGTATTTCTTCTGGTTTGCTTGATAATTTTGGTTTTGTGATTGGGTGTTTATTTTTTGGTTATTTGTTTCTTGTTTACGCCTTGATGCTTCTAGGGCGGTAAACTTGTTTTCCAAGAAATCTAGGAATTCTTGAAGGATTGGTAATTCCCTGGGATTCTTCACCGACTCAATGTATTCAGTGTACAATTCGCTGTCAAGTTTTTGCGCTAACAAAACTACCAACAGGGGACCCCAGGTGGTGATATCTACTTCTAGGTTCTGTATTGCGTGGAGACATTCCTTGGTTACGTCATGCAGTTTTTTAATTGCTCCGATGGTTTGTTGCTGCATACTAGGAATGTTCAGTAACGTGTTGACATGAGACGTAAAAATTAGTCTAGTGTTGCCATATCTATGGTTTAGTATTTCCCAGCATACTTCATAATTCTCTGAGCTAATTTGCAGATGGTGGATCAAACGCTCAGCTTCTCCTGATATTTTACTCTTTAAAAACTGCATCTTTTGTGCGTTTGATAAAGATGGATTTTTGTGAATGGCTTCTGTGAATAAGTCTTTGAACGACGTCCATTGATGGTAGTTGCCTTGGAATGTTGGAATATCCATCTGTGGAGTAGCTTTGTCGCGATGCGATACAGACCACATTTTAGAGTTGATGGTTTTCTTCAAATCGTTGTACATTTTTTCATATCTGTTAAACTCTTCTTGGTACCAGACCTCTTCATTTCCGTTTTCACCTTCTATATCCCAGTGCAGGCTATCTATAATAGCCCAACGACTTTGAAGAGATTTTAATGCATCGTCGAACTCCCACTTGTTCTGCAGATGGTCGATTTCTATGGTAGCTACTGTTCTCATGAAAGCTCTGAAATGGATTGTCTGCTTTTTTATCATTCCTTCTAGCTTGCCGTCTTCACGCGTATCTCTACGTTGCTGTTGCGGAGCCTGTGAAGAAGACGAATCGTCTTCATGCTTCGATGTTCCCGCCTCTACCGACGGCTGTTGTGGTTCTTGTGGTTTAGACACCAAGTTCTCCATGATTTTAGTGATTAATTGCTTGATCGACAGATACACCTCCTCCGCTTTATCAAAACAATTTTTGGTAAAATACACATGACTAAAGTCAGCGACTTCACAGCACTTTCTATGGTTACGTTGATACTCTCTCCAATAATTTTCTAATATCTCCAACTTCCGCCTGCAGTAATCTATGGTTTTCCGATCAGCTCCGTCTTTTTTGATGTTAGTGAGAAGTTTAACTAAGGAGTCATAAATCTCCGTTTGACTGACTGATAACTGCTCCATTATTTTTATGGTCAATTAAATACGCAAATGAAATAAAATGAATAAAATGGTTTGATCTGACCTTGTATTCTCCTTACGCGACTGCTGCCAACTTGAAGTGCTGTTTCCTCAGCTTGAAGTCACTTCCTACCTACTCTACTGTCCCTACCTACTGCTTTACACAAACACTGGTTAGAAGGTCCCGGCACACAAACACTTCACTGCACTTCGCGGACCGAGATCCTTATTCTCGAAGGACCATGTAAAAATTACTGCTTGATTGGTTTAGCACTAATTTCTGGGTTGGTTGATTTTATTGGTTTTATCGGACGGGTAAATGGTTTGGTTACTGGTTAACGAGCACTGGTTTTAATGATACGCAAACATATGGTTTAAAAGATTATATTAGATACTACTGAACTAAGAAATGGTAAATCTAAGTAAATGTAGCACTAAGATGGTTTGATTAGAGTTACGCGATTGGTATCTGTACACGCACTAACTGACTATAATTGCGATACATTCATTTATGTAAATGCGCGCAGGCAAAAGTGCTGAGCTGTTCGGTTGCAAAATATTGTACCGAACAAAGGAGCACTCATTTTTTACCATATTATGCCACGAATTTTCGTCACAGCAAAAAATAGCTCAGTTTAAACCTTCCTTTAACCTGTTCAATCGTTAATACCCGTTCGATTGTGAAATTTAAATTGAATTAGTATGTGGGAAAAGCAGAAGTTGCGATCCTTCTGCAAGGAAGATAATTCTCAATTTTTATTATGACAAGGGTTGGTTATTAAATAAAATTACAGATTACTTACTATACGATGCTGTAAAGAAATAGTTAAAACGCCATCCGGCATTTTAAGAAGTTTAATACTGCGGGAAATGTGCCTAGGATACCTAGACCCCGAAAAACAACCCAGCGAGAAGACTCAAGAATAACATCGCTGGCTAAAAAGAACCTTTCAAAGGATCAGAAGTGATTCGCTTAGTAGTATTTGGTGCACACAGGGGTCTAGAGAACAGTCTGCAAGAACGATTAGAAGACGATTATGAGAACTAAACTTCTTTGGAAGAATTTCTCATAAGATCCCACTTTTGAAGAAAGAAAATATCAGAACAAGATTTCAATTTGCCAAAAAATATGCACACTGGACAGAACGACAGTGGAAAAATATGCTTTTTTTCGACGTAACTAATATTAAAATGGATAACTCTGATGTAAGAGTTAAAGTGAGTAGTCCTGCAAAAAAAGAAATTGATCCAAAATGCACAAAGAAAACAGTCAAACATGGAGGAGTAATAACGCAGTTTAGGTATAATTTTCTGGTCACAGTGTAAGACCTATTAAAAAAATAGAAAGTAACATGGATACATTTCAATAAAAGAATATTTCAGAAGAAAACATGTTACCTTATGCCGAGGATCATTTGCAGGTGATACGAACTTTTCGACATGATAACGACCCAAAGCATACTTGAGCAGTGGTCAAAGAACTTCTTAGAAGCCAATCAGTAACAGTTTTAGATTAGCCACTGTACAGTCCCTACACTAACCTGATCGAAGTCTTGTGGTCCCGTGTGAAGAAAATAGTTGCAAAAAACGTACAAGTATTGTGCAAAAATTTGACTGGCCTGTTGGTCTAGTGGTTAGTGACCCTGACTGCTATGCCGGAGGTCGTGGGTTCGATTCCCACCCAGGACAAATGTTTGTGTGATGAGCACGATCATTTGTTCTGTGTCTGGGTGTAATTTATCTATAATATGTATGTATTTAGAAATATATAAGTATGTTTATCAGTTGTCTAGTACCCATAACACAAGCTCTGCTTAGTTTGGGACTAGATGGCGTTGTGTGATAGTTGTGGAATATTATTATATTATTATCAACATATCACGACATTTAAAAAGGCATGGGAGCAGATTTCGATTGAAACCTGCAATAATTTGATCGCTTCAATGCCCAAACGGTGTCGGGCTGTCGTTGATGCTAAAGGACATGCGACAAATTATTAATAAGGTGGTTTTATGTTTTCATTAAACATCTAAAAGTAATTATAGTTAAGTTCGTTCCAGGATTCGAAACATTTATTTTTTTATAGTTGCATAATTTGTGTGTCTTTAATTAGTTGGCCAAGTTTTTCTATTAGTTTGAACTGCTTGCAATAAAGTAAACTTGATAAAAAATTAAAATACGAAACTTTGATCTCTTTACTTAATTTCAAACATTTCACGATAGTCGTTAGAATAATTTAAATAATATCGCAAGGTCCTATTGCATTATAATAAAAAAATATAGGGTAGGTAAACTTTGAAAAAATTATATCCTATCAAGTGTCTTTAATTATGTGACCACCACTGTATATTCAGCAAAAAGTAAGTCAAGCTAGTTGTTCAGTAATTATTTTATTTCTGATCAATGTTGCTCTACTAAGCACAAAAGTGATATCGCAAAAAAATTATATACTTTTTTTCTGCCATTGTAAGATTTTAAGTAAAACTGAGAAAGGGAAATCTTTCTTTATTATAACTTTTTATTTGTTTTGAACAAGATAGCGCTAAAAGTCTTAGTATTTTTTGAAGCTATCCTATGGCAAAAAAATCAACTTTAAGATTTTTTTGAGATACTGCTTTTACACTTAGTAGGGCAGATTATGTGTCACTAAATACTTCTTCAAACACTAGGTACTTACTATTTGGATGCCATATTTCAGTAACAAATTTCATCCGTGGTGGCCTCAGAGGATATTCCTTAGGAAAATGTAAATGTGCCTTGAAGAACCCACCCTCACTGAAAATTGAGGTTACACAATTCATTGTAAAAAAATATTATTGAGTCACACAGACCATGCTTTTACTTTATCAAATAACAAATATGTCTTTTGCAAACATACATGAATATTAAATATACTTGTAGTTTTTGATCTCACTGCTTTTAGAGTAACATCTAAATAAAGAATGCCTAGTCATGTACTGAACATATCTACCTATGACAGGAATGTTTTCAGTTGGTTGATAAAATACTATGCGTAAGAGGCTAACTATTGATTGCCCGTGATCCAGTAACATTTACATTGTTTTCTACTTACTATAACGTGTCTGGAGGACCAATGATGAGGACTTCCCATCTGTATATGTCATTGTCATCTATCAATCCAGCAGAAAAACCTTCCACTGGATTTTTGTTCAGTTCTGAAAACAATAAGTATAAATTCCAATATTTTTTAACACACACTATTATTCTTTGCACAATGAACTGTAAGAACCGAGAAACTCTGCCAACTGAACAGTAAATATACTTGTAAATAGTTATTTTACTCCCTTGACTTTGGCACGAACACCTGTCATCGCTGTGAATATTGATTTTAATACACAGAGTCCATTTTTCGTCAGAATCATGAAAATTACCACATGTGCAGTACAAAGGAAGTTCCAAACTTACAGAATCATCCGAATCACAAAGATACTCAAAATTCGACCCGCTGAGGTCAATGATTTCTCGGATAACTAGTCTGACGGCCCAAGAGTAAGATAACAGCACAAATTAATATTAAATACGATTAATACACTTACCAGCTAGCTGCTTTTTTAGTAAAAGCGAAGACTGTGGCTCTGACATTAATTACAATTGTGAAATTTACCCTGACGACACGAAACAAATGATTTTTCCACAAAGATGGCTGTCTGAGTTTTGAGCAGGTTGTGAAACTTATGAGTTACTGCTTGTTTCCGGTGAGTGTTGCCAACATACAGAGATTATAAAAATAATGCAAAACAACTACAGCTTGACATAAAAATGTAGAAAACCGGAAGTCGCCACTGTCTTCGCGCTACCAGCACAATGAATGATTTTTTTTTTTTTTTTTTCACTTATTACGTTAGTTTTATGGCACAATAATAAATCTAACAATCCTGCGGTCTTTGTTTGCATCAAATATCAAAGATAAGAAAACGCTGTCAGAAATAAAAATTTTAGTTCCGTTTCAATCCGTTCTGGCCAAGCTGTAAATACACAATCAAAGCTTTTTGAAACGGTGATTAAAAATTTGCGATTGCAGTGACTTGTTTGCTATGAAATATAAATATTTTAAACCACTTTGTCCGTTTAAATTGACTCCACGAATGCCGTCTATGATTTAGGTATAATCATATCGAGGGGTGAAAGGCTATTTGCTTTAAGCGACATCTTGGGCGATATTGAGTTATATACATATTCGGAATCAGCAATTTTTTCTCCGTCGTTTGATGCCGGTTTCATCAAAATCAGAGCACTTTTTTGGCGTTTGAAACAACACTATTTTTGGGTTGTTCCCAAAGTGGCAGTGTATTATCCGACGTCGAATTTGCATTTTATTTTCAGTGATGTACTTGAACTATACCATAATTAAAGAACTGAGACATGAACCAGTTACCCTTTCTCAGATAAATGATTCTATATCGGTTAAAGCATTTTTCATGTTTCTATTTCTTATTAGCATGTTACTGAAATCATTTGGAATTCCACCATTTACACGTTGTGGTGTCGCTTAAATCATTTGTCCGTCAACCAAATACGACATGAAGTGTCGCTTAAGCTCTTTCAGCTGCATCTATTTTTAATCTAGGATGCTTCTTGAACCAAATAGACGTTTTGTTTCAGCTACACTTCTCATCAAAAAAATCGAAACACTTTCGTTTTTATTGTTTTTGTCCTAATTTTTTACAAAAGAGAATTAATTCCATGAAAAAAAAAACATTACTGTGTAGCTGGCAGTTTGGTCATTACAGTAAGAAGAAAAAAATCAAAATTCGAAATAATTTCATTTGTTTATCCTATAAATGAAATTAATCACTGTTTTGAGACAAATGTGTATTTAGGGTTGGAGTACGTTTCTCGTTTAAAAACTAAAAATTAGCGCTTGTCTTTAAACTTTCTGTTTCTTATTTCATTTACTGTGACTTTGGGACGTCTGAAAAAACTTTTTTTTCTAAAACATATGGATACTTCGCCCGCAGAAGCCGCCCAAGTGGTGGCATTGCTGGATTCTGGACTTAGTCAGCGTGTTGTGGCTGCAAGATTGCATCTAAGCTTATCATCTGTTCTTAGAGTCTACAAACGCTATCGGGAGACTGGTTCGTTCACGCGCCGTTCAGGATCTGGCAGGAATCGGGTCACTTCTGAGCGAGATGATCGATTTATTGTAACAACTTCTTTACGAAATCGACGCCTTAACGCTTTTCAACTGCAGCAGCAGCTTCGCGTCGTACGAAGAGTAGCTGTAAGTGACTCTACAATAAGAAGAAGGTTGAAGGAACGCGGATTGGCACCGCATAAGCCAGCGAATGGGCCGAAATTAACTGCAGACCATCGAAGAGCGCGCCTTAACTTTGCACGCGAGCACCTAACTGGTCATACCTTCAGTGGAGCAAAGTACTGTTTTCTGATGAGTGTAAAATTATGCTGTATGGTAACGACGGAAGGAACAAGGTCTACAGAAGAGATGGAGAACGCTTTGCACAATGCTGCATTGAAGAAAAGGTCAGCTATGGTGGCGGTTCGTGGACGGTTTGGGGAGGAATCAGCGCCGACGGTAAGACAGAACTTGCCTTTGTGTCTGGGCCACGGCTGCCTGCACTAAACTCTCATCGGTACATCGAACAGTGTCTTGAACCTCATGTGATGCCCTATGCACATTTTATTGGCAACGACTTCATATTCATGCACGACAATGCTAGAGCTCACACCGCGGGCGTCGTACGAGATTATCTTACCGAAGTCGGTATCTCCATTATGGTATGGCCAGCAAGAAGCCCGGACATGAATCCCATTGAACATCTATGGGATGAATTAAAGAGACGAATTCGAGCAAGAGATCCAGCCCCAGAAACACTTAGCCAGCTGCAAAATGCAATCCAAGTGGAATGGGATAATATACCACAACATGTGATCGTGACTCTCATCCGATCGATGAAGAACCGTATGGAAGCAGTAATAAGAGCTCGCGGAGGGAATACAAGTTATTAAATAAACGTTTCTTACATTTTTTTTTCATTTACGCGTGTTGTTTTACCCATTTCCTTCATATTCCATACAGGGTAAAAATTACTCATTATACAAAATACGAAACCTATGAAGACTTAATTTGAATTTAGAACATTAACATTAGGATTTAAAAACCTCATACTACTCACTATTAAATGACATTTTACATTTATTCCTAAATATACACATTTTTCTGATAATCCTTATCAAATCATAAACTGCGAGGTGTTTCGATTTTTTTGATGAGAAGTGTATTTTGCATATTGGAAAACATTTTTTCAGTATTGATAAAAAGAAAAGTTGACATTTAAATCATTCAATTCCAAAATGATACATTTAATTCATGTCATATAATACCTTCTTTATTCCATCTCCCGGGAGTTAACAATCGTGATTATTCAACCAGACTGCAGCGCTCGGTCGCTTCAGTCGAACTCCAAAGTGGTTCAAGGAGTGAGAGTGGTTGAAAGAGAAAAATTTAATAAATAAATGTATATGCGGGATTTATGTGTATGGATGGATCCGGGTTAGTCCTTAAACTATGACCAACCATCGAAGGTCGGGCAGGGAAAGCCTTCCCCCTCATTATGATTGACAACCTTTGCGCACGGACCCTAGTCTTCAGCATCTCCGCTATTCCTGACGAACTTTTGCCCCGACATGACGCAACATCTGCACATTGAGCGATGACCGATTGTCGAACTGGAGGAAGAATTGAGCAAAATACGCTGGGATATCTTGGGATTATCTGAATTCGAACCCTTTCGGTTAGGATACAATAGTCCTATATTCCGGCAACATGCTCTTCATCCGGGAAGAAGATCGTAACTCCCAGGGTGGTGTTGGATTTCTCGTCCACAGGTCCCTCATTAATAACGTTGTGAAAGTCGACAGTGTGTCGAGTAGTAGTAGGGTAGCATACCTTATACTCAGAATAACCAACCGGTCTTTATTGAAGGTTATACAGGTACATGCACCGACCTTGGCATATTTTGATGATGAAGCAGAGGCTTTGTATGAGGAGATATCCGAAACCATACATACCTCCGAAACATACTTTTTCGTTGTTAAAGGGGAATTAAATTCGAAGGTGGTCCACGGAATGGCAATGAGTTAAGAGGCCCCACAGCCATTTGGGTATGGGCAGCAAATCCATAGCGACCAGCGGCTGGCCGACTTAATGAAAAAGGAAGAACTCCATTTGATGAACTCCTATTTATATAAAGATGGACGAGGATAAACCCTGACGGTACAACCAAAAATGAGATTGACTTCATCATGGCGTCCAAGAAGCGAATATTCAGTGATGTCTCTTTGATCTCCAAGATGAAACTGACAAGGTGACCTGTGGCGATCTCCGAATCTTAAGAATCACATTGAATATCAATGTAAAGATTGAACGGTCACGCCTGTTGAAGTCTACCGTCCGACTTGGTCCTGCTCACATCCAGAACACCGAAGGTTTCCAACTCGAAACGCATGATCTTTTCCGTTAGGCACTGAATGCAAAACTGTGGACGCGATCAACAACCGGTTGGTGGAAACTGTCCAAGCAGTGAAGTCCAATTTCTTTAAGACCCCGAAGGAAGCCTCAAAAGCCCCCGGATCCATCAAGTTGATCCAAGAGCGGATTGAGATGGCTGCAATCTTCAGCTGATATGTCGGAATATGGCAAACTCAATAGACTAATCCCTAAATCAATGCGACGTGACCTGCGTGCCTATAATGCTGCACGGATCAGAGATGCAATCGAGCAGAACCAGAGTTCAAAAGTCTTCCCAAAGAATTCAGTTATTGGGCAAATGACAAAGCTAAAGATTGACGACGGCAGTATCATTTCAATGAAACCGAGATCATGAAAGAGCTTGACAAATTATACGGAAAGTTATGCACATGCTCCGGCAGATTTTACAGAAGACAGAAGAGTTTAGTGCATTACATGCCAGAATCCAATTCGAATGTGCAGCGTTGGGAAGCCACGTGATATCTTCTCATCGAAGACCCCACGGTGTCTTAAGATGGTTAAGGTGTTTAACCAGTGTGTATTGCCAGTGATGACATTAAGCTATGTAACGTAGTCGTAGACTGCTAGCTTTTTGGAGAGACTAAGAGTCACTCGACGAGCAATGGAAAGAGTTATGCTTCAAGTTTCTTTGCGGGATGAAATCCAGAACAAGGATATTCGCCGAAGATCCAGATGATTCGACATGGCTCGTAAAATTTGCAAATTGAAATGGAAATGGCCGGAAGACGCAGGATAGACAGGCAGCTCACTAGGCGGAATTGTCGTTCAGCGTGGTGGTCTAAGGGGGAGGCCTATGTTCAGCAGTGGACGTCTTCCAGCTGATGATGAAGTGGGTAATTCTTTAACTGATGTTGTTGATAAAAATATTGATGTTCCTAAATAGAGACAGTTCTACTTTATTATTATTCTAAATGAATCTAACTTCAACTGAAATTGCGTTGTCGATATTTCTTTATTTACTAATATAAGCACCTAAGATTTTGGGTGATGGCGATAATTCAGGTTGTTTCAACAGCCATTGATAATATTAGACGTAAAAAAATGTTACATGAAACGTTACATTTTCAATACAATATGTTACATATGTCTATTAGCCTGCCATTCAAATTAATATCTATTGTCAGTTGAGATAAATAGCTTGCTACTGTTCATTATGGGCTGCGTCACTTCATGCTATTTGGCTTCTTCTGAAAATATACAGCAGAGCCGCTTAAATCTTTTTTCCTTTCCCTAAAAGATAGGGGTTTAAGGTAATTTGTATTAAGCGACATTTATCTTTGTATTTAAAGGTCCTTTTTATTTAGTATAAACATCAACAATTCAACGCTTTTAAATGAAATTTAATTTAGTTTACCCCATTCAAATATTTGCAGAAGTTTTTTTGTTATGATTTTTTTTCGATTTTTTGAAACTTTAAATGGCTCTCCTGTAAAGTTGCAAAAATGTCGCTTAAAGCAAATAGCCTTTCACCCCTCGATATTAGATTACGTCAAATACCTACTTAATTGACTTGTTCAAAGATTGAATGATTTTATCAATATTATTATCTTATTATTGAATGGAGCAAAAAAAAACTTCATGGAAAAACGGGAAACGTTAAGCGCCATCTGTTATTTGGATAAAATATTAACAACAGCTACAGCTTGACATAAAAATGTAGAAAACCGGAAGTCGCCACTGTCTTCGCGCTACCAGCACTTTGAATGATTTTATTTTATTTATTTTCACTTATTACGTTAGTTTTATGGCACAATAATAAATCTAACAAACCTGCGGGCTTTGTTTACATCAAATATCAAAGATTTTAAAACGCTGACAGAAATAAAAATTTTAGTTCCGTTTCAACCCGTTCTGGCCAAGCTGTAATACATTCCGCTTTATTTAAAAATACTATCTAGTCATTCAGAGTTATTTATAAACTTCTCACTGTATATTTGGTCTTTACTTACGCGAATATAAAGTAATGGTTGAATATTCTCCCCATCATAGAATAGAATAACTTTATTTGCGTGAAATATGATACGTATTGAGGTGTTTAAAATTAAAAAAGTTCAAGATATTCCGCTTACTACTACTCAGCATGCAAATTATTTTAAAAGCTAAGTTATTATAATAATAAAATTACAAAGAGATTAATAGTTGTTATTGCCCGTACCTAATAATATGGGTTTCAATTTGAATCACAATATTTCGTATTATTGCTTTCTTCTGCTTCAAACTTTAGTCACCCAATGCTGAGTCTCTTCCAAATCTTTCCACTTCTGGCGGTTTTGTTATGGCTATCCAGTTTCTTCCGGCCACTTTAACAAGATCGTCTCTCCACCTAAGCCGGTTGTCTCCCTACATTCCTCTTTCCCATTCGTGGTCTCCACTCTAACACTTTCTTGCCCCATCTTCCATCCAGTCTACGGCAATATTATGGCCCGCCCAGTTCCACTTTCTTTTTGCTATCACCCATGCTATACCTAAAATCCCGTCCTGCCACGAATTTCGGTGTTTCTCACCCGGTCGTAGAGAGAGATGCCCAACATGGTTCTTTCCATAGCTCTCTGAGTAATTTTCATGCTGTGGATAATTATGCTTGTTGAGCGTCCAAGGTTCAGCTCCGTACGTCATGACTAGGAGGACACATTGCTCGAACATGCGACGCTTTAAGTTAATGAGGACCCGCTTCGACTTCAGTACGTCCGAGTACTGTTTACCGAAAGCACCCCACCTACGATGATATTTTAATATGTATTTCGCGCTCTTGAACGTTCATCTCTTAACTGAAAGTCTGTCCCAATTAAGAACACTTGTCTTACTCCTTGACTTTTCCTATTTGCTGACCATGTACTTACTAGTATTCCTTTGTTCTTGATTATTCAAGTGTAAATGCAATGTAATGATAATACGAGTATTTATGTATCAAGCTTTAGTCCCACGGCCACGGCTGGACAAAGCCCTTCGCTGGATGACTTCCATTCCAGATATTTTGGTCCTGACTGGTTGGTGCATCCGTGCTTGCAGGATGAATCTAATCGACTTCTGGAAGAAGGGCTACAACTAAGGAAGGTTTGATTGGTGAAAACATATCCGCTAGCAATAGAAGTTTATTTTAATAACGAGTTTTTTTTTTTTTTTTAGCGTGGTAAAATCATCAAATGAGTCCTCCCACCCCGGGCAGGGCGGGAGGGACTGTCAGACTTCTACTGACTAAAATCCACGGTGTCCTTCAGTAGCCTGTTATGTTCCGGGGTCACGGTAAGGAAATAATCCCGCGACCCCGGCAGGCTTTGGCCCTCTGAGAGGGGGCCCCGTCATTATGCTGACGCTCTTTGAGGCGCGCGTGGGACACAACGCGCCGTCGACCCGGGCATGGTCCATGGTCGGGCAGCGAGTTGCCCTTTACTCGCTGCCCGCATGCCCGCGCCTACGGTGGCCGGAGATCGTCTGCTGACGTCCGACGCCGCGGGCGCCTACCACTGCGGTTGGGGCGGAGGGAGGACGCTGTCCTCTCTCTCTCGCGGCCTGCTTCCCACTCCGTCTCGCCCCGCAGCATGGCCGCAACCAATGCCGGGCGCGAGAGGTCTCCGCCTATCGCCGCCGTGAGGACACGTCGGTGCACTGCCCAAGCTGAGCAGTTTTGCACCGTATGCTCTACTGTGTCTTCCGGGCGATCTTCGCAGTGGTGGCACCCGGGCGTTTCCTCCTTCCCTATCAGACACAGGAACCTCCCGAAACTTCCGTGTCCGGTGAGGACCTTCGTCATCCGATAGGTCAGGACGCCGTGACGTCTCTCCAGCCACTCCTCAAAGAGGGGTCTTACCGCCGCGATTGCGGCGTGCCCGATTTTTTTTGACGAGTTTTTAATAACGATTTTAATAACGAGTAAAGAAAATTAGAAACTCATTATGTTACGTGTGAATTTATGTGGATAATGTGCTCAAGTACTTAGGTATAGTACGTCTGTCGTTCCGTGACTGGATCATGGACATGCAGTTTTAACCTGCGTGTTCTGTGGTCTGAATACGCCTAGATAGATATGATATTGGGTTGATCAAGATTGATTAGGATAGTCATGAGGAGATGCCTTTGCCCAGCAGTGGGATGATGTAGCAGTATCAGTATTAACTGTGGTATTGGGCGCCCACGATCACATTAGCCTCAGTTCACACCGAGACGCAACGATTCTGGAAAAGGTGAGTTAGGCCCGGTATCCACCAAAGCGGAGAGGAGATAGTGTTTGAATAACCAATCAGATGTCCACATCTCCTCTTCCCTTATTGACAGACGCTTTTTACAGACATCTGATTGGTTATTCAAACACATCTCCTCTCCTCTCCGCTTTGGTGGATACCGGGCCTTATGTCTTGCTGCGACGCGCGCCACCGCGAGACGCATCTCAACGCCGCGAGCGAAACGCATTGTAAAATCTTTGAGAACACATACACAACGCCTCGCTGCGCCGCGAGACACAGCGGAACGTGTTTACAATCGCCGCGCCCCGCCGCTTGCACTCGCCCCGCTGCGTCCTCCGGCACTCTTGAGATAACATTGCAATAAGCGCATGAGAATGACACATGGTGGCCTCAGGTTCTGGCTCGCGACTTCGCGAATACTCACAATGAAATGTGTATGATGTATCTATTCGTGTCGTGAATAAATTAGATTTTGAGTCGCTCATTAAAAAAAGCACGCAGCGCCTGGTTGCGTCGCGTCTCGGTGTGGACTGACCCTTAGACGTTATCGTCTATCGATACAATTTCGGTGGCATGGATAGTTTCATACATTTCTAGGGAAAATTAGTGAGAGAGCGATCGATATGCCAGTGTCGTGTCGTCAATATCTTAAGATAATGCATCCGGCATCCAAGCCTGGATTTTTGTCGCGGAATTTATGCTAGAAATTTTTCATAACATATATTATGTCATGGATTTTCGCAAAGTAACGCCTGATTCTATAATTTAAATAAAATGAATGTTGTTTGTAGTTTATTATAATAAAATTCAAACTTAATTTAACTATTTAATGTAAAATTATTCACTTTCACTCATCTTTTTCTTTTTTTTTTGTTGTGGTTCTGCATTCCCATTCATCTGTTCAATTTTTCTTTTCTTTTTATTTTTCTTTGATTTTTTCTTTTTACTGCTCTGTTGGTTTTGCTTTTCCTGGACTTGTTTATTCGTATTTGTTTTAGCTGCAGGTTTACATGAGCTTACAATGTCTAGTAAACTCTTAAAATCTAACTTAGATTCAATATGGCAGCTTTCATGGAACTGTTGCATTGTATTTATCAACTTTTTAAGAGTGGTAAAGAATGAATTTTTGACTGTGGATTCAGTATCAGTCGTGAGTGATTCTTTTAAAGTACTTTCGAAGTCGTCTTCCAAACTGGCTAAAGCTTTTAGAGCTACGTCTGAAGTAGGTTTGTTTCTTTTCAAAGAACGATAAAATCCTGCAATCAACTCCAACCCTTCGTTACGGCGAAACTGTCTTACATTATTATTAAAAACATTTTCTATTACTACGGGCACAAGTTTGTAACTGCCGAGCCATTCCGTTTGCAAAACATTGTGAAAGAAAATGATTGGGAGCATACAGCTGCGGTTTTGAAAGTAACTTTGCAATGATTCCTTGAAAATTTCAATGAGAGGTGAGACAGCTTTGCTCTTTTTCGGCGATTTGGGGTTTTTTGTTTCTATCTTCAGTGAACAATAAACTATGAATGTTGCAAAAAATGTAATGACGTCACCAAGAGCTTGGAATAAAAAGTGGCTTCTGGCTCCTTTATCTATTGTTGCTTTTAGGTGGTCACATAGGATATTCATATCAATATCATCTACAGACGAAAACTTTCTTACTTTAGCAAGTGTTTTAATTGTTTTTCTGACTCTGTTCTCCAGTTCATTAAATTGACCATCTTGGATACAGAATTCCAGACACCTTGTCAGAGGCGCGATCATACCGAGACAGATATCCATTGACGGATCTTTTTCTAAATAAATATCAATCAGGTCGAGTACTTTGATTCTGAAATCTGACAATGCCTTTTTGTCTTTGCGATCTTTTTTATTCTTTTTTCCTTTTCCTTGATGGAACTGTTTAAAGGCCTCTGCTAAGGCTTCATCGAGTTTTTTGCCCTCTTCTTCATCAATCATGTCGGCATCAACGCTCTCCGTGTCAGACTCTGGTGCTGCCGCGCCCAGTGCTTTCTGGACTGCTAATCTCAACTGTTCGGGTGTTCTCATTTCTTCGTCGTCGCCATCTTCGTCGTCTTCTTCACCTTCACTGTCGCTTTCTTCTCCTCCTTCGCTTTCCTCGTCACTTTCCTTTCCATTTTCTTTTCCTTCATTGTTGTCCCCCTCGTTTTCAGAGTCAGAGTCCTCATTTGTTAATGGATTCGATTCGTTTTCAGGATCTAACACCGAAACTATCTGCCCTACTGCTGATGGAGTCAAGTATTCCCATAGTAATCTAAATACACATTGTACTACTGATCTGAGAACACTGGACTCTGCTGATAATATAGACAACAGAACTTCAACTAACACCTCAATCCATTCTGGTTCAGTTGAAATATCTCCTTCTTTTACTGCTTTGGATTTCTTTTTCTTTCCTTTACCATAATGTTCATAACAACTTTTAAGTTCTTTAATCGAACTTCTAGCGATTTTGACGTGAACAGGTTCAGAGAATAGAAACAGTCCCAGTTGGTAGAGTAAAACAAGGAACACTTTATCAACTTTTGATTTAGTGTCACTCTTTTCTATGTTCTGACAAACTTCCATGAGCATTTCCCAGCAATCCATATTTTCTTTTGGGAATTGTTTCTCTATTTTAGTCTTCACTTGTTCCTTTTGTAAAATGCTGCAAATAAAATTGCTCAGAGAAGACAGAACTGTGACGAGATTGTCGACATTCGAGAAGCGCGATGTGAAGCAACGGTAGAAACACGACTTGATAGCTCCTGGAAATCAAGAAAATTAAATGAGGAACATAGCTATGAGGATATGTATATTAATTCTCTGAGAAGTGCAGTATGTGGTGCAATTACCTGATAATTCGCTGCTGACTGCCACATTCTCATCACCTCCAACTTTAAAGAAGCCAAAACACATGAGTAGTTTCATGTGGGTCAGCTTGAACTCTGTGTCATCTTTCACAGCTTCATGGCTCACCAAATATGAAATGAGTTCAGCAGCCTTCACTCTCTCATTATTGTACCAGTTCCTCTCAACACCCTCTTTAATGGATTTCTTTGAAGTATTCAGGAGCACTCCTTTAAATAATTTTGCCATTTTTTTCACTCCATCTTTAGTCAAATCTGAAATTATTGATCTCACAATAGTATTGCCTGTAATTTCAGTGAAGTTAATTTCACCTGGATTTAACAAAAGTTTATTTAATATCTCAACTCTTATAGTGTCATCAACTTTGTCTGATTTTAATGCTTTAGCTAAAGCATTGAGGAGGTCTCTCTGTTTTTTAATCATAATTTTGTTATCATCTTCATCATCTCTCTTGCTTCTGATCTTGCTGGCTGTCTGGAGTCCTTTGAACCAGTCCATGAACAGTTTGAAGAAATTCCTGCTGATCAGCTCCGGTATAATGTCAATGTTTTCCTTAATGTTGTTAAGAACAGTGGTAAGAATGTTGATTGCTACTAATTCCCTGTTTCTGTTATGCTTCACAAGCTGGCTATCAATGCCTGATGTCCAAAACAGTTTTAAGTGAGGCGAGTTGGCAATGCTTGTGGCAATTTCCTTGTAGATGGGATGACCAATTGAGTTGAAATCAATTCCAGTCTGTAATTAAAAGTAAAACTATAAACATTTTGCATTATTTCAATATTTCAAGTGATCAAAAGATCACATCAATCATAATATGTAACTTTTACTTCTATTAGGATCTTTATTCTCTTACCATTATCTTCTCACAAATTGTGTGAATGTTGTCTTCACAAAGTATTTCAGTAACACCTATTAATTTCCTCAGCTTCACTTTTGCTGGGAATTTAGAATTGACCATCATCAGAAAATATAAAGAATCCAGGGTGTGCTCTTTTATATCTTTCTTGAAGTCTTGTTTTATTAGGGGCCATATTAGTGTAGCAAATTGCTCTGCATCCAACTAAAATGAAATTGGTTTGCTTAAATATGTGAAAGTGACATAATTTGGTCATAGTCATTCAATATTTTAAACTATTTTATAATGTATTAATTATTTTAAACGCATTAACGCATGCGACGCGCATCGTAAAGATGATTTTTTTGAGGAAAGAAAAATTTCAAGTTGCAAGTGGGATTCGAACCCGCGTCTAACGCTACCGAAAAGCGTAAACGAGGAATAGAGAATTTCAACTTGCAGGTGTGGGTTGCAATAGCCTAGTTGGTTAAGGCGTCTGGAGTACCTATCCAGAAGACGCGGGTTCGAATCCCACTTGCAACTTGAAATTTTTCTTTCCTCAAAAAAATCATCTTTATTTTATAATGTATTAATGAAACAAATGAAAAATACATTTAAAATAGTTAGTAAGCCAGTGACAGTTACATGTTCAATTTCACTTACACTATTGATAAAATCAAGTAGTATGAGGTATGCTACGGTGCTCAGGTATGACTTCTTCTTGCCAGCTGTGATCAGCAGCTGAATTACTTGCGCCTGCTCCTCAGAAGAACATTTGAGGAAAAGTCTTGAACGGAACACTGCTCCACAGACTAAAATCTGACCCAAGGCCACATCACCAACTTCCTAAAAACATATTAAAAATTAATGCATTTTATGGAGTTTAATTATAGACATTGGTCAGTCACTTCTAAATAGGAACTCTTAACAATACTTACACTTTTAGAAGAGCCATTGCTATGAAGTTCTTTCTTGATGAGTTCCAACACTTGTGGAATAGTGACTTTCTCAAAATTGGACAGCAATGCTACCAAAGTAGCAAAGTATCCAGTCCTCATATCAGGTAAATTGGCACCTAAACTCCTTACGAGCCTTTTGAGGACATACTGTAGGTCTTTGTCGTTCTAAACAGGAAAGTATCATGTATTAGTAACGATTTAAGAATTAAAAACTTTTATTTAACAAAATTGTGAAATATTTACAAAAACACAACAATTCAATCTGTTGGGCTAGATATCTAGAATACGATAGGTTATATCTGTTGAGGCTAACATAATATCCTCATCATTTCATGGTATTTTAAAAATTAACAATTTTATTATAAAACTAACCTCACTGCCGTGCAACTGTGATATGATTTTACTCCCTCCAAGAAGTTTAGCATCATCTTTCGGAGCTTTCAGAAGATCAAATGCATCTAAAACAGAAGCAGTCACTTTGCTCTCCGTCGGAGCTTTATTAGTATCGGTTTCTTCTTTCATTTTGGTATGATTATTTAGTATTACTATCACAACAATTTACATCCACATGGACCGCACATTTTTCGCCACTCGTGCACTCGTGCGATGCTTTGACGGCTTTGTTGTCATGTCAATGTCAATTGTCGAGTCGATGTCAAACCACTGTCAAACCCATTTGTCAAAATTTTATTTTAGTCATGGCTTCTGGGTTTTTGTATCAGCTGTGGTATCAGAGAGACGATACTGGCAAATCTGGACACACTACAAAATAATGATCACTTGTACAGCTTGACATAAAAATGTAGAAAACCGTAAAGCTGCGAACATATTATCGGACGCGTCCGTCAGCCGCGGCTGAGGGACGCGGCTTATTCATTATCCAGCCAGTACATTTAATACTACACTGTGCAAACTGTCGGTCGTAAGACGCGGACGTGACCTTGAGAGTTCGGACGTCCGAACAAAATCTGGCCTTCTGTCTGGCCTTCTGTCGTCCGAACTACCGTGCACACTGCTAAGCCGCGTCCCTCAGCCGCGGCTGACGGACGCGTCCGATAATATGTTCGCAGCTTTACGGTTTTCTACATTTTTATGTCAAGCTGTAAACGCTCCGAAACACTGATTACGCCGCTTCACTACATGCTGTAAACACTGCTACAGCTTGACATAAAAATGTAGAAAACCGGAAGTCGCCACTGTCTTCGCGCTACCAGCACTTTGAATGATTTTATTTTCTTTTTTTTCACTTATTACGTTAGTTTTATGGCACAATAATAAATCTAACAAACCTGCGGTCTTTGTTTACATCAAATATCAAAGATTATAAAACGCTGTCAGAAATAAAAATTTTAGTTCCGTTTCAATCCGTTCTGGCCAAGCTGTACGAATACACCTAGAGCACCTAGAGAGAAATCCATACGTTTAGTAGACCCACTGCACGCCCCGCCCCCCCGTTCCGAATTTGCGGCCTTATTTTGCTGTGTCCGACAACGAGTGTTTTTTTTTTATGGCCAACTAGCTGACCCGGCGAACTCCGTACCGCCTGAGAAACGATTAAAAAAAAACCTTTTAAACCTTCCCTGGACTTTCCAAAATAATTCAAAACCAAAATCAGCCAAATCGGCCCAGCCGTTCTCGAGTTTTAATCAGACTAACGAACAACAATTCATTTTTATTTAAATAGATATAGATAAGTAAATTGAGTACCTATTGAGACCCCAGCACATCAAGCTACCTACCACAATCTGTCAAATAGATTTTCAACCTTATCCTTATCACAATAATTCAGAAGGTTAATTTTCGATTGATAAAATCTGACAGATTCGGGTAGGTTGACCTGATAACGTGCGCGGTGCGTTCTGTACATTTGCAAAGACGCCGATTTTTTTTTTTGAATATCTGAACTAGTAAATCGGCGTCTGGATGCCCAACTTTGCCTTCTTTGTTTGAAAGCACGACGCGCGACGATTTTGGTGATAACGCGGCGTCCACCTGTAGACCACCTGTCGAACATCATTCTTTTTCTTCAGTTACTCTTTGCGTTCCGAGGCTGCGGTAACCACATAAGAAATAAGACACGCGGCTGGGCTCCGTGGGTATGCGACGGTTCCCGTCGCGGAGACCGATTTACAGCTTGGCCAGAACGGATTGAGACGGAACTAAAATTTTTATTTCTGACAGCGTTTTAAAATCTTTGATGTTTGATGTAAACAAAGACCGCAGGTTTGTTAGATTTATTATTGTGCCATAAAACTAACGTAATAAATGAAAAAAAAAAAACTTTTTCAAAAAAAAATGTAACCGACTTCAACACAACCACAAAAAAAGTTCAAAATAACCTACAAAAAAACTTTTCTTTCGAAAGTCGGTGACTTTATTTTTTATTTCATTGACTTTTTGTCACCGACTTTCGAAAGAAAAGTTTTTTTGTAGGTTATTTTGAACTTTTTTTGTGGTTGTGTTGAAGTCGGTTACATTTTTTTTTGAAAAAGTTTTTTATTTTATCCTTTTTAGTTTCACTATTTAACCCAAATTATTGTCAAATACATAATATTTTCTTACATGTGCACTAAAATGTTGTAATCCATAGCACCGGTAATAACAACGCCGATTATGTATGTACACAATGAGAACTACCAAAAATAAAAACTACTGCACCAAACTAAATGAAAATTTTATGGGACCAAATGGCAGATATACTGTATCGAACAAAAAAAATAAAAAATCGAAATCGGACCAGAAACCTCGGAGTAATCGGTGTAGACAAAGTTAAAAACTTTTTAGGTTTTTGTTGATTTTTGTTGATATTTCAAAAAGTGCTAGTCCGATTTTGATAAAATTTTAATGGGACCATTCCAGAAGTATACCCTATCCAACAAAAAAATAATTTTTCAAATCGGTTGTTAAACGAGGGAGTTATGCCCGAACAAACATAAAAAAAAAAAAAAAAATACAAACATCCGAATTGAGAACCTCCTTCTTTTTTAGAAGTCGGTTAAAAATGAAATAAAATCATTCAAAGTGCTGGTAGCGCGAAGACAGTGGCGACTTCCAGTTTTCTACATTTTTATGTCGAGCTGTACGCAGTGTCGCTAGTTCAATTTGAAGATTTTTATTAGTGTTTCGTAGTCAACAAGGAACCCTTATTGACTGAAAAAGCCCGCGCGTGACACCGCGCGTACCGCGCGGGCGTCCGTACACGGATGCGGGCCCCGTTGCGTGGGTGCGGGGCTCACCTCTCCGCGACGGACGCCCGCGTGGGTCCCCGCGCGGGTCCCCGCGACGGAGCACTTTTGTATAGAACCGCGCAGGCATCCGCTTAACGCAGTTTCGGCCCTCAGTGCCCGTGATCCTGTCAGGCATAAATGTTGGCTTATGAATGAAAAATGAAAATATTTTTGGGTATCCATAGACTAAATAAAAAATTGATTGATCAGTGATTTGATTTGTTAAGGGGGATGCTCCAACCAGCCCGCGAAATTCAATTTTTTTTACGTTTTTTGCAATTTGCAGGCCAGTGACATGTTGTAACTTTATAAATATATGTGTTGCGGTAATAACAAGTATAATTTTAAACATAAAAATTATCAAAAAACTCGCTCCATCAGCTCTCACATAGAAAAGGTGCATCATGTTAAAATCTCCGAAATCTAACTACGATGCACCTTTTCTATGTGAGAGCTGATGGAGCGAATTTTTTGATAATTTTTATATTTAAAATTGTACTTGTTATTACCGCAACACATATATTTATAAAGTTACAACATGTCACTGGCCTGCAAATTGCAAAAAACGTAAAAAAAATCTAATTTCGCGGGCTACATCGAAGCAATCACCTTAACGAATCTAGAAGTGATTTCATTAAGCCGATATTACACAGGTCAATTTCGGTTCAATATTGCTTTCAATTCCATTGCTTCAATGGCATTGACGCATCTAAACACATTTCAATTTGATTGTCTAATATCATTGAAAGTTAAGATTTTTAATTGACTTTCAATGCAATGGAACCAATATTGATCAATCGAATTGACGGTTGAAACATGTAAACACGAACATTGAACAATGACCAGTCCGCGAACGGCAGCGAAGGAATCGGACGTATAGGATTGTGTAGTTACTAGCGTGCGCGCCTGTTTCTTTTAACCTTCCTATACCCGCGCGTTGGTCTGTGAGACCGACGGAATGATTTTTCGAATTTATCATTCGAAATTATTTCTCTAGCGAGTCAAATCTCTTGCTAGCTGCCGGATTTGTAGCCAACTTCATGTCAGTGCTAGCCACTAGAGATGCGCAAAATGTGTCAGTAAAAAGAAAATGAATGAAGTATATCTTTTCACTTGATGAAGTAGTTCATTCATTCATTCAGTACTTCATTTAGTCCAACAAATCAGAACGAGTTCTTGAATGAGATGATTCACTGAACTAGTTCATTGGACTAGTTCACTGGACTAGTTCACTGAATTAGTTCACTGGACTAGTTCATTGGACTAGTTCACTGAACTAGTGATTTAGAGAAATGATACATTTCACTAAATCACTAGTTCAGTTTTATACGAATATCGATATTCCTTCAAACTTTAATACGAATATAGTCTTTACGGGAAATGGACCTACCGTTTCCCGTAAAGACTATATTCTTATTACAATAAAGTTCATACTTATTAGGGTGAATAGAGTAAGTAAGCGAAAAGAAACACTGAACTAAAGACACATTTGAATGGCCAGTGAATGAATGAAAAGTTCATTTTGGGAAATGAACTAGTTCATTTACTTCAATCGTTCGTGAACTACCCATGTCTACTAGCCACACGTTTGTGGAGAACGTACATGTACGCGTATTTGACGCCAATCGGTCCGTGAGACCGACGCGGGTATATGTGTAATTTTTTGTGTAAGTATAAAATTATTATTTATAGTGTTTTTCTGTTTTTTTTTTGCACTGACTTATTGTGTATGTAATTGTGTATGTATTTTGTTATCAATTTTATTATTTTACCGATAGTATGCTGCGCTAGAATGGATAAAGAGCGAATCCTAGAATCCGATCACTGTTGGAAGAAGACAGTTCTGACACTGATGACGAAGACGAAAATGACAGTGAGGTGGAAGACGCGATTGAGACACGAGAAGAAACATATCACACAGGGCAAGAAGACGATATGAAGACGACGAGATCGAAATTTTGGCTGAGGAGGAAGACCGTCAAAGATCCAGAGATTTAGGTATGTCCTGATTGTTATGGTGAGACTGAAAACTATGTCAACCTGTGATTTTTTATTAGTATGTTAAGCCTTTCTTAAAATGTAAAAGTTAATTTATGTTGATTAGAAGAAAAAAAAATGTTTTAGTTCTGTTTTTGTGGTACCTGAGAAAAAACTCTGTACTTTGACGGCTGTTTTGTATAAGTCTGAAAATCTGTTAAATAATTAACAATAAAGTGGTTACACGATATATTTTGTTTCATTATATTCTTTACTTTTTAGGTCAAACTTTATTTACATAGGTTTTCTTAGGAAAATCATGAGAAACGGGGTTCCAAACTTTCGGTCTGTGAGACCGTACGCGGGTATAGGTGTCACAAAAATTGGCGCGGGTATAGGAAGGTTAAAAAGGGGTTTTAAATGGCGTGACCATCATGTTCCGCATTAGGATCTTCTGCTGCCAATTCTACCAATAAACTGCTTGACCCTCCTGTGGTCGTTCTTCGCGAAATCCACGGACGTACCCATCAACGCCGAGATTTTCTTTTTTTCTTTTTATTTAACCCATTTATTAAATACTCACAAATTAATGAAACTCCCGCACGCACGACTTGACGACGCGACATCGCTAGGCAAATGAACATTGAATGTCTTGTTGAATGTTTTGTGTGTAAATAGGAAATATGTGCAATGTTCAATGTTCAATGCTTTTCAACGGAATTGCTGTCAATTTAATTGAACCGTGTAATATCGCCTTTAGATAATTATTATTTAATGAATGGTTTCAATTGTTATAAAATATTTATCCCTCGTTTGCATAGTGTTAATGATCTGAAAATACAGAAATACATATTATTTTAGGATTATTCTATCTAAGTTAATTTTGTGATTTTTTCATTTTAGTATAATAATGTTGTTACGTGAAAAAATTATCGCTTCGTCGCTTCCAGACTTTGATGCGCGCGCCTTTAGTATTCCATGTTTCTAAACATGGCAGGTCGAAGTGGATATGATGATGTTAATCCCAGGTATTTATAATAAATTACTACAAAAAATATGTTCGTTTTTGTATTGCAGTGCGTGCTAAATGTTTTTATTCGTTATTTTCATAAATGCTGCGGAAACGAACGTTTCTTATCGAAAAATTGTTCATGTTTTTGCTTTCCGCTAACATTGAATGAAAATAGTATTTTTACTGAGACCTGCAAATTTATATCTATTTCTTCAATGTTATTTGGTGCTACAAAGTGTCTGTGACCATTTGTTTTGAGTCAAGAGTATGTGTTTGATATTTTATAGGTTATGAATTACCTACGATTGTGGTGCTCGTTTCAGGGATTATGGTGGCGGTGGCGGCAGAAGAACGCTCGGCGGCCGCCCTCTTCCTACCGAGCCTCCATATAAGGCGTATGTCGGGAATTTGCCCTCTGGAATTATTCAAGGCGACATTAATAGGATTTTCCCAGTAAGTATCACTTCTCGTATTGTCTTGGCTTCACTGTTTGCGGCACGAGAAGTCACACTGTCAAGGCTATCAGTCAATGTTTTTACACTACAAGTGGTCTGCTCTTCAACTGAACACAACTTAAAAATACAACTGAGCCACTATAAAAACTCAATGTTATCATAAAAATAATACCTGTGTTTGCAACAATTTGCATGGTTAGGAATAACAATGTAAACATGTATATTCTTTCGTCATATCTCTCAGTCATGAACACAAGCCCCTAGGATAAATGTGATAATAAGTGAAAAACACTGCATGTTTATAGCTAGATCATTTTAATTGAAACTTTTTGTCACAACTACATTCATCTCACAATGCCAATAAATAGTTTCAAGTAAATAAAAATTTCTGCCTGACAATTTTTTTTTATAATCTTAATTTACCAAAAATGCAAAACATAATATATCATTCCTTGTAATAATATTAATATTTTATCTAGTTGAATTTGAAATATTAGGTATTTTTAACACATACATAACTATACTATAATAATGTTGATTATATATATATTACTGAGTAGTATGGAATGTATGCTTATCTTATGTATCTACTTTACCTATGTTACAAGGGCTAAAGTAGGCAAGGAACTAAACAAATGTCTTATAATATGCATAAAAAGCCAATAAAATTGATATGAACCTGTGACTTGGCTAGTCAGTGCCTGACATAATGTTTACAGAGCTATTGTAAACATTTCTTATGGAAGATAGTTTTAAGGTCGCTTCTGATATCAAACTTCTGAAGGTGTTTTATCTACTCTAATTACAAAATACTTGCACACATAATTAGCAGTGTATAAAATTTTAGATTAGTTATTAATTTAGTATGAAAGTTCCACCTTATATTAGTGTCTGCAAACACCTAATGTAGTTGATGGATTCCCTTAAAACATTTTCAGTAGGTATACTTCCCAAAGTTCTCTCAGGTATGTGTAACTCCAGAGTCAGTTTGAGCCACAAAGAACACTGTTAGATTATTAAGCTAACCACATAATAGTTTTAAATCTAGACAAGAAGACATAATTATATACTATGTTAATTAGAAATGAAAAATATTGCATTTAATTCTCTGATACAAAGATCCAGGTGGATGTAGGATGTAGATTTTTGTCTTGAAATTGAAAGTACCTAAATATTTTTCATAACTTTAAATAAATAAATTATGATCGAAATTCTTTCGATATTTTTGCTGTTGTTTTACCTCTAAATTTTCGCACGTAATATGAGGCCAAACTAGTTAGTAGTTTATATCTTGCATCACAAACTGTAAATTGATTCATACCTACTGAGCTTAAAACTAAACTGTTAAATAAGGCTGAACAAAACACTAATTGATAAGAACATGCAATAATTTTTTTATTTAATTTAATATAAAATTAGAATCTATTGAACACTGCAAAACTATTAGCTTTTGTCCAATGGTGCTTAGGGTTGGCAAAATAACACTGATTTCTTGATAATTATTCCTTAAACAACCCAATCATCTATACTTTGGTCTATCTCATCACATCACCAAAATAAAACAAAATAATTAGGAGAAGAATGCACCAATTATCCATATCTAAACATGTGTATAAATGATTGTTTCAGGACCTAGCAATTAAAAATGTGAGGCTGGTGATGGATAGAGAAACAGATAAATTCAAAGGATTCTGCTATGTAGAGTTTGAATATCTCGAGGATTTGATAAAAGCAATTGAAATGAATGGCGCTCTAAATGTAGATGGGCAATTTATTAAAATTGATGTGGCTGAGGAAAAAAGAAATGATCGGTGAGTGTTTTTTTAGAACATAAATTAAGTTTATATTTATTATTATCTGTTACAGTAATTCAGCAATGGCTATTTATTATATTTTAATTAGCTAATAATTTAGAAAGTATAAACAGAATGGTAAATATATTGTCAGTCATTTCGTAATGTAAATACCTTCAATTTGGATGGTGTGCATATTATAGAGTATTCTATCTATTTAAATAAGTAATAATGTTACCATATTTTTTTACTGATTTAGGATTTGAAAATTCTCAGATATTATCATTATGGTGCCCTGCACCTGGTAAAACAAATACTTATAAATAAACAAGCTACCATGCATTAAAATCCATTGCAAAGCCTGAATTATCTAAGCATACAGGCTGCTTGAAACAAATATATACTTTGTAGAGATTATTAAAAAAACAAATTAACTAAGTGTGCTAGGCATTACTTAGAGTAGTTTTTAGAATTGTCTTCAACCTGTTAAATTAATTTCCAAATAAATGTTTGAAATTCATAGGCCCACAGTAGAATACCGTGGGTGTCATAACACAAAAACGACCGATCCAGATTTAATACAAATAGTCTTCTGATGAGAAAATCGCACCCGACACGACTTCCATCACAGCCGGCGGACCTCCGCCTCTGCGCCACAGGTCTACAAAATGGTTACGTATCCTGTAAAAAGGTCAAAATAATGCCGAACGTATATTACTTCAGGGCTATACTGACCGGGTTTCCGTGGATATTCTTGCTGTACCTACCAATGAATGGCGACAGCGAAATATATAAAGTTCTCTTGCTGGGTAAGATTATTTCAGCGGCAAGAATCATCGCCGAACCTCGTTGAAAGTGGCGCACGAAGTACTAAACAAATGAAGTGCAATAGTTTTCCTACCGAATAATTCATCTTGCTGGACTAATGGGACCGAAAATGAGCAAAGAAGAAAGCGAAAAGCTAATGGAAGACGCTGTGAATGTGTATGATTGTTCATTGCATTGAATTGTTTAGTACTTCGTGATGTGGTAGTAACATGGTAAAATAATAGTATATGGTGGGTACAGGGGCGGCTTTGATCGCGGCCGACGAGACGGCGGTGGCGGCGGGCGGGACGGCGGCCGCGACGGCAGCCGGCCCGGCGGCGGCGGCGGGTTCCGGCGGGACGGCGGCGGGGGCGGCGGCGGCGGCCGCGGTACGTACGACCACTTCGATGGCCTGGACCGCCGCGCGCCGCGCCATCAGGGTGGAGGGTCCACTCATGGTAACATCGCCTCATTACTAACATTTGCGGACACATCACAAACTCGTAACAAATTCCTACATAAGGGGTTGATCTTAATTCTTTTTTTTTAGTAAAACTAATCTATGATAATGTGTGATTTCGTTTTGGACAATAACTATGGTTTGAATTCTCATAACATTCAATAGCAGCATTTTCACTGGGACAGCATTTGTTTTGTTTGTCTTTTTTTTCATACTTCACACAGATAAGTCATAAGAACCAGCAAATCATCTTAAAATAAAACATTATCTGCTGGCAAAGTTGAAAACCAAGACCAAAACAATTCATATCTGGATGTCAGAAAAATGATGACTACACACAAAATGATCACAAAAAAATACACAATTATCAGTACATTTGATGCTGCACATCACTATTCATTATCATTATGCTAAACACGTGGGTACAAACACAGTGAATAATTAATAGACTGCTTATTGTTCATAAGTTACGCCGAGACAATCACGTAACTGGTTAATGAGTGACAATGATTTTATGGTTTAAAATCATCTTGGTTTGGTTAAATGTATGTTTTGCTTTTGCTCATCAACCAACTTGTTTATCTAATGGGAAGTTTTGTGACTGATTTCCCCTATATTATAATAAAATAAACCATTGCTCATTGTGTGTATTTTGTGAAATTCTTGTCTTGGTTTTCTGGACTCTTGTTGCAATAACATTAATTTTGCGTCATGTCAGAGTGGTGTGACTCATAATTATATTTGTAATTAAATATCCCCTTTGAGCTACACTTAGGTAAGTGTAGCTCAAAGGGGATATTTTAATTATAACCAGGTGGTTATAGTGAATATTTCTGATGTCACAGTAGCTTCCTACGTTTAATTCACGACTTAATATTTTTACACCTTATCACAGAAAATAGCGTATTGTTCTATCAATTGGGGTAATCCCCTTGTCTGTGTCTTTGTCATAAGTGGCCAATCACGTGAAGTGTTTCGCTATACTATTTTACATAATGTAGGTACTTTCACAAAAGATGCAGATTTTACGTGATGATTATTTTTAACTCAGATTAAAAAAATAGACAGATAGAGCGCTCAGAACACGCGAGTGGGTCCACCAAAGTTACTACAAAATCAAAAGTTGCTACAAACTCGCGACAGTACCAAGCTACGCATCGTCTCGCTCACACGTCACTAGTGATTTGTCATTAAAAGTCAAAATATGCCATCTTGTGTGTTTAAACACTGCAAAAGTTGTTCACAAAAAGTAAGAAAACAAGATGGAATATCTTTTCCCAGGTAACTCTTGTTATTTTTATTGTTTTGGTATTTATTTTACATAAAATATTTTCGGCTCACTTGAAACACAAAACCTTAACAGTAAATCGTCTGTGTTGCTAGTTTATGACGGGAAAATTACCCTGAATTAGGGGAATGTGTATTGTGCATAAAAATATCGGTGAATTAAGTTAAGTAATTACGCATCTTTAACTTTTATTCCCTTATTATTATTCTGTTTAAATATTACGCGCTTTTGCTATCTGGGTAAAACCATAAAGCAAAATCGCGTTTCCAATTTTAAACATTAATAGTATGTATGTACAATAATTAGTGCAGAACAAAGGCTGTTAAGGTTTAATGTGTGTAAAATAAAAAATATTTTAATAAATATGTTGATTGTTATAACAAATTGTTTATCTTTTTAAATTAAAATACCTATTCTTAAATAGTTAATTAAACAAATTACCAAAAAGCATTAAAAAGTGTTCTGGTCTGATATAAATTAATTAAATAGGTAGTAAGTAATTATGCATATTAACTTTTATTTCTTATTATTATTCTGTGAAATAATAAATACTACACGCTTTTGCTATCTAGGTATAACCATAAAGCAAAATCGTGTTTCTAATTGAAAAAAAATATTAGTACAATATTTGAGAACAATTTAACTGAACAAAAATATGGGAGTATTTCTCAGTATCTGGCAACCGTAAACGCACACAGATGCACGTGTTCGTACACGGCGCCACTTATCTGCCGCGCACACATAAATAACGACTGGCACCACGTTGTTGTTCGCGCACGTTCTATCTGCCTGTTTCTTTCATCTGAGATTTTTAAGTTACATACATATATGAAAAAAGATTTTAGACTAGACTTTATTGTGGCAACGTGAATATTCACTAAACCCTGGTTGTGCTTTGGGTAAGTAAATAAGGAGGTAGCTTGACCAAACTGTCATTAGTCGGGCGATACGGTCGTGGCTAAAGCTGATTTCAGACTACGCTATAATATTCTGAAATCAGCTTTAATCATAAGCGGAAGCGATCGTGAACCGTTAACATAATATATTATGTCCAAAAAAGGTAGGTAGAACTCGTAACTACATATTGCAGTCGCTTGTTATAAAGAAATGTAAGCCCTACTGACGACAGTTTGTAGCAGGGTGATGATGGTCAGACAGGGACTTTACCCATGGCACGATGCGACGCGATTCAACCGATTTCAACTACAAGTGAAAATCAACCTTGCTTAATAACAAACAATGATGCAATCGATTGACTTGCCGTTGTCGTGGCAATCGTGTTTTGTTTTTCATTTACCCGCAGATAACAAGGTGTTATAATAATATGTCTTATGTTGTAGTGGTAATTGATTGATTTTTACTTGTAGTTGGAATCAGTCGAATTGTAATCGTGTCGCGCCATGGGTAAAGTCCCTTTGTCTTCATAAAATGATTGTTCCAAAATAATAGATACGGTGGTTGCAGAGCGTGAGCGAGGAGGAGGCGGCGGGGAGCGGTGGGCCGAGCGCGGCGAGAGGGAGGGGGGGCGCGGGTCGCGCGGCGCCAGCGAGGAGCCGCGCCCGGGGGACTGGGGCCGCATGGGCCGCGCCGCCGCGCCCGCGCCGCGCCAGCCGCCCGCCAGGAAGAACTTCGAAGACATGCCGCCTTCGCGCCCAGGTACTACTGCCTGTATTTGATCATTACCTTCTTCATTTAAAATCCATCAGCTTAAATAGTGCTGCATTTTGAACGCAGGCATTTCGACACGCCTATTGGGTCTGTCATCACTGTTTGAACAAATGACCAAAAGGAAACTTCATTTTCTATGCCGTCTAGATCGTTGCCCATTTGCCGGGTGGCGATTCGGTACCAGGCCTTCAAAATAAAAACCGGGTCGCAGGTTTTATTTTCTGTTAATACATAGGTATTATTTTACCTAAAGGGTTAACTAGCTTTTAAGCCCACATTGAGTTAAGGTCACGAAGAAGCAGTGTGAAAATGGCTGGGCCATGACAGAACAATTTTTGGGAAACACTGATCTAGACCTAAACATGACAAACAGTTTTGGCACACCAATGGAATATCCAAGGGCTCCATTTAAATTTTGACTATAATAGTTTTGTTAATCTGTTGAACATCAACACTTTCTTAGTTTCCTTGCATAGTTGTTACGAATGCTTATCAGTCATTGTAATTAATACATTATATCAACATTATAAGTGTTAAGCCACGCCCTCATATATTGCAAGGACTACAGCATGTAATATTTTGCATGAAATGTTCAACCATTAATTTTACTAAGTATTTTTGATGTTTGTTATTGTGTTTCTAATCAGTGTATTCTTGGTTAGGGAGCTCGGGTATGATTATTAAAGCGATCTGTACGCGGTACAGACGTCAGTCTTAGTAAATACACTCTTGAGGAACTTTATTTAACGATTTTAATTGTTATCTCAAGTTTTTGTTAAGTTGTAAATTGCATGTCAGATAGTTTTTGTTGTTGTATTTTTAGACCACACAGTAACCAAACATTTTTTCACCAATGTAGAGTAGTATTTCTGATAGATATTTTTTGTCAGACAAAAATAAAATATTCAAGGTTATGCTAACATCTCGTAGATATAAAATACAGATTGATGGACATTTAACGTGGCATGCGATATAACTGACGTCTGTTTTTAGTTCTGCAGGATAAGATGCACCTAATAATTCGTTTGTATTGTATGTAGTAGAGCTGTGAGTAGTTTAGTTTCGATAGCAGATCCCCAGCTGGTTCGTCCTCAGCTCCCTAACTATTTGTTTTGCAGACACGTCAGGCAGGCAGAAGTTGAAGCTACAGCCTCGGACTGTAACGGAGCCGGTGAACTCGCTGGCGAGCACCAGTCAGACGCAATCGATATTCGGCGGCGCGAGGCCGAGGGAAGAACGACTCAAGGAACTGGCGGGCGAATAAGCGCCCTAAGCTACTCTGTAATACCGCGTACTCTCATCTCCCGGTCCCGTGTGTATATGTATCGTCCCAAAGCCCGATCCCTATGTGTGCCCCGATATTTACAAGCAGTCTCTGTCTCCATTGATGCAGTGCGATAAAATTGTACATGAAACTGCAGACATTTTGTTAGGTTATATGAGGTTGTAAATCATTTTTATCGTATATTTTGTTAGCTTTATTATGTATATCGAAAGATAGCTTCTTATTGTTTTTGCGCCGTCTCCGCCTCGTTTTCGAGCCCGGGGACTGCGCGTCGGCGTTGCTTGATTCATCCGCAGTATTTAAATTGCTAGTATGTTTTGTTTGTCTCATTATAAGATTTATCCGGGCTTGTGTGTACATACGATATCGGCTCGCATAATATTAATTATTTTTTCGAAATTAGTCTTGGAAGAAAAATATTTTTGTTCCTCATTTTTGGGTTATAATGATATGTGTATTGAAATATTGTAATAATTATTTTATTTTTACTATAGCATTGTGTCGATAGAGGATCGTGACCGATTCTCTGTTGTAATTGTTTTTTTTTTTTTTCATTATTTGTTTAATTTTTTAGGTCATGAAAATTAATCATTGAACGAGTAATTATGATACATAATTTAAGAGTTGAGATAATATATGGTGATGTAATTACGGTGTCATTAATAAAATTAACTTGCACGTACTTGAATTTCTACTTTATTACATAATTGTGTAATGGCAAGTAACGTGGCCAAGAAATGAAAAAAAAAATCGCAAAATTGTAACAGAACATAGAAAAACGAATAAAAAGTGAATTCTTTGTAACCGAGGGTTTGTCTAAAACACCTAAATCCAAGCACATGTCCACAATCCGTAACTCTCATTAATTGACGCACGGAATTCAGGTTGCTCATAAGCTTGCTGCTGAGCATGAGTTCCTGAGTTCGATTTCCAGAACAGGCGTAGTAGTATTTTTTGGTTTTTCGCTGTTGATTTTAGCAATCATCTTTAGAAGGCCTATCCGCACACAACGGAACTTTTAGAAAGTCTTCATACATAAAAATCCTCGTTGACTGGACTACATACATTTTGTACGACGCTATCCGTACCTACTCATCAATTAGCTGGAGAGCTACTGAACCCTGCGACTAACGGTCTTCCTGTAAGATTGGACATTTGTACACTTATCATTTATAGCATGCTAAGGACAATAGCCACGACCTGGCAGGCGTCAGTCGTGCACATCATCAGACCATTTATGTTTTGGTTGAAATTGTAAAAAAAAAAACTTGTTCCTGTAAGCTTAAAAAAACAGCATGTAGTTTATTTATTGTAAATCTTGATATAAAAATGACAGGCGATTACAAGGTCCACAAGTAGGTGACAGGCGAATTGAAAAGTGCACAGTTGATGAGGAAAAATAAACTTTCTCCTGTAAGGTTGAAATTTAGATAGTTATGTTTTTATGTAAACGTTTTCTAACACATGATAGCTGCTGTGAATCGTTGAAGAGTTCCCTCGACGGTCTCTCGGCTCCATCATCAGATCTACTCCAGACTTTGATAAAATTGTAGTGTTTTAAAATTCTTAATGAAAACACTTACAAACGCACTAGTCGCCCCTACGATTTTTGAAAGTTCCCCTCAATTTATCTGGTCTGCCATCATCAGACCTTGATTTCCTTATCATGAGACCACTTGGAAATATTTTCTTTCAAATAAAAAAGGAATCATCAAAATCGGTTCATAAACGACCAAGTTCTGCGCGAAAAAACTTAAAAAAAAGCATATACATGGTCGAATTGAGCAACCTCCTATTTTAGGAGTTGGTTAAAAATACACATATTGCATTGACTACCTATATGCGTTCACGTAACACCTCTTAGCAGCTGTCCCCTCGCCTGTCAAGGTCTTATGCACCTTAAAACCGCCTGTCATTTTACATACTCATTCCAAAACGTTTACTTAAAAACATAATTATCTAAATTTCAACCTTAGGGTGCGTCCACATCTGGCGAATGCGCCGCAAATGCGCCGCAAATGCGCAGCTTGCGCGCCGTTTGCAAGCTGAACGCGCGCAGATCGCGTGCCGCGCGCGCGCTGCGCGCCCGCCTTTTGGCGCACTAAGCCATTGCCGTGATTGCGCGCGCGCGGCCCGCGCGCAGTTCGCAAACGGCGCGCGAGCTGCGCATTTGCGGCGCATTCGCCAGATGTGGACGCACCCTTACAGGAGAAAGTTTATTTTTCCTCAACTGTGCACTTTTCAATTCGCCTGTCACCTACTTGTGCACCTTGTAATTGCCTGTCATTTTTACCCGACTACGGCAAAGCCAAAAGGAGGGTTATGATTTTGACCGGTATGTATGTATGTATGTATGTTTGTCTGTTCCCTCATATCTTCTAAACTATTTATCATTACATGACAAATGAGGTGTCGTTAGAAGCGTCTCAGTTGTCCGCTGGTTATAGGGTAGGTGACGTGTCACCAAATCCAATATGGCGCCCTCTAGGTGATGTAAAGTCGTGACCGAAAAAAAATTTTTTTTCGCACAGTATCGACATGGGTATCAAATTAAAGGGCTTGAAGTGCACATTTGAAATATATATACATTATATAACTTTTATATACATTAATAGCTACTTTGCCTGTTTCTAACATTGCAGTGTCAACATGGGTATCAAATGAAAAGGCTTTATGAGTACATTTTAAATTTACTCCCTATTCTGCTTTTATTATTATATACTTATCAAATAATTTATAATATACCTAACCCCAAAATAGTGTAAATAAAAAATAAGTTAAAAATAACTAAAACCCGACTACGACAAAAACGCGCACTGAAAAGTATAAAACAAGAACAATATTAATTTGACCGATATTGTGCTAGCCGTGGTCGTGTGCCACCTGTGGTTGTTTCACACAATCTTCATTAGGTAGGTGGCACACGACCACGGCTAGCACAATATCGGTCAAATTAATATTGTTCTTGTTTTATACTTTTCAGTGCGCGTTTTTGTCGTAGTCGGGTTTTAGTTATTTTTAACTTATTTTTTTTATATCAAGATTTACAATAAAAAAAATAATCGTCGCGACTCCACTCCGCTCCGCTCCGCTCCACTCCACTCCGCTCAGCTCAGCTCCGCTCCGCTCCGCACCACTCCTCTCCACTCCGCTCCACTCCGCTCCGCTCCACTCATGCTGTTAAATTTTTAAGCTTACAGGAACAAGTTTTTTTTTTACAATTTTTTTTACACTTTCAAAAACAAATGGTCTGATGATGTGCACGGCTGACGCCTGCCAGGTTGTGGCTATTGCCCTTAGCATGCTATAAATCATAAGTGTACAAATTTCCAATCTTACAGGAAGACCGCAGGGTTCAGTAGCTCTTGGACTGTCAGTGCCGTTCAGTGATTTTCATTCACTCGTATGTATGAACAGCACGTCACAGAACGGTACGGTACGGAACGTGTCGGGGCTATTAACGCGATAATCAACGGCATTTCCCGTGAGTGTGTGGTCCTCACAGAAATATTAAAAACAGGAGAAGTGGCAAGGGGGCGTGTCGGTGACCACGTGGTGCTGAGCGTTTTGGCCAGATTGGACTTGGACTACTTTATTTTTGTTTCCTATAGTACTCAGACTATATTGTTTTTCATTAAATACATTGCTCTTTTACAACCACCTCACTCTATCACTGAGTGACTGGACAAGCAATGTAAAACTAACATAACGATACCTCATCAAGCCGTAATGTCGCGTGGTGCGTCCGTTGGAATTTAAAATTTTTTGGTCAAGAGAGTTGTTTACAAAAATGGGGGTAACATTTTTTAATGCTTAGTGTTAGGATTTGGGGGTCTATGCATTGCTTATTTTCTTGACATGGGAGTAGGCAGGGGGCATAGAGTATATTTGTATATGCAGGGGGTCTCTGGTGATTACGTCATCAGTAATTCTTTACTTACGGCAACCCACACAGTCATTGTCTGCTTGAAAACGAAACGCCTTTTCGGGGATTCCCTCAAATTGTTAAATAAATTAATATCATGTCCATTGAAGTCCTGATTTGTCAATAGTCAGATATTTTTTATCTGAGAAAAAAAAAAAAAAGATTCCGACGAATTGAGAACCTCCTCCTTTTTTTGAAGTCGGTTAAAAAAATGGCGGTTTGACAGCTTATCTATAGAAAATATGTCAAACCGCTATTATTATTCCTCAGATAAAAGTTATCCGACTATTACAAAATCAGCCCTTAATCACACAACTGGGGAGGTATCTGTCGAGAGCTTGAATAAGGAAGCAGAAGTGACATAGTTTAGAAAAATAAAATGAACAAAGTTGTTGAGTTGATCTATGCTTTATTTATTAAATGTCAAGGTCTTCATCTGGGTCTTCTTCATCCCAGTCGTCCACTGCATCTGGCTCGTAAAATACCTTACTCTCACCTTCATGGATCTTACTCATGTATGGCAATTTCAAGTTGTATTTCTGTATCTTCTCATTTTGGTCTACTTCTATTTTAAATGTTGATAGATTTGCAGGCAAAGGCTTTTCAGGCTCCTCATCTTTTTTCTCCTGCCTTATAACAGGACTTAACTTTAAAGTTGATGCTTTACTATCATAGGAAATTATTTCTTCACATCTTATAACTTTGCTACCTTTCTTTAACTTAATCCATACTTTGTGCGGATTTGATTTATCATATGATATTACTACATTTACCAAATGATTCAAATGTGTTTGTAGCTTGGAACCGTGTGGTAAACAGTCTCTGTGCAGTACAAGTACTAGTCTGTTTACATTAGGATTATTTTGTAATCTTTGCAAGTTCTTCAAACATTCGTTCCAACCCATACAGAGAGCCATTTGGTTGATTGAATCTATTATCAGTGAACTTTTGCCACTAACATATTCATTGTACATGTCCGTATTAAACTCATCGTAGAAATTGACGCTGGAATGGTTTTTGAATACATTTCTCCATAGGTTGCTAGGCTGTTCATAACTAAATAACTTGATGGATTTTTCTTCTTGCACAAGCTCTAATAGTAGTGGTAAAATATTTTTGTTGCCATCGTCTTCTATTAGCACAAATGGAGCAGATTTCAGTCTAAATAAAGTCATTATCGAGAATTAAATAAACACAGCACTCTATTTGCACCCAGAAATAGTGTAAAAATGAATATCAAGACAGACAATCATCAGAAAACAAACGCGGAAATTCGGGAAATTCAGTTGTCAATCAATGACTCAATGTCATTTTTGACAATGACATTATAGGATTTACAGGTGAAAATTGACGTTTTATTTTTGGCATGGCTATCGGGACTGTGCCAAATAGTTGTCATTCTGTCAAGTCAGAAACATTTTTGGCAATATACGGGTGTACCCAATACTTCTTTTTCTACGCAATCGTAAATACATGTAACACGCAATGATATCTCTATCTGATGAAGACATTATTTCACGGTGACGGCACAAACGCGTCTGAATACTTACTGACAGCCGATAAATCAGGAAGATCAGGCCAACACAGTATACAGCATACAAATGCCGCATCGATACCGCCCCGCCCAGTCAGGAAGGGGCCTTTATAAATTATGATTTGTTGATGTCATGGATAATTTGTACAGAAATACAGCTTGGCCAGAACGGATTGAAACGGAACTAAAATTTTTATTTCTGACAGCGTTTTAAAATCTTTGATATTTGATATAAACAAAGACCGCAGGTTTGTTAGATTTATTATTGTGCCATAAAACTAACGTAATAAGTGAAAAAAAAAAAAAACATTTATAGCTTGGCCAGAACGGGTTGAAACGGAACTAAAATTTTTATTTCTGACAGCGTTTTAAAATCTTTGATGTTTGATGTAAACAAAGACCGCAGGTTTGTTAGATTTATTATTGTGCCATAAAACTAACGTAATAAGTGAAAAAAATTAAAATAAAATCATTCAAAGTGCTGGTAGCGCGAAGACAGTGGCGACTTCCGGTTTTCTACATTTTTATGTCAAGCTGTAAAGTGCTGGTAGCGCGAAGACAGTGGCGACTTCCGGTTTTCTACATTTTTATGTCAAGCTGTAGATGGGTTTTACAGCTTGACATAAAAATGTAGAAAACCGTAAAGCTGCGAACATATTATCGGACGCGTCCGTCAGCCGCGGCTGAGGGACGCGGCTTAGCAGTGTGCACGGTAGTTCGGACGACAGAAGGCCAGACAGAAGGCCAGATTTTGTTCGGACGTCCGAACTCTCAAGGTCACGTCCGCGTCTTACGACCGACAGTTTGCACAGTGTAGTATTAAATGTACTGGCTGGATAATGAATAAGCCGCGTCCCTCAGCCGCGGCTGACGGACGCGTCCGATAATATGTTCGCAGCTTTACGGTTTTCTACATTTTTATGTCAAGCTGTAATAAAATTATTATAAACGAGATTACAAATAATATCGTACCTCTCGGTATCGGTTATGATCGGTAATCACTAGTTATCAGCGAAGATTAAAGTTATCTGTGCTTTTGTGATTGTCTATGATTTTTGACAATGACATATAAAAGTCAAAACGATTTTATTGTGGTTATTTTTGTTATTTATTTTTAATACCTATTGTTTAGCTCTTAGGAATAACGAAATGCATAGACTTAAGGTATCCACAAGTATCAAACAGTTTACTCGTCAAATAGTATATGTACCAAAACATAAGCCCCCAAACGATGCAGATTTTGAGGTTTTGAAAGAATTTTTATCCAAACATAAAAACATACTTATTCTGACTGGTGCTGGTATTTCTACGGAATCGGGTAATTACTATGAACATGTATGTATTATCTACCGAGTTCTGTGCTATTTAATTTTTGTATTTTATCATAGGAATTCCAGACTACAGATCAGAAGGAGTTGGTTTATATGCTCGCACTAATCACAGGCCTGTACAATATCAAGAATTTGTGAAGTATCCTAAAGTCAGACAACGGTACTGGGCCAGAAATTTTATTGGGTGGCCAAGATTCAGTGCTGTGCAGCCTAATAACACACATCTTGCTGTGAGAGAGCTAGAAAAGGTATTTATTTAATTCAAATTAGTACTTTATTTTATCATCCATCAATATTTTTATAGACACACTCAAATGAACAATTCTATGCTGAAACCACATTGTGATATAACTGAAAAGTGGAAACATAAATATCAATCCCATTTATTGTGATATTTTTCATGTCCATGTTTTGAAAGTGAAAGAAATAGTTTTCCAAAATGATGTTCTGTGATTTGAATTATTAAAAACATAAACTATATAATTATTTAGTTTCTCCTGTTTGTTTACTATTCATTTATTGCGTGTCACACTACCATTCAATTATTATGTAATTCACAGATGGGAAAGGTCACATCAATAGTGACACAAAATGTAGACCGCCTTCATCACAAGGCTGGTTCAGAAAATGTCATAGAACTCCATGGTACTGGGTACATTGTGAAATGTATGAAGTGTACTTATGAAATAAGCAGGGAGGAGCTGCAGGTGGAATTAATGAGGAATAACCCTTACATGGAGAACACTTTCACCATGATAAGGCCTGATGGTGATGTGGACTTACCTAAAGTATGTGATACTAAATGTAACAGATATTATGACCTCTATAGTATTTATGTTTACACGTTTTTATCTTAACCCTTATATTACAGGACCAAGAGGAAAAGTTCAAAGCACCACTTTGCCCAAAATGTGAAGGCCCCTTAAAACCAGACATTGTGTTCTTCGGTGATAATGTCCCTAAGAGCAGAGTGGAGGCAGTCAGGACTCAAGTATCATCCAGTGATGCTTTATTTGTTTTAGGTTCAAGTTTGACAGTGTATTCAAGCTATAGAATAATTTTACAAGCTAGAGATGAACATAAGAAGATTGCTTTGTTGAATATAGGCCCTACCAGAGCTGACGAAATTGTAGACATCAAAGTATCTACTAAATGTGGTGATATATTACCTGAATTATGTAATTTTATTTCCAAGAACCTCAGTTAGTACCTGATTTTAGGGTTCCGTAGTCAATAAGGAACCCTTATAGTTTCGCCATGTCCATCCGTCTATCCGCAGCTTTATTTTTTTTTAGGGTACCTCCTGTACACATAGTGGGGGATGATTTTTTTTTCTCGCGTAACCCTTTGTGTGGGGTATCATTATAGTGGCCTTTAAAAATATTGATAGTTCCCACTAACAATTTTTTGATAAAAAGATTTGTTTGTGAAATATTAAGCTTTAAAGTGCTAAATTTTTGCTTGACTCGAGTGGCCCCCCCGCTCTACCAGCTAAACGGTTATGTTTGGGGGTGTGAAAAAATTCACAATAGTAGTGTATATAACGAAGTTTAAAAGAAAATTATCATGACTAAGTAGGCTTTACAAGTTTACGAGTTATAACTCGTAAACTTCTCGACCAACTTATAAAACGTACTTGGATAACATATTTTCCTAAACAAAATGTATTGGAGAACATGTTCTTCAACTGCAAGTGTAAGTTTATCAACTTTATTTTTACAGCTATAATAGGTGGGTATGTTTTGGGGATAGGTAGGTTTTTATTGTCAACTATTTTTAACTAACTTCAAAAAACGGACGAGGTTCTCAATTCGTCGTAATCTTTTTTTTTTTATGTATTTTCCCCGTTTTCTCAAAGACGCCTGGACTGATTTTGAAAATTCTTCTTTTTTAAATTAAATTCAGCGAATCAGTTTAGTTAGTTCGCATAAGTATTTTGATGGGCAACTACGGAACCCTACACTGTGTGTGACCCGACACGCACTTGGCCGGTTTTTTAAATTAGTTTTTGTGATGATAATCCTACCTCAAATAAGGGTTAATTTTTAATGTAGTTGAATGATTTATTTTGGTTAAATAAATACAAAAAAAAAAAATGATGGCATTTCATTTTAATAATTAATAGTATAAAAAGAAGTAGGGATACAAAACTGGATATAGTAAGTATGGACAGCATTTTCAGCAAATTCATAATTTTTAAACAGTGTAATATTATGGTAAACAAAAAATAAGAGAGAAGAATAGATTGATAAATTGCCCTTGAAAAATCAGTTTGCCTGGAGCACTAAAAATATTGTTTGTTTTGGACATTTGCTTAGGACTGATTGAATTGAATGACTGCAAGGTCTGGCATGATTATAAAAAACATTGAACTAGACATCAACACAGGTATTCATAAAAATATATGTACACCCAATAATAATCAAACACATCTAGAAGTGATGTGTCATCAACGTACTGAGTGAAAAATCCTGAGAACCCAACAAAACAGTGAAGTTTTTTAGTAAACATGCCATACCTTATGGTCATCATTCATAAGTAGGGTTGCCATCCGTCTGGGTTTCCCCGGATTTGTCCTAGTTTAGAGGGCGTCAGGGGGTTTTCATTTAAAGTCCGGGTTTTGTAAAAAATTTAAGTTTGTTCACCATACTCCCACCCCCCGTGCGCACTTTGACTCGCTTCGGGTTCTGGACTCAAAAATCCGGGGTTTTCAAATTTTAGAGACGGCAACCCTGACTTGAAAACAACAAGAACAATGAGATCATATTTCAGTTACTTTTTAAACTTTATGAGAAAATTGTGAATATATCAAACAATCAAGTTGCAAGGCCTAAGGCAGGGTGCTAAGTTGACACGAAATGATTTTGTTTAATAAAATTATCTGTCTTCATTCAGTAGATTAAATAAAATAGACATAATAATACCCGAAAGAACAAGAAGCATAAAATATGTAATTTGTTTTGTCTTCTAAGAATATTATGAAGTGAAATTCTAACAATGGTTTGGGTGTAATTGCCCAATAGTGGAATATTTAAATACAGGAATTTAATGGTATCTAAAAATAATTAAACTTTCAATAACAGCTTTAGATAGAATTCTAGAATTTAAAAATCTACTAGTACTCAAAATCTAGAATCAATTTAGAGTAATGTGTTTTCAGGCTATTTATTATAAAACATTGCTTGCACTAGTTTCTATATCAATTTGTAAAGATCATCATTAACAATAATATTATGTCTACAATACGAAAATGTGTTATCTCTTGCATACTTAGGTATAATTTAAAATTCTCTTATTATTACATAATAATAATTAACGGCAGTGTTTATGACATCACAAATCACATTATTATGAACTTGATCTATATAGTCGTGTGGCAGTAAGCGCTAGAGGCCGACAAGTTACTCTTCTTACTTTTAACTTTTAAATATAAACGCATTTAGAATAAGTTCTATATTTTGACAAAATCATGAGAGGTCAATGGACCTATCATTCTATTTTCTAACAACTCTAGCGCGCCGCAGCGCAGAATATATCTGCGTGTACTGTCATAAATTAACACTTGGCTTATTCTACTCATTGTTCGTTATATTATACTTATTATCGGGCACTAAATATATACTTTATTATAATGATTTATTATAAACTGGTCACCTACTTTTTATGATGAATAAAAATATTAACTTAATCAATGGCATAGTTTAAAAACGGTAAATCTAAATACCATCTAGTTTTGCAAGGTACTAAAATAAATCAAAAAAGAAATGCCTGTTATTAAAAATATTGTTTTCATCATTGAGTAACAAAATGGATAAATTACACTAAGTCAGAGTTACATTATAAATTAATTGCTTCAGAGGATTTAACCTAACTAAAATTCAGTTGTGGGACTCGAAAGTTTGTACTAAACCATTGATTTTAAGTCCAAATGTCTTCAGAACGCCGTGCCACGTCCACAGGCGGAGATTTTTGGTATTTTTTGGTGAAACTTGCGTCTCTTTCGTATACCAATTCTTTTGGCCAATCGGAGATCCGATGTCGCTACCAACTCGCGAGGCGAACAGACTCAGCAAATGAATTAAACACGTATTCAATGACTTAAAATAAACACATTCAACTTACAATTCAACACCAGTCTTAAGATCACAATTAAATTATCTCCACATGAAATGTTTTGTCACTACAATAAAACCGTACATAATACTAGATGGGTCGCTCGCTCATGTGTCAATTGTCTATTTTAAGCAACATTATAAGAAATAGTCGGCCTGCGGCTTCTTGGAGGGCACTCCTCGTGACTCCTGCGGCGCCGCTTCGAATATCGTGAACTCTCGCTGAAGGTTTTCGTTCAGTTCTAATATTGCAGCCACGTTGCCGCATCTGTGCACGGAAAAGCGATATTTAATTTCAGATTTTATGAAAAGAATAATAAAAAAACCATTCATATGATTTCATTATAAAACAGCTAAGGGAGAACTTTTGAGGCAAATGAAAATGGTTAAAAGAATTACATTATTTTTATATTCACACTGGGATCTGTGTCCAAAACATCCATTAAAACCATTTTTGACTCCAAAAGCACGAGCAAGACATTAAAATAACATCACACCTGTAATCCTCAGGGATCAGGCAGTGGTCCACTTAACAGTACACCTACTGTATATCCAGTTGTATTGTTTTTATTTAATTATTGTTACACTGAAAATTTTCATAATACTAAGCTAGTGTTGGGACATACCTGTAGCAGTAGTTAGGTGCCGACCACACAGTGAGTACAGTCTCGTTGAAGTGCCACTTGTAGCCCTCCATGACCAGCTGATGTGCACGACAGATCATGTCGATATCGTTGGACACGTTGAACTGTGCCACCACATCCGAGCCGAATAGGTAGCCCGCACCACGGGGGGACACGCCCCAGCCTTGTGTATCTGGAGTATACCAATGTTTATGTGACATGATACAATGGTAAAGTTTCTAATAGTATAGACATTTGCTGTGCTTCACTTCAACAGTTCAAGCGCCAAGTCCACATAGGAATAGTCTAAATCTGTGCATATTACCATCACAACTGTTTTTATTATTTTTATTTTTCCGTTCTTTGTACATGTCACAACATCTCTACGCTGTGACTATACTATACGTTACTTGTTACTTACTTTTAAGACATTAATTTTTATATATTTATTTTCATATTTGACTGGCCTGTTGGTCTAGTGGTTAGTGACCCTGACTGCTATGCCGGAGGTTGTGGGTTCGATTCCCACCCCGGACAAATGTTTGTGTGATGAGCACGATCATTTGTTCTGTGTCTGGGTGTAATTTATCTATAATATGTATGTATTTAGAAATATATAAGTATGTTTATCAGTTGTCTAGTACCCATAACACAAGCTCTGCTTAGCTTGGGACTAGATGGCGTTATGTGATAGTTGTGGAATATTAATTTGATTTGTACTGTTTTGCTTGCTGTGTTTACCGCCCTATTATTGTACACTTAGTTTAAACTACGCCTGTATTTACCTAAGTATCAGTGTAACAATTGTTGGTAAGCCAAATAAATAAATAGGCTATTTTAGTTAGTTAAAAAAAATACCGACCGAATTGAGAACCTCCTTTTTTTGACGTCGGTTAAAAATATTTGACACGTATATTTTCTTTTGTTAGGTAAACCAAAATTGACGAAGATTACACCCTTTTAAAATTGTCAAGCCGTCACAAGCAAGTGGAGGTTTTACTTGCTTCCGACGTCACTATATGCATCACTAACAAAGTCGCTTCCCGCTGTCTGTCCCAGGTATGCTTAGATCTTTAAAACTACGCAACCGATTTTGATACGGTTTTCTTTAATAGATAGAGGGATTCAAGAGGAAATGTATTTAACATGCATAATATATAGTAGACTTTACACCCATGCGCGGAGCCGGGGCGGGTTGCTAGTGCATAATATATTTAATAGAGATTTCAGCAGTGCGAAGCCGGGGCAGGTCACTAGTCTATTATATTTCAAAACTCAACTGACAGTCTAATTAAACTTTCTATTTATTGATGTGTCAACATGCCTGTTGATGAAATTGATTTGCAGTAATAGATGTGGTGAAAAGGTAGATAGGCAGAGGACAGGGTGTATGACCCAAGAGAGGGACCGCGGACCTACTGTTCCTAAGTTCTATAGCAAACGGGATAAGATTGTCGACACTGCATAATAATATGATTGAAACAACTGTATTCAATAGTTTTTCGTCTGACAGGCCTGTTAGTCTAGTGGTTAGTGTCCCTGACTGCTATGGACCAGGATGACAGGACAAATGTTTGTGTGATGAGCACGATCATTTGTTCTGTGTCTGGGTGTAATTTATCTATAATATGTATGTATTTAGAAATATATAAGTATGTTTATCAGTTGTCTAGTACCCATAACACAAGCTCTGCTTAGCTTGGGACTGGATAGCGTTGTGTGATAGTTTGTGGAATATTATTATTATTTTAACCTGAATTAACATGGGAAAGTTTTTCCGGTGTCATAATTTTCGAGTTGTTGTGTTTGAAACAGCTGGAAACAACTATTATTAATTTATAATTATATGAATTTCTACAGCAATTGATGTTTTACAATTATTATATTAGAACAAATTCTAAGAGATATTATAGTGATGACTAACCTTCAGGGTCACTCCAGAGCAGGTCACACATGGGTCCATCATGAGGTACTTCCTGCTTGCGGTCGATTGTGCGAATTTGGTCGAGTGTTTGTATAGACGGACTCAGTCCACCATGCACACAAAATATCCGACCATCTATGATGGCTGACAATGATAAGTAGTCAAATATTTCTGTGCAATACCTGTGTACATTCACATTTGTTACATTACTCAAGTAATGAATGAGTTAAATTTTTAAGTATTGAAAGGGAACAACTTACATTCATGCATTGTTCTCCTGATGGTTTTCAGCTGTGTTGGTTGGCCACCAAGACTGAAATCCTGTGTCACCCTTACTGTATCCAGCGCTAATCTGACTTAGATTAGCTATCCATACAGGAAGGGCAAAGTAAATATGGTCCACAAGTGAGCACACAGAGGTGCACTCTCTTGTGTCTCTCACATGGTTTAACAGGACGCCAATTCAACACAAAGAAGATCAGTTGCAGGACCAACAGCTTTACATGGATTTCAATATGGGAATGAAACCCAGGGGTCCTGTATCTACGTTGCAAGAGTGCCAAACTCATCATCATCATCAGCCTATAATGTTCCCACTGCTGGGACACAGGCCTCCTCTCTGTGAGAGGGAGTGGGCCATAATCCACCACGCGGGCCCAATGCGGGTTGGCAGATGTCACATGTCTTCAAATTTTTGGTTCTAGGACATGCCGGTTTCCTCACGATGTTTTCCTAATAGAATAAGCAATGTGCGACCTCCTTAGTTTTTAGAAGAGTCTAAAGTCAATATGTTTTGTTTGTTAAAAAAATATAACTGTCTTGTCTGACATTCCTTGTGAATAAAATTCATGGTATATTTCCACTGCTGGGTTTTACTCTATTTGGTCACGGGCCCAGTATGCCCAGGAAATGATATTGTGTAACAGTTATAAGTAATTATGGAGCTATCAAAAGTGCAAATTGCAAAACTTGAAGGCACAAATTGGACACAATGGAAATACCGAATGTCCGCTCTTCTAAGAGGAATAGACGGTTTGGTTGATATTGTAGAAGGTAAAATAAAGAGACCTGAAGAACCTGTACGTGGGGCTGGTGATGCAGCTGCTGCAGATTTGGTCGTTTATGAGAACAATTTGAGCAAGTACAACAAGTTGGATAGCACGGCTTTATTAATTATAACAAACAATATTGCGGATGAAACGTTAGACAAGGTCATAAGATTTTCAACGTCCAAGGAAGTATGGGATGAATTGCATAGATTATATGAAGGCGTCAGTGAAGATCGTCTGTATGATTTATGTCTGCAATTCTTCAGTTACAAAAAAGATCCGGTTGATGATATGGTAACGCACATCTCAAAATTGAAAAATATCTGGTACAGATTAAGACAAGAATTAATAAAAGAAGAAGGAGTTAAGGAACTTCCAGATATATTATTAATTTGCAAGATCTTAGATACATTACCTGAAAAATATTTTTCATTTAAAGCGAGCTGGTTGCTGATGTCGAAAAAGGATCGGACTATTGAAAATATTACTAGTCAATTGTGCGCACATGAAAAAGCGCTAAGTAACAACGGAAAAGACGGCGAGTCTAGTTGTGACGCTCTTGTGGTGAAAACGAAGAAATTTACGAGGAAAGGTGACATGACTCCAGGGACAAATAAAAAGGTTAAATGCTACAACTGTAAGGAAGTTGGACATATTAAGAAAGATTGCCCTAAGAGGAGTGTATCTCGTCAAGTTGAAGATGACAATAAAGGAGTTAACATGATGTTATCGACGGTGAATTCAGCAGAATCTGGGATAGATCGTGATCACTGGTATGTAGATAATGGTGCTACAAATCATGTGACGATGCGAGCAGATTTGTATCAAGATTTTAAATATTTTGATGTGGATCACACTGTAACAACGGCTGATGGAAATGTGTTAAAGGCCATTGGGCAAGGTTCACTAAACATTGAAGCTGTAGTTAACAAAAAGGTTGTCAAGTCAACATTGAGAGATGTTTGGTATGTTCCTCAAATTAGTAAAAATTTGTTTTCTGTGTTGTCGACACATGATAGAAATCCAGGAAGCTTGTTCGAGTCGCGGATCACTACTTGTTCAATGATAATTGATGGTAAAATTACGGTTACAGGACATAGAGAACGGTATGGAGGTCTGTACAGGCTTGATTGTAAGATTGTACCGCCATCTAAGTTAACTGTGAATTTGGTACAGAAAGTAGATTTGCTGCAACTCTATCATGAACGTATGGGTCACCAGAATAAAAGGCATGTGAGAAGTCTTATCGAGAGGGAACTCGGCATAAAAACAAAGGAAACTGGAGAACTATGCGAAGGTTGTATTTTTGGAAAGTCCCACAGACTGAAGTTCGGTGTACGGGAAAAAGCCACTAAGCCTGGAGAACGCATACACACGGATGTGTGTGGTCCATTCCCTTTGTCGATATCGAAATATCGCTACTTTGTACTGTTCAAGGATGAGTTCACGCGCTATAGGTTTGTGTACTTTCTTCGAGAGAAGTCAGAGGTACATGAGAAGCTCAAAGAAATGTTGGCATCTGCTAAGGTAGCTGGTCATACAGTGAAAGAAGTATTGAGTGACAATGGTGGCGAATTTGACAATCAGAAGGTACGGAAAGTATTGACAGATATGGGTATAAAACAAAGATTAATCATGCCATACACGCCTGAACAAAATGGCTGTAGTGAAAGGGACAATCGCACGATTGTTGAATCAGCGCGAGCAATGATGCATGCACATGAGGAACTGCCTCAAATGTTGTGGGCTGAGTTGGTGAATACTGCCGTCTATATTTTAAATAGGACAGGTCCAACTACAGTGGAACACAAGTCGCCATTTGAGCTTTGGGTTGGTAAGAAGCCACAAATTAAGCAGTTAAGAATCATTGGATCGCATTGCTATGCACATGTACCAAAGCAGCAAAGGAAAAAGCTACATAAGAAAGCAGTGAAATGCGTCCTTATTGGATATGATAATGACGATGGATATAGACTTTGGAATAGCAAAGATAACATGCTGGTAAGGTCCAGGGATGTAACCTTCGATGAAAAACCCTTAGGTACGGAAACTCCTGTGAAAGGTTCTACAGAAACTGAATTTGAAATTCTTTTGGACTTGCAACAGTCACATAGCAATAAAAATAATCAGAATGCGGATACTCCTTTCAATGGTGGAACTTTTGACAAAAGTGTTATTCAGGAGAATGTTCAAGGTGTTGGTACTGAAACTAGGGATACTGAATTAATTAGAACAGATGAAAACACAGAGTTTGTTGGTAGAGAAGATGTTCCAGTTGAAGACTTGGATGCATTTGATGACGCTAGGAGTGATGTTTCTGAACACAGTATTGAGTTAGGGGGAGATACAAGGGAAGTAAATGATGATCATACCACAGATGAAATTCCTGAACAAGAAATTGTGAGACATGGAGAAAGGATTTTAAGAGACAGATCGTTACTTCGTCCACCTGTAAAACTCAAGGACTATGTTTTAAACATGGCTAGTTGTGGTTACAAAGAACCAAGTTGCTTTAAAGAAGCTATTAAAAGCACTGAACGGGATCTTTGGGAAAGAGCAATGGACTGTGAGATCAATTCTTTAAATGAGAATAAGACTTGGGTCTTAGTGTCACTTCCAAAGAATAGAAAGGCTATACCATGCAAATGGGTATACAAAGTGAAACTGAATGCTGACGGTTCCGTAGACAAATACAAAGCCAGACTTGTGATTAAGGGGTTTAGCCAGAAAAAAGGGATTGATTACGATCAAACTTTTAGTCCAGTGGCTAAGATGGCAACAGTCAGAAGTGTATTGGCAGTCGCAGCCAATGAGAACATGTCAATGATGCAGTTTGACGTCTCGACGGCATTTTTGTATGGAACACTTGAAGAGGAGATTTTTATGAAACAGCCCGAGGGCTATGATGATGGTTCCGGTCGGGTGTGTTTACTGAAAAAGAGTCTCTATGGCTTGAAACAAGCTCCAAGATGCTGGAATAGGCGGATCTTGGACTATCTTAAAGAAATTGGATTCAAAGTTAGTCATTCAGATCCTTGTTTATTTGTAAGGATGACACCGGCTGGAGGTAAACTTATTGTTGCCTTATATGTTGATGACGGACTGGTGGCTGCTACAAGCCAGGACCTTATTAACGAGTTTATAGGACAAATGAAAACTAAGTTTAAAATAACTACAAAGGCTGCGTCATATTTTCTAGGCATTGAAATAGAGAAGACTGATGATGGTATCAAAATATCTCAGGGATCCTATACAAAGAAATTACTTAAAAAATTTGGAATGGAGTCTTGTAGGCCGGTGGCCACGCCTATTACAAAAGACGATCAATGTCTTAGCCAGTCATGTGATGTCAGTTTAATCACTGATTACAGACAGGTTGTTGGCGCTTTAGCATATTTAATGATTGGAACGAGGCCTGACATTGCATTCGCAGTGAGCATTGTTTCGAGGAGTCTCGAAAACCCAAACGAAAAGGATTGCGTCCGACTGAAAAGGATACTGCGGTACTTGCAGTATGCACCAGAAAAGGGCATATTATACAAAAAGGATTACAAAACAGGCATATTGGAAAGTTATTCAGATGCAGATCATGGTGGTGATATGAATACGGGGCGTTCCACTACTGGCGTAGTATGCATGTATGCTGGAGGAGCCGTTTCATGGATGAGCCAGCGCCAGACAAGCGTGGCTATATCTACCACTGAAGCAGAGGTTGTAGCTGCCAGTGAAGGCGCTCGAGAAGCAATTTGGCTATCGAGAGTTATTGGAGACATGACCAAATTGAAAGGTGTGCCAATTCTACTGGTAGATAATGAAGCTGCAATCAAACTAGCTGAAAATCCGGAGTACCACAAACGTACTAAACATATCCGGATTAGACACTTCTTTGTCAGGGAGATGGTCACAGAAGGACAGCTAAATGTAAGCAAGGTTACGACTGAAGATCAACTTGCTGATACATTTACCAAGGCTTTAACCAGAGTAAGGTTGCAGAAGCTTTTAAAGTCAATTGGTCTTCATTGAGAGAAGATAATAGAATAAGCAATGTGCGACCTCCTTAGTTTTTAGAAGAGTCTAAAGTCAATATGTTTTGTTTGTTAAAAAAATATAACTGTCTTGTCTGACATTCCTTGTGAATAAAATTCATGGTATATTTCCACTGCTGGGTTTTACTCTATTTTTTCCTTCACCGTTTTAAGAGCAGTGGTGGGTTCGAACCAAACTCAGACAGCAAAATTTAAAAAATAAATGAATTTTTACCTCCAAACAGTGATAGATCCATATTTCCTCAAACATTCATCATAAAAACCGTACACTTGTGTGATCTGTCTGGACTCATGGTTGCCTCTGATTAATGTGATGCGGTCGGGGTAACGAACCTGTGTAAGACAAATAAATTAATAATAATATGTAAATCAATAAATTGCAGTTGAAAGGTCAGATATATATTTTATACATAAGCTGGCTAAGATATTAATCAATGGTAAAACAGAATATCCAAAAAGTACCTGTATTTTTACGACAGGGGAGAGCAATGTCTTATTTGTAGTCTTTTTTTTTATCTGATACAGGATTGTTTTACGTAGGCATAGTCAAATATAATTCTAAATTAAGAACTCATAGAATATCACACAATGATTGCTAAGAGTAACTAATTTCAACAAAGCAACAGTCAGATGTACAAATGAACATGTCAAAAATTGAGGTTTACAGGAAAGCATTTTTAATGTTCAAATCCCTCTAGAAATAATTGTAGGTGTACATAGAATTGAAATAGACCTCTTTAGAAATAATCCTATGTACACATAGAAGGATTTCTAGAGTAATTTTAACAATGAAAACGCTTTCCTGTAGACCTTGATTTTTGACATGTCCCTTTGTTCATACTACTTACGTAGGGACTGCCAAAAGGAGTAGATATAATTATCTGATATTGAGCTAACCTTTAAAGCAAGTAGTAATAAGAAAGTCTCTACTGAATAGAATCCTCTGTCTACAAAATCGCCCATAAATAAATAATTGGTTTCAGGAACATCACCACCAACTTTAAACAGCTCTTTCAGATCATAGAATTGGCCATGAATGTCACCACAAACCTGAAATAAGAGAATTGATGTATCTTGTGGAAAATAGATGCATAGGACTTGTTTAGACTGCTTTACGTCACCTAAGACTCTTACCATATAAGAAAACAGTGCACATAAATTAATTGGTTTCTCACAAATAGCTTGATAGGATAAAACCTTAATCGCACACTGACTTTAATACAACAAGAGACCAAGGACTAAGAAATTCGTGTTTGCAGAAAATATTCAACAACAGCAACCTAACCTCTAATTACTATTGATATTTTAGAATCATGCTATGAATATCAAGTTTAAGTGTGATTATCAATGTTGATCTTTTACAAGCCTTTAAATACGTGAAAAGTTAATTACCGTGACTGGAGAGTCTACCCGCTGAACATTGCTCTCTTCGACGAGAATTTCGCGGGCCTTGGCACAGAGCGCCTTAACCTCGGCCTCCATTATTATCTCACATCTCTTTAGCTGCTCGATTTGACGATCTAGATCACTTGTATCAGACATCTTTATAAATTACCACGCTTTATCTGTTTAGCAAAAAAAATTGTGAGTAATACAAAGATTGCATGACAGTAGATAACATCTGACCCAATGTACTTCAGAGCTTTCTAACAGAAAAAGAGCAGACACGTTTGTTTGAAGACTTACTATTTATTATTATTTAGTTACGTTTGCTTCACATCAGCAGCTCCAATTATTTCAACAAACAATCACAATGTCTCCGCCATTTACAACGTTATTTCTACCATAGACAATAGATTTTTAGTCTATGGTTACTGCACGTCTTAGACTTCACAGACTACTAAGAGAAATAGACTTGCTAAAGGTGAACGCAGACCTAGCCGCACCGCAGTCTCCGCAGTCCCCGTAGTCCTCGTTTTCTTCCCACTTCTGCGGCTACTGTGATGCGGTTGAGTGTGCGAGGTTTCATAGAACTTCATACAAAGAATTCGTAATACGGGGACTGCGGAGACTGCGGTGCGGCTAGGTCTGCGTTCACCTTAAGAGTTCAAACCCGTGATAGGCGCGGATGGTGTGAAATCTACTTTACTCTCACACTGTACATTTTGTCTATGGAATCCCATAATCATCATTCATTCATTCATTCCTTTCATTCATTGTTGTTTGTTGTATTTATTGATTTAGCGAAAGTTGTTTTTTTCGTAAAAGTAAAAACATAGTGCTGTTTTGTGTGTATTTTGTGGATTCTAAGAGCAAGATGGGAAATATACACACCGTGGGACCGAATGCGGCGCTAATAGTTTCAGGTAAATACAAAATAGCCTATTTATTACAATCTATTGAGGGACAATGTTATATTTTGCAGAATTTTCAGGTGTTCTTCAAATCTAGCGCGCTTAAGCATAATATGTAACAAAAGAACAGTGTCTTTAATTTTTTGGGTATTTAATTTCTTGTTTTGCGATACTGATAACAAGATAACCTCTTATCTCTAATCTGTAAAAGCGCTGTATTTGCTTAAATCTATATAGATTTGCAGTCACTATATTATTGTGCAAGTATTTTTACAGCTAAGACCATCATCAAACCCTTTTTATGATGAATAAATGTTACATTATGGTGTGTGTGAAACGAATTTAGTACGTGAAAATATCAAGCCCACGCCCAAAATTACAAATTGCTTACACTACATCTATCTGTCTATAATTATCTCGGACGGCGCGCATATTTTTTATTGAGTAGTGTGTAGATCTTTGCTGTGCTGAATTAAAATTCGAGGTCGCAAGATAAAATGTTCACATTTTAGGCGCCATCGGAACCTACTAAATATTCTAAATATTCTTTCAACTGTTAAATTATGTAGAATAACTTGCTTCTACCTCTAAGGGCGTGGACCCATGTCGTCGCCGCACGGCTCACGGCACCGCACCGTAGACATGGGTCCACGCCATAAAGACCTATTTTGATAACCTTAACCTTTAAGTTTCAGCCGGTCAGGGTCATCAGCTCAGACCATACGTAATTTGACGTTTAACCTTTAAGTATGGACGTCATTTTTTCTTGACACTACCGTGGACGTGGAGTCTCAGAGGCTCCTATATGCACACACATTTTTTTTTGGGAATTTAATATAAGATCGCTTTAAAACTGATTGAATATTAGAGTTATGTGATTTAGCAATAAAATAACGTGCTTTTATAATCAACCTTTATTTGAAGAATTATAGAAATTACAAAAAAACAAAAAAAAATGGTACTTTTCAGTTTAAATTTACTTAATTTATATTTTAGGTATTAAAAATAGCTAAACTAATTACTTTAACAAAACGAGTCTTTTTTTCTCAAAGTATAATATATCTGAAACCAAAAACGCAAAACACCTATTTCAGGTAACAAATATAAAAAAAATTGACAACAGTCTAATAACGTAAGTTTATTGGCAGTCGGCGCTCGACGGTGGACGCCATCATGCGCGTGAGAGCCCTCACGACGGGGGATGCAGTAGCCCGGGGCAGGGACGTCTTGGCGGTGTCATTAGACATCTCCAATGCCTTCAACATCCTGCCCTGGAGTTGCATCAGGGAGGCACTCCGGTATCACCGGGTGCCGACCTACCTCCATCGCATAGTCGAGGACTACCTGACGGACAGAGCCGTCATCTACCCCGGTCACCGGGGAGAGTGGAACCGTCGAGTGGAGAGATGTCGTGCGGTGTTCCACAGGGTTCGGTCCTGGGGCCGCCCCTGTGGAACATCGGATACGACTGGGTGCTGCGCAGCGACCTCCCTGATGGCGTCAGAGTAGTATGTTACACTGACGACATGCTCGTCCTGGCGCAGAGAGAGTCGCACCAGGCGGCGGCGGCCGACTTGGCGACGCAAGCGGTCGCGACAGTCGTCGACAAGATCCGGCGGTTGGGACTCGACGTGGCGCTGCACAAGACGGAGGCCATGTGTTTTCATGGCCGCGTCAACGCGCCACAGTCGGTTTACAACATAACGGTAGGAGTTCGCATCGGCGTCAGGAGGACGATGAAGTACCTAGGACTCGTCCTCGACAGCCGGTGGAACTTCAGGGAGCATTTCCTGAGTTTGGCCCCAAGGCTGAACCGGGCAGCAGCCGCCCTCAGGCGACTCCTGCCTAATCTCGGCGGGCCAAACGCCTCCTGCCGTAGGCTGTACGCCGGCGTCGTGCGGTCCATGGCCCTCTACGGGGCCCCTGTGTGGGCCCTGAGCATCCGGACGCGACCTCTAAAGTTGTTGTCAATATTCTCTTCATTGTTCGACTGATCCGAAGCTAACAACAACTCACTCATTAATTCTTGTTCGGAAGATGAATCTCCTACACGCAAAGTTTTTCGGGGAAGCCCCTGAACAGAACTCGTAGATAGTCGTTTTGATTTAGAACTACCAGTTTTACTGTTTTCTGACATTTTGCACAAAAAATATGAAACAAACATAATCGCCCTTATAAAATATATCATAGGGCAACAGACGTGGAGCCTGACAGGCTTCGGTCAATATTTGGATGGTCATTACTAACGTGATATTCATCGAAAGACGCAACCTCCTCCCTCGTTGGTAGTTTTACAACTAATACAAAAGCTGCTGAGCCGCTCAATCGCGGGGAGTGGGGGGAATTAGGTGAAACTAAGAAAACGAAAACGTCGAGTAGCCTGTGAGACTCCACGTCCATACTTAAAGGTTAATTATCATCGTAGGCATGTAACGATGATAATTTAATGAAAAGAGATCGTCCTAGGTTATTCCCATCATGTATGACTCTTTCCTAAATTCAGGATCCGATATTTACGATACGATATAACGTAGGAAGTTTAGTCACTGAAGCTCGCGATTACACGTACCTACTACTAAATCATGTTCTAAGGATTTTACTCATCCTAAATGCGACTAAACGTTTCTGAATTCAGGACGTCCTAAATATCGGATCCTGAATTTAGGAAGGTGTAATACCCTATAAAGACTCACAGCTGTATTCATTGGACGTTTAAAATGAGTCACAGTTCGTGAGTTCGCGAATGACGTGAATAGTTTTCCCGAAACTGCCGAAACAATCATTCAGGGTGTCGAGTCTGCTAATTATTAGTCAGAATGGCGCCACAATGGCGTTTCAATTGTAGTGCTTATTCGAACCATTTTTTACTGCTGAATAAAAAATGGTTCGAAAACGAAATGAAACGCCATTGTGGCGCCATTCTGACTAATAGGTAATTAGCAGACTCGACACCCAGTAGGTGTGTGCCCAAAAACAAAAATAAATAATAGGTGAACAATCTACCAGATTTATCTATTTTTATTTATTTACTGATTATTTAAAGATATATTATATTATGCCTTTTTTTTGAATTTATAAAATAATGATAAAAGTAAAATATGAGTGTATGTTACTGTAATATAATAGAAAAATGAAGCTCATTATGCCTTGATTTACTAAGGTTTATTTATAGAGTAAAAAGTTACATGAACCCGAGGACAGATTATGCCTGCCTGTGTCGGCTAGATGAGGGGTCAGTACCTCACTGACCCCAAAAATAAATTCTTTTAGTTTGAATTGTATTCAAACTGAATTATGTATGCCATATCAACTCATCCGTCCGCCTAATTTTCGTAAAAATAGGTACAAAGTTTACTTCACGATAAACAAATAGAAGACGAATACGACGACGCACCCGGATTTAGTTTTTGAAACAAATGTGAAGATTCAATTTTATTAGTAAAACATCGAATTTGTCTTTGCAAATACAGCGCCCAGCGGTCATCAACTCATCCATCACTAACCGGGTTCGCCCAGGGTTAAATCAATTAGGTTACAAAATGAGCATTCATCATACGAAGTGCGATGTATTTTTTTAGTTAGCAACTCGATCGAAAATCTAGTTTTGTTAGATGCAAATTTCACATTTTTGTTTTTATCAGTAGGAAACCAATAGGTAGGTACTTACTTCATATTGCTGGATTGATGTTTAAATGCCTTTTTGTATGGGCTTGCAAACGATTGAGGAAAATTGCAACATGTTATACCTAACTTGGTGAGTTGGTTACTTAATCCAAAATGATAAAAAATTGTACGAGAATAAATTAACGATATTACATATTTTTAACGATAGTCTACTCCAGAGGGTCTAAAATGGCGCCTAGCAATATTCCGAACGATACACTTCGTGAATAAGAAGTGCAAGAATAGGCATTGACGTTGCTGAAAATTATTGGATGCCACGCCATTGGCTATTCATGCAACGTCATCGGCTATTCATTCACGGAGTGAATCATTTGGGATATTGCTAAGTGGCCGTCTTAGATCCCCTGAGAACTGTAACAAATGAGGACAGAATGAACAAATGAGATGAACTGAAATTAAAATATTTTTAACTATAAAAGTAGTCAATCAATCAAAATCTTAGGTTGAGTTGCAACTTTCGTACGCTCTAGATGACAATGCACACACTTTTCATTAACTTTAATTATAGCACCTTTATGCTGTAATAAATTCATGCTTTTATAAAGTAAATATATCTTATCTAATCGTATTTTCAAGTGGGTAAATGTCCTGAATACACTAAAGAAGCGTGTTTTGTATGTATATATTCTGAAACTGAACATTGATTGCAATAAATGTATGTTCTGAAGTTTTTATAATAGTTTACTCAGTCGTTATACCTACTCGTCATAATAATATTCGCCTTGTGTTTTTTTTCCTCCTATTTTGCGACTGTTATGTGTTCTCTTACAATGTCTACCAGCTACAATGCAATTTTAAATATTTATTCACTTAATTTTATATTCATCTCGAATAACCTAAAATAAAGATATTTATAACTGATCAAATGAAAGATCTCATGGAACTATTAAAATATGTATTCACTTTAATATTACTATATTACAAACGACAATCTATTAAACTAATATAAAACACTAATTACCTCGTTGCTACCATATCTACATGAATGTATTAAACCTGTTTTTGGCTCCGTGAATGACTCCATTGTCATGTCATATCGATGACTTAACTGAGATAAAACTCTCAATTAAGTGATCCCCGATTAACTTTGTATCAGGATCTAAATGAGTTATTGATTTCAATACAAGTTCCAAGTCCTTTTGATCATGTCGGCTGCCTTTTCTCCGATCATGATGGCGGGCGCGTTAGTATGAGCCACAATCGTTCTCGGTATAACACTACTATCGACCACTCGCAGATTTTTCACACCGTATACTCTCAGTTCTGGGTCCACCACCGCGTCCGGATCCGTAGGTGGACCCATCTTGCACGTTGCTATCTGATGATGGAGCGTCGCAGTCACTGCTCGCACAGCACACTCCCAATAGTCATCGCTGCCAAATTCGAATTGCTTACAGTTAGGGAACTTCTTCGTGTGTAAAGTCGCTCCATATTTTCTGAATGGTGGTGTATCCACGAGCTTAATGATGTACCTTATGGCGGCTATCATTGTGTCGACGTCTTGCCTATGAGTTAAATAATTGCCGTAAAGACTAGGTGGTTCGTACGGATCTGTGGATCGCAGTCGTAAATAACCCTTAGATTTGGGATGCAACAGCATGAACAGAACAGAAAAACTTTCGACGTCTTCTATTGGTTTATAAACACCCTTGTAAAGCCAGTCGGCCATGCGAATTCCTTTGGCTACGATGTTGCCTTCGTCAGAAGCTAAAGAAGCACATGATCCGAGAAGTTCAATATCAGGGTAGTCGCCGATTTCATTAGATACATTTGTTTTAATATATCCAATAGTTTCAACTCCAGCCAACGAAGACATGGGACCGTCACCGTAGTGATCGAACTGGACTGTATTCTGTACTGTGGCTATTTTCTTTTCGACTAATGTTAGTCTCGTCTGGTTTAACGTAAAGGCCAGACCGGGAAACGAAATATGGTCATATAAAGATTCCCCTACTCTCAGATCTTGTATCACTGGTATTCCAAATGACTCTAGTTGTCTTTTAGGTCCAACTCCAGAAAGCATGAGCAAATGTGGTGATTCAATAGGACCCGCGGAGAGTATAACTTCCTTGTTGGCTCTTATTTGGTACACCCGTCCATTTTTATGGAATTCAACTCCCACTGCGTTCTTATTGACAGGATCTATTATTACTTTAGTTGCTCTGCTTGTAGTCAGTATGTGAAGATTCTTCCTCTTCTTGTTTTTATGAAGGAACGCTTTGGCGCTACTGGCACGTTGTCCCTTAGTGAGGGTTGCTTGAATGTAACTGAATCCAAATGCATCGGGGCTGTTGTAATCTACGCGGCGATGGCCGTACAATTTAGCTGCATCTAAAAATGCTTTGGAGAGCTTAGATCTGTAACAAAAATAAACATTGAAACGTTTAAAAGCGCTACACATTAAAATATCATGTTCTTTAGATAGGTATCATATAATTTCTATTTTAAGACCTGGGCTATCATAACAAAACGCTGATAAAAACCGCAATAAAATTTCATTAACTCGACGGACCACAATTTAATTATTTATTCACAAAAAGTTGCTTAATAGTAGTTTATGTAACTGGTACATAATGAGGGGTATTATACACGAGTGTGAGTTTAAAAAACGAGCGAAGCGAGTTTTTTAATAGTATCACACGAGTGGTATAATACCTAGTTATGTACAGTTTCATACACTACTTTATCTACTCTCATTGAACACGAACATATCAAATAAAAGATAAAAATTAATAAACACTAATAATCATCCACCGACACAAAAACGTCAAAATTCCAACATTCCCATTTGAAGCGAACGCAGCCACAGATAAAAAATTAAATAGATGTATCTATGATCTGTAATCTGTATCATAATGAAAAAAAATTATATTATAACATTATTTTGTTAGAGAAACAGTGTTATAATTTAATTTTTTAATTTCATTTCGATACTCTATGGTATAAAGTACGTCTATAGAAACTCGTTTTGAGTTTTGTAATTCGAATTTTACGATATGAGAGTAGATAAAATATGTATCATAACCTGATTGAAGATTAAAACACATTTTAGTTACGAATAGCTTTAGTTACAAACGCCGAACCGTGAGTTTCAGCACTTATCATACTCATATCTATGACGAATACTTGTAGGACTCTTGAATGCGATTGCGATCTATTGCGTGTAATATAATAATATGACAAAGTACTGGTAATGACCTGAAAGGCACGTCTTCCACGGTCAGTTCACCGTCATGTCCATGCCACGGGGAATTGTTCAGACCTTTCAGATTTGCTCGTTCAGACTTGAGGTAATACGGCATCACTTCATGGTAGGACCTGCGATTAATAAAATGTTCTTATTAGACGATGTGTTTATTCTTATCTAGACTTATAGGAAAAAAGCCTTATCAAATTCAATACAACATGTCTAGTACTCGTACAACATGAAACTTTTTTTTTTAATTATTTATTTATTTATTTAAACTTTCACGTACAATTGAGGTAAGTACATAAGGCGACATAATTATCTGTACTAAACAGTCACCTTTGTGAACAAAATTTAATTTATAAGTATATTTATTTTTGTAAAATGCTACCTACACAATAAAGGATATAATTATATTAATACATATTTTCAAGGTAACATTTTGTATTTAGGGGTTTTTTCCGGAAATAATTGTCCAATTCCAAAAACCTATTTCGGTTAGCAAGCTACATTATTCCTGAATGCTAAGTATACGCCATAAATTATATTTATAATATCATGTGTCTAATCTGGGGGCACGGCAGTGCCCCGCCAAGTCTCGAGCAAAACGGGCACGGCCGTACCATCTTTTCTCGAAGCGATTCGCGGCTGTTTCGCCCCCCCTATATCTTCGACGTGGATAAAGCTAGGAGTTTAGGTTTTCGGTGAATAATAGTAGGCATTAGAACAAGCTTAAGTTCGAAATTACATGCCAATTGAATGAATAGTTTAGGAGTTACGGTCGATCAAAGTTACACCATTTTGTCACTCACTCACTGACCGATCATCAAAAATCTAAGGTACTTCTAGCAGACTTAGAAACTTCAAATTTTGCACCAAGATAGGTCATTAGCCACATATAAAGGAAAAATTATAAAAACATTAAAAAATAATATACCATAGAAAACAATTTTATATTTGCGGTTTGGCAAGAACATTGTGTATGGATTTTGACTGCATTGTTAACTTTGTTCGTTGTTTAAGTATTCAATTGGATGAATACATACATAGAATAGAAAAGAATAATATAAATGTAATACATAGACTATAATTAATCTAAATTAATACATAAAGTTCATAATTCATTAAATTAATAAAGCTAAAACTCCATTGTATTGCGATAAATATTGTATGCGCGCTCGATAGATGGCGTTGTACCTGTCTGAATCGCGCTATGGTTTCGTTACAGAGCGCAGTCTAAGTAGTACTTTAAAATAATTCAATAATTTTCATTTGATAGTGCCATCTATCTATGAACAACCATTTCGAAACTAAAAAAATATTGTAGCGATATTCGGAGAACTTAAGTTAGCCGGATTAGATAGTAGATTTATTATTGTTACTGAAACAGTTATTTAGGAAAATAGTTTATTAATATAACATAGACATAGTTACATATCTAGTTGTTTACGTGTTATTTAGTTTAGTTATATTTAGTTTGTAAGTTAGTAGATATATATTTATTTAGTTATTTGTTAGTTAGTTTAGTTCTATTTAATTTGTTAGATAGAGAATGGGTCCTAAGCAAAAAAGTAGCTGAAGTCCAAGAAATTATGAGGACACCTAAAAAAAAGAAAGAAATACACTTACAAAAAATAAATGAGATCCCACCAAAAACATTAAATGTAAAAAATGCCAAGTCTCTCGATGCAGTCTTTCCATCGTAAAAAGTTTTGAGATCTCACAGAAGCCAAGTCCTATTCAAATTATTTTGTAGTAAGTTATAAATCAACATTTAGTAATTATATCAATAGTTTTCTTTATATTATAACTATAGTGACTTGGCAATGAGCACAAATTAAAAGCTGCTTGCTGCCTGGAATTATGTGCAAATGTTACTGACGAGACCTGTGATCAGATTATTTGTTATGTGTGAATCATGATGGTCACAACCGACTACATGTTCCAATACAATAATTAAGAATACCTTACGGGCCATCGTTTTATGAAAGTAAATGGTGAATGTTAAGAGAATATATAAAGTAAAAGAGAATGTTTATGCATGCGGTGTGTGTAACTTTCAACTCCTCCAAATATGCCGTTTTATTTGTTTTTAGTTGTGCTCATTGCCAAGTCACTATAGTTATAATATAAAGAAAACTATTGATATAATTACTAAATGTTGATTTATAACTTACTACAAAATAATTTGAATAGGACTTGGCTTCTGTGAGATCTCAAAACTTTTTACGATGGAAAGACTGCATCGAGAGACTTGGCATTTTTTACATTTAATGTTTTTGGTGGGATCTAATATCTTTAAACGAGCAATTCTTGTATATTTATTTACTTATATATAAGCAGGATCTCGGAAACGGCTCCAAGGATTTTCATGAAAGTTACAGATTAGGGGTTTTTCGGCTCAAGGAATCAATTTATCCAGGTTCGAGAAAACCTCGGTTCCCAAGATATAGACATTTTAAAAACCGAGCGAAGCTCGGTCAACCAGATATTATAGTATAATAATAGCTGTATATCACAATTTTTGTTTGTTGGAAATGGGGATTCTGAAAAATACGCGAAGCTGGCATGCATACGTACAAAAATATAAAAAAAGAAAAAAACCTCTTTTTTTATGTGAGATGCAGGGTTTGCTCTTGACCTTAGTCTAGGTCAGGAATGACTAAGACAAGGTCGACGGTGGAGCGAGCTTACCCAGAAGAAGCCTGTTCACTAACTTTGAAGAGATTAGGGTTGTATGCGTTCGGAAACACAGACGCAGGCAGAGAGTTCCACTCCTTCGCTGTCCGCATTATAAAAGACGTCTGGAAATGCTTAGTGCGAATTGGCGGTATAGCAATAAGGTAAGGATGGTAATTTGCCGTGCGTCTAAATGTTCGATAGTAGAAAGGGGCTGGTGGGATGAGATCGTGGAGTTCTTGGGCACACTCTCCGGAGTACAATCTGTGGAAAACCGACAGGCAGGCAACTTTCGAGTCAAGCTATGGAGCTTGGCATTTACCAATTTTATGTCGCCAACGAGCCTCTTAGCTATGCGTTCCACTGAGTCAAGGGCGGCAAGTTGATATTTAGCTGAGCCATCTCAAAGGTGGCTACAGTACTCCATGCAGGATCGGACTTGTGCTTTGTAAAGAATTAAAAGCTGTCCAGGCGTGAAGTACCGCTTCACTCTGTTTAATATACTCTGTACTTGTCTCTGTTATTACAAACTACATAATTATAATTATAAATCATTGCTTTATAATATAATTTGCTTTTTTTACAGGTACGTGACAATGACAGACACTTCATATCAGCGTTTTGATAATGTGAGTAACATAATACAATGAAATATTAACTGAAATATATTTCTACGGGCTCACCATCCATAGTTACCGGCGGCGGCGATCCTGTCCCAATCCTGCTGCAAGCCTCTGGTGTAGATCATGTAGTTGACCACGCTTGTACCTCCCACCGCTTTTCCTCTCGGCCAGAAGCACTTTCCATCCACCATCCCTGAAAACATCAAATCCAAGCTATCAAGTCAGAAGATTTTGGTATGGCCTTCTTATATTTTTCCATTGAGTACTTTATTTGAACTTTGCCAGTTTCATAATGCATTTTTGAGAGGAGATAACCGCTAAAAGTTTAGAAGTCCGAAAATAAATAGATAAATTGCAAATATAATTATTCCGTCCTCCGTTAGTATTGTATTTATGTTTAAAATGATCGAAAAAATACAAATATGAAACGCATCATATACGTTTGAAACCTTACAAACCGCAACGTCGGATATATCCGACAAATATTTTTTGTAGTTTTATAGTAGTTTTATATATCTCCCTGTTTGTGTAGATAGACACAGACAGATATAATATTTTTTTTTCTCTTATTTTATCGTGCAATCAGTCGCATAGACTATAAGCCGATGGGTTGTAGAAGAAATGATGTGTAGGGTGCTAGAATAGTCAGCCTTCAGCAACTATTCTCGTCAAAGAGATCTCGTCGTTTCTTCAGTCGACGAATTGTTTCAGGGAACAGACAGATATAATACTTTTTATTGTACACCATAATATTTTACAAATCGGAACTTAAGAGGAGCAGAATGAGAGGAACTTGTATTTCACCGATTCGTAGTCTGGCGCTGGGGGCACGACAATTGATATGAAGTCTGGCGCTTAAAAGGTTAAAACCTAGAAGTGACGTTGTCAAAGCGTCTTATTTTCAATTTGGCTTACATTACAAAAGATAAAATACGGGTAAAATGATTTTTGAAAAACTGAATTAGGGACAAATTTTATTTGGATGGTATTTAAAAGTAGGTACTTCAATTTATTCCCATTTCATTTACCTTATTTTGCCTGTGTTCCACCAAATATACTGAATATGCACCAAAATATGTTCATTAAAATATGTCATAACGAGGTGTAATAAAAAAAAAAACTACCTAAGCAGGGTCGACGAAGCCCCGCTTCGCGGGGCGTCTATTTCTGTGTACAAGGTTTAAAGGAACATAACCAAACCGAACTTCGGGGTGTCTCTGAAATCTTGCTAAAGCGAGTTTTAGATTTGGTGTACAAAAAGAATTTTTGGTATACAAAAAGAATTATTGATGCGCATTTAAATTTTAGCCATTATATTTTTCCAGTCATCTTGTCATCTCTAGGAATGCCACTTGATAAAATTTTAGGTGGCAGCTTGTCATAACAACCAAACTCGTCAAGACGTTTTGCATTCTTTAACATTTAGTAATAACATACTAGAAATCTCAAAATAGACCTGACTGTTGTCAGGTCTATTTCCTAGATCCTTGAACATAAACAGACTTTTTTCTGTCTTGTTTTGTTTAATCTCGTCAAAGCAGGAAGTTAGATTAATTATTACCTTACTAAGAACTTAATATTACCTGTACAAACTCCTGGTTGATACTCCATGACGTAAGGCCACACATAGTCAGTCTGTTGAAGTAGTGGCGCCAGGATCGGTACGTCAGTCAGCAGCGATTCCCCTCGACCTGCTTCGATGAGCAGCACCGAAGCCTTCTTACCCTCGGTGAGTCGGGAAGCCAGCACGCTGCCTGCCGACCCTGCACCCACGATGATGAAGTCGTATTCTGATAGAGGTCCCTTGAATCCTGGAATTTATAGATTGCACTTAGATATCAGTTTTTCTTTCAACAAGAATAACAAACTTACTGAGAGTGTTATTTAAGACGGCTTCTGTTTAATTAATAGTATTATTGTCCACTAAAAAACTACATTGACCACAAAATTACTAAGTCAGCCACTAATTAAATAAATTGTTGGATAAGAAAAATTACAAAAAATAGGCCAAGGCGTAGTCGACGGAGCCCCGCTGCGGGGCTCCTATTTATATCTACCCTAACCAAATCTCGGGGTGCCCCCAACATTAAAATTTTTGCCGTGGCTGAGTTAGAACTTTTGTAGCTGATTTAGTCATTTTGTGGCTCATCTTATTATTTCCCACTTGGTAATAGTAGAACAAAGAACTCGTCAGAACAAATCGAACGTTATATTAATAATATTATAAATTCCAAGCTCGATGGGGTTGTGTCGTGTCATCACAGACTTCCTCTGGCCACCTTCCTTCCACCTTCCAATATTATGATGGAGCTCATCTTAATATTGCATTGTCTCGCGATATACATAATTTATGCCTGCATTTCAGTTCAATCAGAAACCGTGAAGTGTGTCAAAAACTTGCAGGATTTGATCACAGATAGATATTGGGACAAGTAAAACGAAATGAAAGCTTGTTAAAAGAGGCTGACGAATTTGATAAGACAGAATATTTGATACCGGGTCTGCTATACGACGAGGCGTAGTCATCGTTAAGAAGCTATTAATTTTGTATGACCAATTAACACTTCACGTCTCCGTCTGTCCATGATATCATACTAGCTCTTAAACATAGTCTGGATATACATGATCAGTCATCGTAAGACTATGTTGTCCAGATTAATAGCATATTGATATAGGCAGTAAAAGAGTTAGATATGCAGGCAGAAAGTTTTTAAATGGTTTTCGTTATAAGTTTCAAGAATTCTGCATACCTACTAAACTCTTTGGCAGCATGTAATATACAGGTAAATTATAAAAACCCTTTTGCTGATTGTACCTATTATATATTATCATAATATAATCTAGCTGTCATAGAAATATCTAGAAGTCTTTTTTAGATATTCTTCTGTTTTGCGCCAAAACAAAGCTCAATATTATATTATTTTTTAAATATCTGAATGAATCCTTAATTTGTTAAATTAGCATATTTTGCTGAACATAATGCAATATTTTTAATTAGGTAGATATTTTTAATTCACATTTTCCTGAAATATGAATTATAAATGATAGCTTTATGCATTTAATATGCGACAATTTCATGTAAAAAATCGATGGAACGCATACCTACAATATTTTGACGTCTTATTTTTTTATTTGCTGGTTTTTAAAAGTTCTTCCTCTTCCGTATGTTGTCCATTTACTCATTATAAATTAAGAAAGACAGTAAAAACAATTAAGAACTGGTCTCAGTATCAATTTAATAAATTCGACTTCCAAAAGTATTATACGTAGGTACTTGTTATTATTTACATTCACCACTGATACCATACAGTAGGATTGTCCACTGTAAAAATCTGTATATTCCGTCAGATTATCAAAGACCCGATTTTTTTCTTTCGTTACGAAATCAAAATTGACGAACCTAATATATCGTTTTTTTTAGTTCGTTCTGTCATCACGAGTATCTGTAATCATAATCATGTAAAGGGCGCTACACACTTTGTAGCGCCCTTTGAAAAAAAAATGTGTCCGAATTTTTACATTCCTCTAACTGAAGGACTAAATAGATGTTTCTTTTTAACCGACTTCAAAAAAAGGAGGAGGTTGGTATTTTATAAAATGTTGGTATGGCAAAAAAGACAACGAAATAAAAAAACTTTTTAAAAAAAAGGGAACCGACTTCAAAACCAAACACAAAAAAACTATAAAATAACTTTTCTTTCGGAAGTCGGTGGCTTTGTTTTTTTTTTTATTTCATTGACATGTGGCCACCGACTTCCGAAAGAAAAGTTATTTTATAGTTTTTTTGTGTTTGGTTTTGAAGTCGGTTCCCTTTTTTTTAAAAAGTTTTTTATTTTTCCCTTTTTAGTTGTTTAATCAACAAAAATCTTCATTAAATCGGCGTCTTTGAAAATCTACAATCCTATTAAGCAAAACGGATCTATGTGAGCAACTTCACGAGATATCCATTATTGTTATATACTAAAACCTTCCCCAGAATGTAACAAATACTTCTCTGAAAACTGTATCAAAATCGGTTGAGCCAAACGCGAGATAATTGCGTACAAACATGCAATCGTCCCTTAAAATCTACGAACCAAGTAATCAAATCGGATCCACGCGGGCAACGTCACGGGATATCTATTAGTGTTATATAGTAAAACCTTCTCCAGAATGTAATGAACACTTTCCTGAAAACTGCATCAAAATCCGTTCAGCCAAACGCGAGATAATTGCGGACAAACATGCAATTGTCCCTTAAAATGTACGACCCAAGTAAGCAAATCGGATCCACGCGGGCAACGTCACGGGATATCTATTAGTGTTATATACTAAAACCTTCTCCAGAATATAATGAACACTTTCCTGAAAACTGCATCAAAATCGGTTCAGCCAAACGCGAGATAATCGCGGACAAACATACATACATACATACATACATACATACATACATACATACATACATACATACATACATACAGGTCGAACTGAGAACATACTTTTTTTTTGAAGTCGGTTAAAAAAAACAAGCCACCGACTTCCGAAAGAAAAGTTATTTTGCAGGTCATTTTACCCTTTTTTTGTGGTTGTTTGCGGTTATTTTTTTCTTTTAAGTTTTTTTTACTCTTTGTTGTTTAAGTATTCAACCCAAATTCTTGTCAAATACATCATTTTCTTACATGTGCACTAGAATTTTGTAATCTGTAGCCGGTGCTACAGATTACAAAATTCTAGTGCACATGTAAGATACCGATTTATTAACATCGCTCATGTACACAATAAGCTAATAAAATTCCCATCTCAAAAACTGCTGAACCGATTTTGATGAAACTTGTTTTATAGTTAGTCTTGATAAGGTAACAAGATCAAATAAAAAAATACAGAATGATTAGAAATCTTTTGTGTGATATTTTTCTTAGATCTTCGCGTATAAATAATTATAGATACCGGTTTTGTATGTTTGATCGAGTGAATTAATTTAATAGTCCATTATACTCTAATTGACTTTTAAAAATGTGTCGGAATATACTTCCTTGATCGCTCCACTTGTGGAATTTGATCGATAATAATCGAATGCTTTATATTTGGAGTTTGTAATTAGCAACTTAGTATCTATTATTGATAATTATTATACTGGTTGATTGATCTGTACAAATAATAAACAAATAAATAGTATATGTTTAAAAAAAATACTGAAATTAATTTTTCATTAATTCATTTATTACGTATCCTACTAATATTATAAACGTGAAAGTTTGGATGGATGGATATTTGTAACTCTTTCACGTAAAACTGCTGAACGTATTTGGATGAAATTCGGTACACAGATAGTTTATAACCTGTATTAACACATGGCATAGCTTTTATCCTGATTTTATGTTCCTGTGGGATAATTCTTGAGTTGTAGCGGTTGAAGCCACTGGCAACAGCTAGTGTGTATTAATAAACGTAGCATTAGTGTTACCAAAATATGGAATCAAATATTTAGATTCTAAAATTATTCAGAATTTAAAATGTCACTTACGGGATATCTTCCGTGATTATTTATGATTTTGAGTTCCCGATATTTCGACGCTGTTGCAAGCGCCATGATCGCGGGATGAGTCATCCCGCGATCATGGCGCATAATCACGGAAGATATCCCGTAAGTGACATTTTAAATTCTGAAAATAACCGTGATAGCCTAAAACAGTGTCTAAAATTATTTCTTGGGCTACTTTTAAATTATGGATTTGATTCTATTTTGCACAAAGATATTTCTACGAGTATAATAACATCATCATCACCCTATAGCAGTCCTCTGCTGTCCAGCATAAGGCCTCTCCAATCTCACGCCATTTCACTCGATTACCGGCTACTCTCATACAGCTGTTACCAGCCACCTTGAAGATCGTCGCTCCACCTAGACTGAGGACGTCTCACCCTCCGGGGTCACGTACGGGACTGCCTAACAGGGAACCGTGACCCTGGAACGTGAAGGACTATTGAAGGAACACTGGATTTTAGTCAGTACGAGCCTGACAGTCCCCTCTGCTCCACTCAGGCCGTGAAGACTCATTTAATGATTTTATCACGCAAAAAAAAGTGTTTCCCGTCCTACATTAGTTTATCCGCGTTTTCCACAAATATGTAAAATAATATAAGAATTCATAATTATAATATTTTATATATGGTAGTATGATCCTGTGAAACTATGACTGTACTCCACAAGGGCGAAACCGCGCGTGTTAGCTAGTATAACAATGAAATGTTTGTATCTGGCATACTTACTCAAATTACTTAAATTATGTCAATAAAGATTTTTATTATATTATTGTCTCGTTTATTCATTTTTTTAATCATAATTATTTAAACATTTCTAAAATAAAAACATTCAAAAATAGTGATCCACCGATGTGGGAGCAGGGTCCAAGCTAGAGGTGGTTAGGGCTCCAGAGACAGGAACCTCCTCACAATGCGAGCCGTATCGAGGAGTACTGCCTTCTGAATCAGGCCCTTGATCCAACTAACTACCCAACGAGAGCCAATTTTATTATTACTCAGGTTACCCTATCTAACACTGGGTACCTAATAAATCAGGACTTATTTCTTTTTATGAAGTAATAAACGTATAATAAAATTAACACCTCCATTGTTATGCATTATGAATGTACTATAGCCTTAACATTCGTTCAAGTTCATTGACATCGCGGTCGTTTTCCTTTGTAACCACTTATTTACCGTTAAGTGAAGGCACTTATTATATAAAGTACCTACTTCAGTTCATATAAGGAAAATACAGTTTGAGACATTGTAACAAGGCAAAATTATGTCACAAGTACCGAGAGCAGGTACTACATCATTTCTAGTACTTTGTGAAAAAATGCTGCGTTTTTTAGGAAGTTAGGTCCCAAGTGGTTCGACTACCGGCGGAAGCTTGGACCCTGTTGTGTACCTATAAGTACCAATTTTCTTTTATGTTTTTTTTTTTTTAATTTTATTATTATGTATTATTATTATTTAAAAAAAATAATTACAAAGCGGACCACGTTACGAAAAGTAACGCGAGGTCATTAATAAAAAAAAAAAACAAAAATACATGTCAAATTGAAAACCTCCCTTTTTTCGTCGGTTAAAATCGTTCTAAAGCTTTAGGAAACTAATATTATGCCTGAACTAGGTCTAATATACAATGCAACTACTACGAGTAATATAGGAACAACATTAAAATTTTAAACATTTTATTTATTTATATTAAAATATTTAAAAATGTATTAAATGTCTTCAAAAATGTATAAAAAATAACATATCTGAACTGGTATGATTAGGGCCGAGCATTCAACAGTTGCATAAAGCATAGCTTATGGAAAATCAATATTAAAAGTAAGAAAAAAAAAGAAAACTTAGATGTTGATGATCTTAGATGATCAAGGAATTGCAAACAACGTACTGATATCACCATCTATCTACCACCATGTATCTATCACCAGTAATGGTGATTAAAATTTCAAAATTAATCTGGCGATGTGGTTATTGAGGCCTAAGAACTGCAGTATTGAATGTTATATTATTGTCATACTGATTTGCGAAGAATAGGCCTCATATATACACTTGAAACATTGACAAACTCACAATATAATTTAAAGAACAGGTCCATCAAATAAATTTTATACTTATTTGAGAATTAAGATAAAAAAATAAACAAAAATATGTTCACGCTGAAGCCGAATGAAAATAAAAAATAATCTGATAAAGTAAATGCGTACTTACCTTTAGGTAATTCATACTGATCCCTTAAAAACGCGAACAGGTCTGGTTCATCTGGTCTTAGAGGTAACATCTCTGTGCTCATCATTACGTCGACAATCCGACTTTTCACCGGAGACCTAGATCTTTTCTCTCTATTCCCACTTTCTTCACAGAAACCTCTACATGCACTTGGTCTGGCATATGCTTCTTCATCAATAGAAACATATGCGTCTTCATCATAATTCAAACTTGAACTCTTTTGTAACACACATAAAAAAGTAAAAATTATAATTTTATTTTTCATTGTTGTGTCTCTATTTTGTTTGTAACACTGTTCTTGACCGTGATCGAGTCAATTCTGAGCTCTGCTTGCGATTTAGATGTTTGCATTAACCGGTTTTACTGTTAATGAGATTATTTTTCTTTTTTTTTATAAACAGGAATTGAGAACTACGAACTTTAAATAGGTTCGCGTAGTCATCGAGCTAAGAATGAAACACTTTTCATAACGGACAGTCCTTACCGGTACTTTATTTTAGACTGTACGTTTTGAAAAAAATATGCCTGCTGCGTTTTTTTAAATCCAGAAACGCATTTTTATAATACAAGGTTATCGAGTGTGTTGTTAAAAAAAGATTGCAGTGTTCCGGTGTTTAAGTATTATATAAATTAATGCAATTCTGCGCGTGCGCTTGCGTCGTTGTCATGTTCATGATCGTGTGCATTATGAAGATCTGTCATAACATTGTAACAACTTACCGCTAATAAGGAGTTATAAGTGATTCTTCTAACACTTGACAATTGTCTGCATTTAGATTATAGGATAAATCTTAAAAGGAACTACGTACATAGTCATATTTTCAGTATTAAAGATATTTGTTAAAATCAAAAAGTAGGTAATCGTTGATGTCAAACGTCTGTTGGTCTTACATGGATGAAATATGGTATACAAATAGTAAATAACCAAGATTAACACATTTGATAGTTTATTTCCCTATTTTATGTTCGAGTTGTAGCGAGTGAAGCCGCTGGCAACAGCTTGTTATTTATATATAAAAAAGTCTTATGTTTACTTTTACAATATCTCCTTGAGTTAGCTCCAATGTCCCACTTCCCCCTTGCCACATTTATTAACTCTCAATTTTTTTTTTTTTTTGAAACTGGCTTCAACTGGTTTTGAAAATTCGTGTTGTTGCAGTTTCAGATCCAAACTAGGTACAGTCAACAAAAAAGTAAACAAAAAAAAAGGTTGCACTCCAGGAGTGCCGGTAGAAGTGAAAACTTTTTTGTTACTATGTTTTATTTTAAAACTGGAGTAGTACAGATATGAAATTAACTAATTTGAATGACGTCTTACTCATTTTCGATCAGGGTCACGTGACCCTGACGCGAGTTTTAAATTTTTTACCCATTACAGAAAAAGTGTACAACGCCGCTAAAGAAGTTTTCACTTCAAAAAAAAAAACTGTTTACTTACCTAGTTATCAGGGTGCCAGGCTGCCAGCATGTTTAAAACAAGTTGTTTTAAAACACCTGTTTGAAAAAGTGTTTAAAACAATTCGAAATTAAACAGTGTTTTTGAAGTGAAAACTTCTTTAGCGGCGTTGTACACTTTTTCTGTAATGGGTAAAAAATTTAAAACTCGCGTCAGGGTCACGTGACCCTGATCGAAAATGAGTAAGACGTCATTCAAATTAGTTAATTTCATATCTGTACTACTCCAGTTTTAAAATAAAACATAGTAACAAAAAAGTTTTCACTTCTACCGGCACTCCTGGAGTGCAACCTTTTTTTTGAAGTGAAAACTTCTTTAGCGGCGTTGTACACTTTTTCTGTAATGGGTAAAAAATTTAAAACTCGCGTCAGGGTCACGTGACCGTCAGGGTCACGTGACCGTCAGGGTCACGTGACCCTGATCGAAAATGAGTAAGACGTCATTCAAATTAAAAATAAAACATAGTAACAAAAAAGTTTTCACTTCTACCGGCACTCCTGGAGTGCAACCTTTTTTTTATTACACTAACTTCTTTTCATGGCGGATGAATGCCTGTAAAATTAAAATAAATTAATATTCAGGGGTCTGAATAGCTTGACATTAAATTATTTAAGTGTATGCCCTTGCAATGTCACATTTTTCAAAACTTTTATTGGCATTTTAATTAAGTAATACTTCAAAACATTAGAAAAAAATCAGTAATGGATTTTTCATTTTTTTTTGTAAATATTTCATTACAAACAGCGAATTTGAAAAGATCTAGTTTAGAAATGAAAAATATAATTTGTTTATAAGTTAAGTAGTACTCCGCCCGCGACTTCGTCCGCGTGATTTTCGAACCTTGCTTTTGTGAATTTCTGTCTTGACTTTCTGGACTGTCAGACTCGTACTGACTAAAATCCACGGTGATGCTTCAATAGCCCTTTACGTTCTAGGGCCACGGTTACCTGATGAGACAGTCCCGCGATTATTGGTAGTGATCAGCTAGTCTTTTAGAAGAATACTTCGACTTTTTAGATTTCCACAAAAAAAAAATAACAGCGTTTCCTTTGGATACTTTTTTTGCTGTCTGTGCGTGTTCTTATGCTTTGGATGACCAGTTCCTCCGAGTCCATCGACCCTCGCATGTTTTTGGCACTTGCCTTATGAGGTGGGGCTCTTGATAAAAACTAAAATAATATAGGAACTGTCCGTTTTGTTATTAATGGTGTTAACTTGCAGGCAATCATTTATTTTATCAAGGCGTACGGCAGAACTATTATGAATAAACCGGCAAAGTGCGAGTCGGACTCGCGCCGAAGGTTTGTATTCCAAATTCCATAAAAACAGCAAAACAAAAAACGCGTTTTAGTATGGAGGCCTCATATTTTATTTTATTCTGTTTTTAGGATTTGTTATAACAACACAACCTAGTGTCAACAGGAATACACTATCTGTGATTTCAACTGTTTAACTGTCATGGTATAGCCTTGTGACAGATGGACAGCGTAGTCTTAGTAATATCCTAGTATTTGCCCGCGGCTCCACACGCGTTGTAGTCGAGAACTATTCCACTGGAACGTAATCTTTCAGCAAAAGGCATCCTATGTGTCTTCTTCTTCGTCGTTGCACTCTTGGCAGAGTGGTCGTGGTCGTCATTTCAGCTGTTAGTGGCTCGCCTAACAATACGCCGCCATTCCTGTCTGATGGCCGCCTTTCTGGTGCAGACGTGCTGGGAACTGTCCACAGCTGCTTTTATCTGATCCGTCCATCTCGTAGGCGATCTACCTCGTGCTCGGGTGCCTTCAACTTTGCCCTGCACCACTAGGCGCTCGATGGACTCGTCGCCACGCCGGTATACGTGTCCAAAGAATGTCAGGATTCGAGCTTGCACAATGGAAGACAGGCGCTGCTTGATGACAAGTTCCTGCATTATGGAGACGTTAGTACGGAATTCATTCCACGATACCCCAAGCATTCTCCTCCAGCACCACATTTCGAGAGCGTCTATCTTCTTCCACTCGTTCTCACGCAGGGTCCACGTCTCCGCAGCGTAGAGGAATATGGGGAAAATAAGTGCTCTGACAAGTCGGATTTTTGTGGTTTTCGTTATGGTTCGACTCCTCCATATTTTCTTGAGCTTGTCCATGGCAGACCTAGTAATCGCCATACGACGTTTTATTTCTTCTACGCACCCGCCATTGTTTGTGATTAACATCCCGAGATAGATGTATGACTGGACCACATCACAGTTCGCAATTTGGGTGTCTTCTGGCGAGTTGTTGTTGGCACGGTCGACAATCATCATCTTCGTCTTCTTGCGGTTAATTTTAAGGCCAAATGCGAGGCTGATAATTTCCAGCTTGCGTAGCAGATCTTCTATGTGGCGACTACTAGTAGCGAAGAGAGTGGTATCATCCGCGTATCGCAGGTTCGAGATCCTCAAGCCACCGATTGCAATACCGTCCGTCCAGTCTTCGAGAACAATTCTCATTATGAGTGCAGTGTATACAGTGTGTCCGGGCACGGGTTAGCGATATTTGAAGGGGATATTCTAGGCTCTTTTTCATCGACAAAAATGCTTTGAAAAAAATTCTTACTCCAAAACTTCGCGAATGGCAGCCATTTTAATTTTTTGATCTGTCGAACTGGGGTGTGTAAAATAAAATTCAAATATCTTTAAATCCAAGATACCTACATTCATGCAAATGACTTTATTGCAAAGTTAAACGTTGAGGCTTATCAAAAACTTACGAAAGTTTTCTAAATAATATGTAAAAATAACCAAAAAACATGGGCAAACACGAAATTGTACACAAAAATTACTGAATAATTTCACATTTTTAACTCTTGCTCGATAAGTACCCCTGAAGTTAGCTATGGTTTTTGCATTAAATTAAAAGTGTTTGAGTCAGGCTACAAAATGATATCAAATTATCACTCTACGTTAGTTACTCTTAGGAGTTATTCCCACTTGAACATCACCCTTACACACCCCAGTTCGACGGATCAAAAAATTAAAATGGCTGCCATTCGCGAAGTATTGGAGTAAGAATTTTTTTTAAAGCATTTTTGTCGATGAAAATGAGCCTAGAATATCCCCTTCAAATATCGCTAACTCGTGCCCGGACACACTGTATATATTGAACAGAAGGGGAGAAATTATACACCCTTGACGGACTCCTGCACTGGGGTGGAAATGACTCGACATTACGTCATCTGCTCTTACTGACGCTGTTCCGTCCTCGTATAGACGCCTTTGGAGGTGAACAAGATGTCTCGGCGTGCCCATATCCAGCAAAGTCTTCCATAGTACGGGCTTATGTGTAATCCAGGCCATAAATCATCAAATGAGTATTCCCACCCAGGGCAGGACAGGAGGGACTGTCGGACTTGTACTGACTAAAATCCACGGTGTCCTTCAATAGCCCTTTACCCTCCGGGGCCACGGTTACCAGATAGTCCTGCGACCTCGGCAGAAGGCCATAAACTACCTGAGTGCCAAGTCGTATCCAAATTCGTTCAGCCGTTTTTGCGTAAAAGAGTAACAAACATCCATCCATCCATCTTCATAAAAGGTTATAATTTATCATACTCAGAGAGACAGATTGTAAAACGAATACAAAGACGCAAACTTTTTATCACGTTTATCTAACCGTTACTTACTGTGCGTATCTTCAACAATTACTCACTTTTGATGTCTTGCAAAAAAGATAACTGTTTTTTAGGGTTCCGTAGTCAACAAGGAACCCTTATAGTTTCGCCATGTCCGTCCGTCCGTCCGTCCGTCCGTCCGTCCGTCCGTCTGTCCGCAGTTTAGCTCAGAGACGCACAGTACTAGAGAGCTGTAATTTGGTGTAAATATATGGATTTGTTGTGCCGAAAAAGTGGTAAAATAAAATCTCGTAAAATATTTTTTTTTAGGGTATCTCCTGTACACGTAAAGTGGGGATGTTATTTTTTTTTCTCGCGTACCCCATAGTGTGGGGTATCATTAAATAGGTCTTTAAAAAATATTGACAGTTTCCATTAACAATTTTTTGATAAAAAAATTGGTTTGTGAAATATTAAGCTTTAAAGTGCTAAATTTTGCTCGACTCGAGTGTCCCCCCCCTCTACCAGCTAAACGGTTATGTGTGGGGGTGTGAAAAAATTCACAATAGTAGTATATATAACGAAGTTTAAAAGAAAATTGTCATGACTTAGTAGGCTTTACAACTTTACGAGTAATAGTCGACCAACTTATAAAATGTACTTGGATAATATTTTTCTTAAACAAAATGTATCGGAGAACATGTTATTCAACTGCAAATGTAAGTTTGTCAACTTTATTTTTACAGCTTTAATAGGTAGATATGTTTTACGGTATGTTTTTTGGGGATAGGTAGGTTTTTATCGTCAACTATTTTTAACTAACTTCAAAAAAAGGAGGAGGTTCTAAATTCGTCGTAATCTTTTTTTTAAATGTATTTTGCCCGATTTCTCAAAGACTCCTGGACCGATTTTGAAAATTCTTCTTTTTAAAATTAAATTCAGCGAATCAGTTTAGTTAGTTCGCATAAGTATTTTGATGGGCAACTACGGAACCCTACACTGTGCGTGGCCCGACACGCACTTGGCCGGTTTTTTATTACTTCTACCGGTTTATCTTATTATATGTGTGTCAGATCCTCCTTTTCTTCAAAAATAAATCTGTCGACATAAAAGCTATAAATAGAAACCATGTGAAGAGATAGACAGATAGCATACTCATCTTCATGCACTTATTCCATTTTAGTTGAGGTCGGGCGCAACACGTGTTTTCTTTCATCCTCCCTTATCAGACGTCACAGTACCATTTATTCCTTTTCTTTCACACAGATAGCATACTGTTGCAGTTAAAAAAAAACGTAACATCCAAGTCCACAGCTGGACATAGGTCTCTTTCAAGCTGTTCTATAACACCCTGTTCTTTCCCTCCCGCATCTAGTCTACCCCATCCGCCTATCCACCTTTCTGAGGGACGTTCCACAATTACTTGGCGATACTTGTGTCTGTCTTCCAACAGAGCTACTTCATCTCGCTTCCTCTGTGATCTATATCATATATATATTTTAACAACTCTTGCGGGGCGGCTAAGTTCAGCAGCATACGCTGTTCGAAAAATCCGTCAATTTACCGATGTAGATACTGCTAGAATTGTCTATTTTAGTTACTTTCACAGTATCATGTCTTATGGCATTATTGTGGGGACGGGCTGCCGACATCGAATCTATTTTCATTCTGCAAAAGAGAGCCATCAGGGCCATATACAATCTCCGTAGATGCGATTCTCTCAGAGAACTGTTTAAGGAAATTAACATTATGACAGTACCTTGTCAATACATCTATGAAAATATAATGTACGTTAGGAAAAATCTGCATCTTTTTAGTAAGAGAGGTGACAGGCACAACTATCACACTAGAAATAGGGATCAGTTAGTTCAGCCGGGCTTCAGACTCGCCAAAGTGGACTATTCTTTCATGGGGTACTGTTTAAAGTGCTATAACAAAATACCACAAAATGTTCTTGAATTGAATGAGACTTTTAAATCATGTATTAAACGCACACTATGTAAGCGGGCTTATTATAAACTAGGCGATTATATCGCTGATAATAATGCTTGGCTCCATGCTGGTCCTGCTCCACCTGACAGTGTAGGATAAAATATTGATAGCGTTTTTTTTAGGGTTCCGTAGTCAACAAGGAACCCTTATAGTTTCGCCATGTCCGTCCGTCCGTCCGTCCGTCCGTCCGTCTGTCCGCAGTTTAGCTCAGAGACGCACAGTACTAGAGAGCTGTAATTTGGTGTAAATATACGGATTTGTTGTGCCGAAAAAGTGATAAAATAAAATCTCTTAAAATATTTTTTTTTAGGGTACCTCCTGTACACGTAAAGTGGGGATGTTTTTTTTTTTTCTCGCGTACCCCTTAGTGTGGGGTATCATTAAACAGGTCTTTAAAAAATATTGATAGTTTCCATTAACAATCTTTTGATAAAAAAATTCGTTTGTGAAATATTAAGCTTTAAAGTGCTAAATTTTGCTCGACTCGAGTGTCCCCCCCCTCTACCAGCTAAACGGTTATGTTTGGGGGTGTGAAAAAATTCACAATAGTAGTATATATAACGAAGTTTAAAAGAAAATTATCATGACTAAGTAGGCTTTACAAATTTACGAGTAATAGTCGACCAACTTATAAAATGTACTTGGATAACATATTTTCTTGAACAAAATGTATCGAAGAACATGTTCTTCAACTGCAAATGTCAGTTTGTCAACTTTATTTTTACAGCTTTAAAATAAGTATGTTTTTACGGTATGTTTTTTGGGGATAGGTAGGTTTTTATCGTCAACTATTTTTAACTAACTTCAAAAAAAGGAGGAGGTTCTAAATTCGTCGTACCTAATCTTTTTTTTTATGTATTTTCCCCTATTTCTCAAAGACTCCTGGACCGATTTTGAAAATTCTTCTTTTTAAAATTAAATTCAGCGAATCAGTTTAGTTATTTCGCATAAGTATTTTGATGGGCAACTACGGAACCCTACACTGTGCGTGGCCCGACACGCACTTGGCCGGTTTTTTAGTATTCTTGTTGGAGCTGCTGAAGATTGTACAACTGGATTTGCATTGTATAGACTCAATCTTCCTAGTATTATATAGTTTCATAGCCAGCATTGTGTGAGTACTATGTACCTCGGAGCTATCATTCACTGAGTACCTACGTCTCTTATTGACTTGAATGACCCTGGCGGTTGAGAGTATGTCATGCTCACTCAAATGTCTCGCTGATAGTGGCGCGTGTGTCGGATCATTTAGTGCCCTTCAAAATGGTTGAGCTGAATGGTGCTGATATATGCGTCATGTTCGTGAACGGGCGCTGTCAGTTGGGACTGGTCATCCCTTAGCTGCCACGGTCTATTTTAATTATTGATAACTTTATTTTTGAATTGTCTTTTTTATATTTTCTATGGACTCTAATAACTTGCCACATCGTTCTCACATAATGTAACATCTGATGATGAATGATGTAACAAAAGATCTGTAATAATTTTGGCGATTGAAAAAGAGTGTCCATGGAGTTTCTTGCTCATTCTTCTCCATAGAGATCTACTCCTTGGAATGAGCACCTACGGTACTTTCACAGTTTTTATGTCTTGTGACTGGGACTGTAGCACCATAACTTTTTAAGGGGATTGGTCAGTAAAAATACGGTTTTTATTTTTTACTTTTCTTCGTACATATCTGGACTACAGATCTTACAACTTGGAATATAGTTATTGACTATATGATCTAAATTCTCACAAAGTTGAAAACACGATTCAATGAAATTTTCTCGATACAAAAAAAATGCAAAGTTCGGTCTATGTTTTTTATTTTTTGAACTTTATGGAATAACTACTATGAGTTATTGAAAGGATGTTGTTTTAAATTGTAGAAAATACTAGTATCTACATTCTGTAAAGACATTTTTTCAATTAATAACAATTTTAATTCATAAAAAGACGTCAATATGTTTGGGCACATACGCCGTTTTATTCTGAGCACACATTCACTATCGTCCTCTCATCTTTTGCCTTTTAAAAGTAGTGTCATCACTTTCGTTCCTTGACGAATCAGTCAGCCAGCGTGGCTCTTACAGGTTAGACCTGCGACACTTTTTTTCAGACCGCGGCTGTCAGATTTTCGTAATAATAAAATTGGAAATGGATAAAAAGATCGAGAAAATAAAAACGAATGATACGTAGGCTTATAGATTATTCAAAACTATGTTTCGCTGTGTTCAATGGGACGTGATTAAACGGACATGACTGTAAATAAGTCACGTAAACTATCTATTTTAAAGAACACCTTATTTTCATTAATAAATCAAGAATAAAATAAAACAAACTTACTGAAAATCATCGCAGGAAATTCCTGACGACCCCTACAGAGAAAACAAGGGAAATGTTAGAATACGTATGATTCCATACATTACGAATTGTTCCTATCAATGTAATAAATTACTCACAGTGATATTATATCAATGCTATCGTGATATCGTACTATTGTTGTCGGATGGTTCCTCTGTGTCCATCCTCCTCCCGTGTAATCTTTATGCATCTAAATACCATTTCACATGAACTAATGATAAATGCACTGATTTGCAGTCAACAATTTGAGACAATATGTTACTGAAAACAACTTCTAATCGTATCAAACTGCGATATAGGATAAGAAGCACTTCACTTTTATTATTATTTATTTAGTTTCGTCACAGATTTATAACAATTTCGAAGAAACGGGATTAAAATAAATTAAATGAAAACTGCTGTTGTCATTTTGAATACTTCAAAATTACTTGTCAACTACAAATAAGGCATAGCACCCACCACCCTGTTAAATATCGCCTATAGTATAATGCTGCGACTGCGATGAAAAATTGGTGGTCATTGCTGTCTCACCGCGTGTTCGGTACAAGTTGCTTCTCGCTCTATTTATTGCTTTGGAGGCAAAAAAAATGATTAGCACTGGGCTCATTCTTTTGAAGCCGATAGATATCTCTCAAAGGTTTCATTTATCAGAAAAGTGATATTAAGAAATTGTCCCAAAAAAAAATTATAGGATATTAAAGAATGAAGATTCAATTATAAAGAAGTGACTGACAATAAAATTGTACTACAATAATCTGTGCAGGGCCCCCGTAAGGGCTACTGGCGCCTGTGTGCAAAAAAAGATTTTGGCGCCCTTTAAAGCATTTTGAATTATCTTTTTATGGTAGGTAGGTAGGTCAGTGGTGTATTTTAAAATTCAGCGCCCTGGGTTTAAAGCTTGCCGCCTCGGAACTTAAACACAAAAAAAAACATCAAGTACTACTCAAACTTCACAGCCAGAATTCCATACCATCTTATATTAGAAGACAAAAATGTTGGTAGACTAAGACAAGATTAACTAACATAAGAAGCATTTGCTATTGAAAAATGAGCTATCAAAAGTGAGTTCACGAAAAGCGAACGTCAACCTTACCTATTAGAAGCGCGAGCGAAGCGAGCGCGAAAATTTTTATATTTTTGGAATAGGACAAGGCAATTCTTCATAGAAGAACGAACGCAGTGAGATCTAAAAGTTTAACGTTTCCGAAGTTCAAGTTTTAATATAAAAGTGAGATCAAATATTCGAAGTCTTTAAGTAGGTACTTAACCTTATCTTATTTAAGTTATCAACTTTTATTTAAAAAATATTGTTTTTTTTTTTAATTTTTTTCTGGGCCCTTGGCTTTGGCGCCCCTAGAGGATGGCGCCCGTGTGCATTGCACACAATGCACATATGGATGCGGGGGCCCTGAATCTGTGTACCTGAACCTAATAATATACGAGTAAAAAACTACTAAGTCCCTTTTACGCGGCCCTAGTGTCTGTCATTACATCAAAATGCATCAAAAATTAGTACCAACACCACCCATACCCTTTACATTCTCGAACATATAAAGATATCACGAAACTAGCTTTCTGAACGGACGTTAGTAAAAGGAGTGTGTTTGGGGCTTTTTTCACCCAGGGCAGGGCGGGTACTAAAATCTACGATGTCTTTCAATAGACCTTTACGTTCTGGGGTCACGGTATTCGTTAGTCCCGGGACCCCGGTAGGCCCTCTAAGGAGGAGCCATTATGCACTATACACTCTTTCAGACGCGCGTGGAACACAACTCATATACCTATGCCCGTGCGCGTGTGTGTTTGGGGCTTTAGATAATTGGGAATTGTCACTTTCGCAAAGTGTGCCAATTTTATTAATTTTCTACCAAATAGTAGTTTTTTTCGTTATCTCGGGACGTCAAAATGTCTCAAAGTGTTATAAAATAAATTTAAGACTGTGAATGATAAAAATATTTACAAAATATTTATCCACATCAATAAGTAGGTATTTCTATCATTTTGTTTTAGTAAATGTTTCAATATCCTTATATCAAAGTATTTCTACTAGAGTAATACATGTATTTTGCGTAAAGGGAACACTTTATGAAATGTCGAAGTTGACGAAATGAAATACATAAAACTTTGGATTGCGTTAATTTCGCGATACTGGCGCCTGCTGGTGGCGGTGCGTGGCAACTTTTCCGACTCATCAAACGACGCTTTCGCTGTGCCACACGGCCTTAATGTCTAATTACATTTTTATTTGTCTATGACAATTCATAAGTGCCTGTAACTGGCCTACTTGAAATAAATGCTTTGATTTTGATTTTGATTTTGATCAGAAATTGTTATTTTTTTTTCATGATAATGCCATTCCGAATCTTAATCTTCGAAAAGACTCCTAGAATATCTACATACTAAACGTAAGTAGAGAGGTGAACTTGTTTGGCCGAAACCGATAGGCGTGAATTGAATTATACGTATTATCGAAATAATTAGGATAAGTCCTAATTACACCTAGATCATTCAAAATTAGGTAACATTCAGCCAAATGTAGGTACAGTATATAATATAGTTTAGCTAAATTCTACAACAAGAATCATAACAAAACGCCTAGTGTTATAAAACTAGCAAGGATTCCGACTCGAGGATTGATGAAATGTAGCTAAGTTTTAACAAAATAAGCCGAACAGATTTTAACCGCCGCTTCACTTGTGTATATAGAAAATGATTCCTTTCCGCATACCTATAAATTAACGAGTATTTAGTAGGGATGTGAATGTTATATTGTATGGATGTTGTTAGTTACGATTAGTCAAGCAGTACACTGCATGACACCCTAAACTGAACAATTGTTTGATTAATTGATTCCAGCTTTAATCATGTCTCCAGTTATATAGTTCTTAGCTAACTGACATTATTTCGTCAAAGATTACGTTTTTTCTTCTGAAAAATCAGGGTTGGAATTATAAAAGAAAACAATTACTTCTCAGTCATTTATTACTCTTAAAACTAAAACAGATATTTATATCCCTTGGTTTACTCTCTTGACTACAACTTATTGCTATAATAATTTACTAAGACTAAGCTTTATTGAGTACGTTCCACGTCCACTTGATTAAATCCGCCGCTTTTTCTCCTATCATCATAGCCGGAGCGTGTGTATGTGCGGACACAGTTCGCGGTAACACACTGGAGTCCACCACTCGCAGCCTGTTCACCCCGTGCACGCGTAGCTCAGGGTCCACAACCGCGAGCGGGTCGTCCACGGGACCCATGCGACACGTAGCTATCTGATGATGCAAAGTCGCTGTCAGGGTACGCAGCGCACACTCCCAGTACTCGTCCGAGTCAAAAGCTGTCGAACGGCACAATGGGTAGTCCGCTTTGTGTAATTTAGCTCCGAAACGCTGGAAAGGTGGTGTCGCAACAAGCGCCTGTACGTGACGGAAGGCAGCAATAAACGTTGCCACATCTTTAGGATCCGTCAAGTAGTTTCCGTACATTAGGGGATGACTGAATGGGTTACTATCCTTCAATTCTATTCGACCTACAGATTTCGGATGAAGCAACATAGGGAAAGCACTCCAAGAGTCTTTAGTTATTCGATCTATCTCTCCAAAGGCTGCGTCAAAAACGTCATCTCTTATTCTTATACCTCGTCTCACAGCCTTACTTCCCCCCGGGCCACCGTCGGCAATAAGTGATCCACCGATACTTATAAGTTCTATGTCAGGGATAGGTTCCGGGTCATCTGATAGTGGTGTTTTTATGTATCCAATACCTTCTACTGCGCCAGGCGAAGCTAAGTCTGATTCACCATTACGAAGCCATGCCACTGCTTCGCGAATACTGAGAGCCCTAGTTTCACTGAGACTCACTCCTGTTGTATTCAGTTCAAATATTAATCCAGGAAAGCAAATATGATCGTATAGCGTTTGTCCGACTGGTAAGTCTTGAATAACAGAAATACCCACAGATTTTAAATGATTCTTAGGTCCAATGCCAGATAACATTAGTAGTTGAGGAGAAGCAATAGGTCCTGCAGATAGTATTACTTCTTTACGTGCTCTGACTGTAGACTTGACTCGATTTCTGACATAGTCTACCCCGTACGCGGTTTTCGTCTGCGGGTCTATTAATACTTTAGTCACTGTGCTTTCGGGCAAGATATGTAAATTCCGCCTCTTCTTGTGTTTGTGTAGAAACGATTTAGCAGCGCTGTATCTGTGGCCGTAAGCTGTTGTAGCCTGCACGTAACCAAAACCTAATTCATCCGGCGAGTTGTAATCTATAGTAGGATGTCCCAAGATTCTCCCAGCTTCCAGAAAAGCTTTTATTAATTTGGTTCTGAAATGTAAAAAAAATATGTGTTGTTAAAATTGTTCTTACATTAGGTTCCATAAAAAGTAAAAGGTCAGTGTAATTACTTTCTCGCCACGTGTTCTACAGGAACGACGCCATCTCGACTTCTGAAGGGGCTATTCTCCAAACCGTCCAATGATGCTCTCTCAGATTTCATGTAGTAATATAAAACATCTTTATATGACCTGTAAATGTGAAATAAGTTATAAGATGCAATGTATTAAAGCAATCACAAGGTAATAAGTAGAAAATGTCCATGAATGCTTTACAAACTGTATCATATTACGTGGAAACAGTTACGATAGATGAATAAATACCACTGCGTAATAAAAGCGATCACAGTCTTAAGAGCGCTTTAACATACTGAAAGAACACAGTTTCTGTCAATTTGACTTCGTGATGCCCCCGCATAAAAACAAAACACTAACGAAACAGCTATGCCTCGTATACCAGGAAGAAAACAACATGAGCTTTTGCCACTTTTCTTTCGAATAAACAAAGTAAGATCCCGAGCTTCTAGACACTACTTATATTTTAAACGAATGGATAATATGATAAATGTATACCTATCAAAATAAAATAAGGGCCACTCATTATATTACACTTTAAACCGCACATTGTGTCACACTGCGAATTGGATATATTTGTAATTTACAAAGTGTGCATTATAAAGATTATTCAATTCCATTCTATAATACGAGTAAATTATCTTGTTATGATATCTTTCAAGTGTTAATTCTGTTTCTAGTGACTAATTTGAATTCATAACTTATTTAATTAAATTTTTGAAATTATTTAGAATTTACGATTTAGTGTTTAAAATTTTTCAAACTTTTTCTTTGACTTATACATCAAACAGTCATTTATGCCATCTATTCAGAGAAATAATTATGGACACAAAACCAGCCACTTGGGGTGATTACGGTGACATAGATAAGGAGATATAGCCAGAAGTGGTCGGTTTAATGCTCGAATATTTACAACCAGTGGTACAAAATATTTGAAACTAGTGTCAAAAGAGACGGGTAATATCACCGAACGCCGTGATCCAGGAAGAAAGTGAGTAAGGCCCAAGAAGACCATCAAGTTCGTTAAACCGCGCAAAGAGAGCGATAATCTACTGCGCGGATCATACAAACTCCATTGCGACCAGCCACAAGCTCCCCTATAATTGACAAGACAATTTCGAATCGACACTATGAAGATTAATAATTAATATTCAAGAAGATTCTTGGTTCGCCTGCAGTTAACTGTGAGCGGATGGTGCAAATCGTTAAACATTTGCAAAGGAGAAAATTTATTGAACTGTTTTGACTGGGCTTCAGTGCTTCATATACTGGGTTACAGCCTGGTTACAGCTGGATTATTTTTTTAATAAAGACAGATCTATCAGAGTTCAACAGGTTTCAGATCATTTCACTCTTGAAACAGAATGTTTTGGTGAGCTTTAAATTATAATCTCTATCTCGCAAAACTGAGCTTTCACTTCCTAACGAAGGTACGTAACTGCTCAAAATTGCGTAGAAAATGTGGTTCAACTCCACATTATTTCATTTGTACAGCAAGTAGTACCTGATTTCATCTTCGATCAATCGCGACTAACAGTGCATAGATTCGTATATGCTCGAATTACGATGCTACAATTGGTCACTCAAGCTTTTTACCTGATTTCTATTGAAATGGTATAGAAAATGTTCGTTATGCAATACAGAACATTTCACCTTCAGTAAAATAACACAGGGTTTAAGAGAAAAAAGAACTCTTTAGAACATTGAAAACATAATTTTTTCGATTTCATTATTTTATTTATGAAACTTGACACTTTCCTGTAATTTCTCAATTTTCATTCTTTTCGCTTATTTTTACGATTTATTGGAATGCTAACTTATTTTTTGTATGTTTTGTTCTGACTAGTATCTGTATTCATGAATAAAATTCACAAAATAATATCAGGCGAAAGAGCCATGGCCGGTTGAGTGCTTGAACTTCAATGCTGCTAAGACGTGAATTTTTCCGCAAAAAGGAGCCAATCCGACCCGGTTCTATCTTTCTGAGGTGTAACCGTAAAAATGACAGGCCATCTTGACCTTTTTGGGGTGCCGTTGACATCGACCCACAATATTAGTCCACTTATTGAGTTGGCTGCAAAAAAGTTAGGTACATGGAGTGGTACAGGTTTGCCAAATCCCAACTCGATGCAATTGAGTCAATTTAATAGCGCCCGGCATTGATCGAGGCCACGATCTGCGGGACGAGACTGAATGGGAAGTAGTCACCTCGAATCCTTATGCAAAGCAGTCATGCTAGCGAAGTAGGAGGTGGAACACGTGAGGGAGAGGACAGCCGCGTGACCTACGACGAGAAGTTATTTCCAATCAGAGAGGTACGCCTTGGAGGGCCGGAGCTTGTCTTGGTCACTGGACTGTCTTATCAGATAACGGTGACCCTGGAACGTAAAGGGCTACTGAAGGATCACCATGGATATTAGTCAGTACGAGTCTGGTAATAAATCCCGTCCCGCTTGGGAGGACACATTTTGATGATTTTACCAAAAAAAAAAAAAAATACAATGCAGCTGCCAAAACGGAATATTGCGGTATTCCGTTTTGGCAGCTGCATTGTATTTTTAATTTTTTGATTAAATATTTTTTTTTTTAATTGACTGGATGCCGAACCTGATACAAGACTTCAACTCTCTTCGATCAAACCTAATAACAAGAAATCGACTGATAAAAAAAATTTTTTGAAAAAAAGTACCGACTTCAAAAACTAATACAAAAAAGTTTAAAATAACTTTTCTTTTGGAAGTCGGTGGCTTTGTTATTTATTTCATTGACTATTGCCATCGACTTCCAAAAGAAAAGTTATTTAAAACTTTTTTGTATTCAGAAAAGTTATTTTAAACAAAACAGTTAAAATAAATTTTCTTTTGGAAGTCGCTGGCTTTGTTATTTATTTCATTGACTATTGCTACCGACTTCCAAAAGAAAAGTTATTTTAAACTTTTTTTTATTCGTTTTTGAAGTCGGTACTTTTTTTAAAAAGTTTTTTTTTTTAAGTTACTTTTCTCTGGGTTAACCGATCAGATCAATTTTTCACGGATTTTCGGGGCGCACGTTAGAGAGCCAAATCCTGCCGGCGGCGTCGCGGGACTGTCTTATCAGGTATCCATGGCCCCGGATCGCAATGGGTTTTTGAAGGACACCGTAGATTTTAGTCAGTAGTGTCAGTACAAGTTTGTATGTCCTTCCTGTAGTCCTGTCCTTCCCTGGGTGGAAGGGCTGATCTGATAATTTTACCACGTAATAAAAAGCCATACCACCAGGGGCATGGCCGGTGGTATGGTGGGTCCCGCAGCGAGGTATATTATCCAAACGAACTGGAATGTTTGGGAAGTTAGCAAGTCTGAATTTACATTTAATTACCAATTCAGAAAAAAAGCTATCAGAATTATTTACATTATTTTATTATCTACAATTATATCCACATTCGAATATAGTAGGAAAATACAATCAACACATTTATATATTTACATTGCAAACAGATCAAAATTAAATTAATTCAAAATATTAGCTTGTATCAAGAAAGGTAGGTTATGCTGTATTCTTGGCGATTGGGAAAATTACTGGCCACCACTCATGACCTGCGGAAAATTCGAGGTACTACATTTTTCACATGGAATTTGATATCATGACAAAGACACTAGCGCCGCGTATAAAGGTCATGAATGGTGGCGTGTATTTTAAATTTTAATAATTACGTGACTAATGTCAAAATGGTTGCGAGTGATACGTCCTCCCTCAAAAGGCGCCCCGCGCCGTCTAAATCAAAGAACAAACCGTTCTTGGTTTTATATTGAATTTTGTCATTGCTTATTATAATTGTTTAATACTATTATTTTACTTTTAAATGAGCTAATTATTTTTTTAATGCAAGCTAAGATAGTAACCTTAGTTATTCAATACTTTTTGATTGAAAATTCAGTAAATATTGATAGATAAAAAATATAATTTCGGACGAAAAAATGTCAAATTCTTCCTGTTTTGAAAAATTATTTTTGGTGTATTTCTGAATGGAAAATAAAAAAGTGATTAATGCAGTCCAAATATAATCTTTCTGATGTACCATGGACATTTTCAAATATTATTTTACTATTATACCTTCTATGTAATTCGGTACCAAAGTATGACAAAAAGTAGAATTTTATGAAACATCCTTTGCAGAGACAAGGTTTTTACTCATGTATGTAAACAAATCTAAAAATTTGTTTAAAGCACTCCACACAGAAATAATCAAACTTTCTCGAGTATATGTCTTTTTTTTATTTGTGGCAATGACATACCCAGAATCAGGTTCCAAAAGTCGCACAAAAACAACGAAACGTGTAAAAGCCCTCTTAATACAGAAATTGAAGCCAAATTGTTTTATGCTTACGATCCAACTTTCATAATGCTTTGAAAATCCTACAAACAAAAGTAGGGGCTAATGATTTGATGTCGTATGGAAAAAAATGTTGGACTGTAAGCGACAAGTTACTCTTCCATTTAGATTTGATTGTATTTAGAAGATTACCCTTGTTGAGTAAGTGTTTGTGTGTTTTTATCGCGTTTTTGGATTAATTTAGATACATTTATTTATTTATTTTACTATTTATGTACACACAAAATACAACACAGGATAATTAAAACATAGAACTCAGTACAAGGGTACTGCTTATTTCTATTGAAATTTCTGCCAGCAGACCCGCGAAAGGAGAAATGAAACAGTAATGTAGACTATAGTGTGTGAGAGGAGGAACAAAAATAGTCAAAAACTGGATGCTAATCTAATCCAACCTAATCTATAACATACGATTACATACATAATAATAAATAAATATTAATACTTATACAACACATACACTTATATAAATGCATAATACACCTAATGCAAAATACACACATCAACACGGTCTAGGGATATTTCATACTCAGTTAAATACATATTCGACGGCAACCCTGGTTTTTAATGCCCGAAATAACGATGTCGCCAATAGATTTTATATTCCTACAGCCTTCTTCCGAAGAACAAATAAATCGTGTATTATCATACTAATTAGTATTTATAGCCAGTGAGCTAAAAAACATGTGAGCAGATTGAACTTATATAGGTATGTGATGCAAGCATTACTTTAAGAAACTGTTCTTTGCTACTTTAAAGAGTGATACACCAACATGTTCACCGATAGATAAAATATTCTGAGTGACTTGAATCACAATTAAATAACGGACTTCCCGTTGTTGTTTTGCCTCATGCAGAGACATGTGCCTTTCTGTATTGGGATTAGATCAATGTTAATTACCATCCGTAGTTGCCTGCTGCGGCGATTCGGTCCCACTCTTGAGGCCTTCCTCGGGTGTATATCATGTAGTTGATAACGCTCGTCCCCCCGACAGCCTTGCCGCGTGGCCAAAAACAGCGTCCGTTGAGCATGCCTGGAATATAAGATTGATAAATAATATTTGGCATTGTTCGACCTCTACTTTAATGGAATCTTTGTTATTTGTTCGATGGCATCACTTTGTTTTACATTTAGATTATCCTAGACTTTATTGCTCATAAAATCATACATGCCTTTAATGTTCGATAGGAATTAATGGTGGGTATTACTGCAACATGTATTTGTTTTGTGCAAAATTGCAATTACCTTAATTTTTGACGAATACTTGGATTTTATAAACGAGAGGGCTCCATCCGTACAGGATAACGATTTATGAGAACACAACCTTAAGAAGTCTCCGTTCAGAAATTTCGTAAAATGCTTATTTGTGGGAAACATAAAAAAGAAACATACCAGTGCAAACTCCTGGTTGATATTCCATATAATACTGCCAGGAGTAGTCAGTTGACTGGAAGTAGGGCGCCAAAGCGGGTATGTCGGTGAGCAGCATCTCTGTTTTACCAGCTTCTAGCAGTAACACCGTCACGTTCTTGTCTTCTGACAGTCTCGACGCGAGGACAGATCCTGCTGATCCGGCGCCTACTATGATGTAGTCATATTCATCATAAGGCACCTGGAGTCCTGAAAACCAGCAAATTGTAGGATTTAACTTTTGGGAGCGTGTCGTGTCCTTCCAAGCCTATAATATTAATTAATTCTCTGTTATTCATCACGGGAACGCTAAACGGCGAATGCGTATTTTAAACAATTTCGTTTTTTAATTACAAATTAGATTGAAGAATTACTATTATAATACCTAACACACTACGTGTTAGGTATTTCAGTTATTTTTTAACAATAATGCGTAAGGTTAATTACTATTATGTAAGGTTGATGAAAAGATAAATAGTATTTTTTATGCAAATTAGAAATAATTCAAGTTCGAGAAAGACAAGACCAAAATAAGGAAGGCTATAATAATTATTTTATAAGTTGGTCAGTTAAATTATAAAGTTAAGAAACTCTTTTGAAATAGCATATCTTGTTCAGGGATTATAATTCTGTTGCACCAGCAGACTTGAGTGTCATTTTATTGTAACAAACATGATGTCGTTATTATTTCCAATACATATTTGATATTATTATAAAAATAGAGCTAGAACTAGATCACTACAACTAGATCGTCGATCTAAGTACTCAAACACTGGTTACAATAAAAATATGAGTTTTACTTTTGGACATGGTTGGATTAAATTTGGCTGTTAGAATGAATACAAAATAAATATTTGAATTCATATTATGTGGTATTTATTCTAGCGGTATTGAGATTAATTAAATGACGATAAGGATGTCGTTAACCTTTTAAAAGTTAATAATTATAGTAAGAATTGCTGTGGTTCTTAGAGATAAACATATTAACATACATTGGTCAGAACCTTCAGTAATGAATATTTAATTTTTGAAAACGGTTATCGTTCTAAATTCCATTCAGGATTTCCGAGCAAGGTATAAAATTGAGAGATCCGGTTATGAATGTTTGCGAAATCCTGTTTTAATGGTGACCATGACTGACCTTAGAATACTTAATTTCGTGTTTATTTAATCAGAGAAAGCTGTAGATTATGTTCCAAAATTGTTGTTTTTTATAACTGTTTCTTTTTTGTCATATAAAGCTTAAACATTGTTATCGTGCATACCTCCTCTTTATCATAATCCTAACCATGACCTTCTCAAGAATGTAACGTTTGGACCTACCTTGAGGTATAATCGCTGATTAAATTATTGTCTGCAAATATGTTACTACAAGTATTATGCTTTTTGTCGTCGATTGCGGCAAGTAATTTATTATCAATTAGAAGAACATGGAAGTTGTACTGATATAGATTACGATGATAATATCAATATCTATTGATGCATTTGTGCCACTTGCTGAAAATACTTCGCTTGGACAGGAGTTGCCACGATTGACCTGGGAGTCCTTATTCTCCGGGCACAGATTGGCTAAAGCAATGAACCTGTTATGTTAGTCCAGGTCAAGGTGATAAAGACAAAGTCTATGATGAAAAGATTAGTAGATGACTGCATTTTGCATATTTTTTTGGGGTGTAAGAATCATCAAATGAATCCTCCCTCCTTGCGTGGAGTTGAAGGGACTGTCAGACCCATATTGACTCCAAACGAACCTGTTCCTTCACATGCCTTTTATTTTCAAGGGCACCTGCGACCCTGCCTGATGACTGTGCCCCGGATTGTAAATGTGTTGTTGTTCCTCAAACGATGACAATTCAGAAGTTGATAGACTACTGATAGTGTGAAATTCTCGTCAGATCTTGACCTGAATCAATTTAGATTGCCATCGACTTGCTAAAAAGAAACTATGCCTGAGTTGCTGATTATAACTTGGTTATATTAAAGCAAAACGTCTTAAAAAGGATTCGTGTACGTATGTGACTGTCTTGTGCGCAATGAAAACCTTGTTTTTTCGGCCATTCTTTTTATTGTATGATTGTTATCAAATGATGCAAACTTTGCCTGTTTTGCTTTTATTTCTCGTTCATTGTTTATGTGCAAATCTTGCATATGTTATTGTTTAGTTTAACTTGAAGATAATTCACAAGGCTGCTCGAATTTAATTACTTGTCTGTCATTATTGCTTATAACGTAGTTGTAGTAGTAGTGCGTTCGTGATAATTATATTGAAACTCGAGCTGGCAAAGACTTAAGTAATAATATTGACTGTCGTTCTTAAATTGTTAGAGGTCATTTATAAAATATATGCTATTAGGTCTATATTAAACTCACCTCCAGGCAAGGGAAAGGAATCCCTTAGAAAATCAAATAAATCATCAGGGTTTTTGGCCACATACGTAGGAGCTGCAGTTTGTAACATTATGTTGATTATAGGATTCTGCCGATATGAGTACAACAGCCTCCCTTGTCTGCTATCTTGCTCAGCTTGTTCATCACTATAGACATAATTCCTTGATTCTTCATCATCACCCACTGATTCTACTACAGCTTCTTCGTCACTGTTTGTTGTGCTTCCAAGCGACAAAATTGTGACAATAAACAATAGTTTGTATAACATTTTTTTAACACATTGCACTTTCAAATTCAAAAATCGAATCAAGCGAACACGTCGACGTCTTGTGAGACTATGGTAGTGTTGTCAGTGTGAACTCTGAATATAGACGCGTTGTGTGGAGATATTATAGGTAGGTTTAACTGATCGTTAAAGGAATCGCACCTTTACAACGCACCGGTACTTATAACTCCTTCGCCGATTTATTTCTACTTCATTTGTTTTTTATCAGCCCTTGGAGGGCTGATTTTTCAATAGTAAGATAACTTTTATCTGAGGAATAAAAATGGCGGTTTGACAGCTTATCTATAGAAAAATCATAACCCTCCTTTTGGTTTTGCCGTAGTCGGGTAAAAATATGTCAAACCGCTATTTTAATTCCTCAGATAAAAGTTATCTGACTCTGTATTAAAAAATCAGTCCTAAAGAAAAAAAATGATTTTTTTTTCACCGTTAGTAGTGTAGTGTACTGATTACACAAAAAATGATTTTTTTTTCACCGTTAGTGGTGTAGTGTAGTGTAGTGTACTGATTACACAAATGTTAATCCTGACAGGATTAACATTTGTGTAATCAGTAGTTCAATGTTGTTTCTTTTTTTCTTTCGATTAGCGGGACATCCAGGGCGACAAAACACACGTTTAGGTACATCGTCCTTCGCAACGGGAGGGGTTTCGGGGTTTTAATACGAGTACCGTCATTCTTTCTCGCTCTTGCAAATCCACTGGCGTTCATTCCGTAAGGATTGTAGTTTCTGGCAGGAATTACCGTTAGTGGATGGCCGGCTATTGTAAGGAGTATTTCGAGTTTGATGTGAATGTACCAGGTAGACCTACATTTGTAATGTTTTAAATAAATGAATATGTAAATCTGATAGTTCTACTTTACTTAAAAATAACATGGGCAAATATTGACTTAGTTTAGTTTAGTTCTGATTCGTTTGATATTTAGATCTTTTTTAGTCGAATCTATCTATTGGAAAATTGTAGGGATTAAACATACGTTATGTTTTTAATTTCCATGTAAGTAGTAGGGGGCGAGGCTATTGCCATGAACCAGCCATATTTCCGTCTACTGAGAATCAGTAACATAAAATGTTCTCAATTTCCAGTTCTTTTTTCATTAGGTGGCTTACAAATGTAGCTTGATTAGGTAGCAAGTAGTAAAAGATGTAAGGTATATATGTACAGGTCCTACAAGTTTTAATGTTTCAAAGGTCTTCGAACTCGTCACAAGCCGGTTCCTGGAGCAGCCTCATTCGACACAAGTTGGGAATGCAAAATACTGACCACAACTTGCCATTAAATAATTTGTTTTAATAATATTTATTTAAAAAAGAAAGAAAGAAAAGAGCGTATAATTTGAATTCGCTCTTTTCTTTCTTACGCTTCTTCCATATTGTATTCTCCTCATAATTAATACTAATACGAACCTGTATATTGCTATTCTGTAACGTTAACGGGCGCACAATCGAAACCATTTTCTAACTGACTTCAAAATAAGAGGAGTTTTACGATTCGACTATATTTTTTAATGTTTGTTACCTCATAACTTTCAACTGGGTAGACCGATTTTGATGATTGTTTTTTTTTTCGATGCAGTAAACCTGCCCTTTGGTCCCACAAAAAAGTGTATCGTAATTTTTCATTCGGAAGTCGGTGGCAAAAAAGAATAAAAAAAAAAGTCACTGACTTCCGAATGAAAAGTTGTTTTACAATTTTTTTGTTGGTTTTTGAAGTCTGTTACATTATATTCTTTTGAAAAAGTTTTTTTGATAAAAAAATTATGTCGGATTCTCAACCGAGAAACCGAGTTCGAATTTCGGATGTTATGTTTAGAGAATTTCTTTATTAATTTGTTCAGAATTTTCTGAAATGAGCTAGTTTGTGCGTTCACTTTATCGAAGTGAGCTCGGGAACGTTACAGAATAGCACTACTGATTACTCTAAAGAACCTCTCCAATAAAGTTAGTGAATGACCTTCTACGGTGTTTCCAGACGCTCTATAAAATGTAGGGCGAAAATAACGACGATTGTCGGTGTCCACCCCCAGTTTGTCCGACTGAGGTGGACACCAAAACTTTTCTTTTTAAAACAAGTCCACGTCTCTGTAGACCGAGGGGAGATTTCCCACGTTTACTCCCTATTGTATGATTTATGATACTTAAGGTATGTATTGGTCTATCAAGCACCGTTACCTTATTACTTGAAGTGGTTGCCTTTTATGACCCCTGCTGTCAATCTAATAATCAGATGGCTTATTAATTTTGCTCACTTCTAGTTTTTAAATTAGGAACAGTTGGAGTTCATTGCGCCTTCTAAAAGCGGGATACCAAAAGTCCGTTTTTTGTTTATTTCGGTCACACACTTTGGAATTTTGCTTGCCTCCAACAGTTGCTCAGCCAAATTATTTCACCTCTATTATTTCATCATAAGAACCAGATTTTATGAACCAAGATGTACTTAAGTAGCAACTGTTCCACCTTGGTTCTTTGACGATAAGATAAAATAAGTTGAAAAGCATAAGAAAGCATGTCGTTCTACGTTAGTTAAAAAAAAGCAAAAAAACATACGTGCCAAATAAAATTAGTCTCGTAAAGTTCTAGACCTGCGTGTTAATAGATGTTACTTTGTGTCAACTGAAATATGTTTTTGAGTTAGGCCCGGTATCCACCAAAGCGGAGAGGAGAGGAGATGTGTTTGAATAACCAATCAGAAGTTCACATCTCCTCTCCGCTTAGCTTCAATTGAAATCTGTTGACATCTGATTGGTTATTCAGACACATCTCCTCTCCTCTCCGCTTTGGTGGATACCGGGCCTTATCCTTTGATCACATAAGGCTCTTAGGCTACTTTTACACCTCAAAAAGATGGTAGATGGAAATACCAAGGTAAGGGTATAAAACAGTGCCTTACGTCACAGGCATAAATATTGAGACCCAAGCGTCACTAAGGATTCCAGGGATGAAGAGTTAATTCCCGAGCAAAGCGGAGGGAATCAATCTAAGAAGTCTAAGTGTAGCGAGGGATTCAAAAGCTAGCCCAAGACTAAGGCACCCTTATTTCCGAGGAAAATACTCTTCTTTTCACAATTACTGCGAGGAAAAGAAAAGAAAAACTCTTTGGTGAAAGTTTTCTTTCCATTTTAATTTGAGTTTCCAATCAAATCACAATCAATCACAAATTCAGTAAAATATTATTGCCCGGCTAGAGCGGGGGGCAGCAATGACTTGCTTTACCTAGGTTTGCATGACATATATAATTTGAGATTAACGAGCGAGATGGTGTGAAATATATTTTAAACAGTATGTAAATAAACTAAGCAAGGTTTAGCTGTCCAGAACATAAAACAGAATTCACGTATTTATTTTCTAGATTACCTTCTCTATTCACTAAGTCAATGATATCAAGTTTCTAAGTTAAATCAACTAAAAATAAAACGTATATTTGTTAGTGATCATCGTATTCTGGTCACACTACCTTAAACTTTAACTATAATACTCTTTAGGCGGCCTGTCTAGACACTCATGAAAGCGAAGATGCTACCTTGACAAACTGTGTTTACCGGTTTTATCCTAAAGGCCTAGACAAGGCACTTTCTAGGGTTAAGAGTTTAAAACACGCTCTACTTTAGATTGAGTTGTCAATTTCTACCGATTTATTACTGTATTTAAAATGGTTTTGCACTTGGCGTCAATCAAGCGCGGAAGCAGAGATGAGGCCTAAGTTGGAGCGAGCTTACCCAATGGAACTTAGTAAAAACTATTTGATGACGCCGGTCTTCGAAAGGGTGGTGGTCGCTAGCCAGGTAGCCCTGGTAAGGCCTACCACAGCCAATAGGATCGTTCAGCCGTCACAGCAGGTTGGTTGGTGTTTCAGGTAACCTCGCCTTATCATTTAGGAGGATACTATTTTGACTTAAGTTGCTAGGGAGAGTAAATTCTCTCCCTAGCAACTTAGTCAAAATAGAATTACTCATTAATCGTATCGTGTCGTACTAAGCTAGGTTGTATTTTTATGATATAACCGTATTAGGACACATAATATAACAAAAAAAAAACCTAGGAGGTGGATCCCTCCCACCCATAGATAATATACAACGTGTAACGTTAATAGCGCAAAACCTCTCGTGGGGTAAATTTGCTTTTTCATAAAAAAATGAGAAATTGTTCGGGACCATCAGTATGAAAAATCATTTTTTTTTTGCGAATTTCCAAAAGTCTTGGAACAAACACTGTTCAGTAACATGGGCTGAGTTTTGGGCGAGAGGTTTTGCGCTATTAACGTTACACGTTGTATAGAACCAGCTTTTGCCCTCGACCGTCTCCAGGGACATCTCTACCAAAATTGCAGAACCGGTTTGTCGGACCGGTTTAGGCCTGAAAACGTAAAAAACGTACTTTCGCATCTAGAATATTATTTATGTCAAGTATCAATTGCAAAACAACATCAAGTTTTTATTTATAACCATTTAGTAAAAAATAATACAGGAGATAACAACAGTTTCTTAAAAAAAAGATATATCACTAATCACTAGTTGAGCAAACAATTAAAGGTAGCTTATTTTTGGTTACGGGTGTTTAAAATACTAAGTCTGTCCATCCGTTTCCCAACTATTGAAGTCCACGTCCTTTCCAACTCGGTGTAGCTGAATACCAGGATTTAACATTATTCAATACTCTCCGTTAAAATACTAAGTATTAATAAATAACTAACTGCGTTCCTTATACTATCTACTTGTAACAGTCTCCTCTAGTTCCAAGTGTTCTTTATCATATCTGCAGCTTTTTCTCCAATCATTACTGCTGGTGCATGCGTGTGCACTGACACTGTCCGAGGCATGATACTCGAGTCCACGACTCGAAGATTATTTATACCGTGAACTCGTAACTCTGGATCGACTACTGCTAGCGGGTCGGATGCTGGCCCCATGCGACATGTCGCTATCTGGTGATGAAGGGTCACAGTAAGTGTACGCAGCGCACACTCCCAGTACTCATCAGAGTCATAAACCGCGCCAGGACATGTCAAGTATTTCGCTCTATGCAGCCTTGCTCCGAAACGCTGGAACGGTGGCGTTGCAGTCAGAGCCTGCACGTACCGTATGGCAGCGATCATCGTCGCTACGTCAATACGATGTGTAAAATAATTACCATATAGAAGAGGATAGCTATAGATACTTTTATCTTTCAACTCTAGATGTCCTACTGATTTAGGATGTAGTAACATGGGAAACACACTCCATGCTTCCTGGTTGTCTATTGCTCCGAAAGCTGCATCAAACAACTCTTCAGAAATCATCATTCCTCTTCGCACTGCTTTGCTTCCTGATGGACCGCCATCTGCCGTAAGCGCACCAGCGAGACTTATTAGTTCGATGTCTGGTATGCGGTCTTGTCTATTAGATAAAGGAGTTTTTATATAACCGATGCCTTCAACTCCACCAGGACTTGCGACTAAATTGTCACCGTTTTGTGTCCACTCCAGGAAATTTTGAAAATTCGCGTCTCTATTTTCGTTAATGCCAACATTTGTAGCGTTGATAGTGAACATTAATCCAGGAAATGTAATGTGATCATAAAGCGTTTGACCGACGGGAAGATTTTGTATGACAGGAATACCGAGATTCCTGAGATGTTTTTTAGGACCTATTCCTGATAACATGAGTAACTGAGGCGACACCATCGGTCCAGCTGATAGTATTACTTCCCTTCGCGCTCTCACTTTGTTCCTCAAACGATTCCTGACGTATTCCACTCCATAAGCAGTTCGTGTAGATTTGTCTATAAGTACTTTTGTCGCAATTGTTTCTGGTAGTATGTGTAAGTTGGGTCGCCGCTTGTAGGGGCGTAGAAATGCTTTCGCGGCGCTCAGTCTTCTGCCGTTTCTTGTATTCGTTTGTACATATCCAAATCCAAGTTGCTCAGGAGAATTGTAATCCACTGTAGGACTTCCAAGTATTCTTCCTGCTTCTAAGAAGGCGTCCACTAGTGGTGTCCTGAAATCAGTTAAAGATGAAATTAAACACGGTTTAAATGGGTTCTATCTCACGATATTTGAAATATAAGTTTAACTACATATTCTTCCTTATGATTCTCTACATAAACTGTTGACGACTTTTATTACGAGTATGTTGATGTTATTTACAGCAAGCTTCGTAAAAGTATTCCATAAATATATAAATAAATGTGTCTCCCATGAGTTCCATGATGGATTATTCGTTACACTTATGTTACGTAAAAGTGTGAGACCGACTGTATAACGGATCTGGGCCTTGCAATTGGTATTCGGCAAACAACCGGATTGATGCGATTTTATATGCACATTATTATCAATATAATTGTTTACAATGATGTCAGTAAAACATGATTTACATTATGTATCATTTGATTTATTAGCAGTTTGTTTTAGTAGATAATGATGATATAACTTACTTGTAATTCACGAATTCTATGTTCATTTCGCCGTCCCTTCCTCTATAACGGGAATTTTCATAACCATTTAAATTGGCACGCTCCGATTTCTTGTAGTAATAAAGAACTTCCTCATAGGACCTGAAAGTACACAATAAACATCATTGTGATTTCTGAAGAAATATGTGTGAAAATGTCTGTCGCGCCATTCCTCATCTTGCAACGACAAAATAAGTGGAGCACATTAAAATTATGAAACACTGTGTTTTTAGTTTGTCTTTTCTTCTTTATTTTAATCAAAATTTTAATTACAATTGAAGTAATAATGTTAAAAAGTATCGTTTGAATCGTAATGTTAATTTGGACGTGCCTCTGATAATGTCTGATGTTATTCTTGTCAAAGGAGGTGGGGCTAGAAGGTTGTTCAACTGGTTAGATTCTTGGTACCAGGATTAGAGGAGGGTTAGAAATTTAGAACCAGAAACAGCTCTTGCATCACTGCCATCAGTGCCGCAACTAGGCACTTTTATGCGCCCAGTGCGAGTTTCTCTTACTGCGCCCTGTTTTGGACAATTCTGATCGTGGTCTGGCCATTTCTGCGCCCCTCCAGGGTCTGCGCCCTGTGCTTGGGCACCCTCGACAACCCTATTTTCGGCACTGACTACCTAACTAACCATGTTAGTAGTTGCAATCTACCAAATACAAAAAATATTAATTACCAGCCATAGTTTCCTGCGGCTGCGATTCTGTCCCACTCTTCGGCTCGTCCCCTGGTGTAGATCATGTAGTTTATGACACTGGTGCCTCCTACGGCCCGCCCTCTCGGCCAGTAGCATCTTTGGTTTATCATGCCTGTCACAGAGAACATAAAATCCTTACTAATATTATAACATGCGGAAGCTTTCATTTTATATCGTGGTAGAATCATCAAATGATTCCTCCTACCCAGGGCTGGGCGGGAGGGACTGTCACACTGGTAATTACTTAAATCTACGGTGATCCTTCAATAGCTCTTTATGTTCCAGGGTCACGGTTACCTTATAAGACAGTTCCGCGACCCAAATGCGGAAGCTTGGATGTGTGAACGGATGGATATTTGTAACTATAGTTTCCGCCAGTTAAGTGTAGAATAAAATACGTTGACCCCCGTGTACCAATATATTGCAATATTTCAAAACCATTCGAAAAAATGTAAAGAAAATGTCGTAGAACGACCAAAAGCAACGTATCGTATCGTGGTAAGTGGCGATCTTGACCTTATATTTCATTTTGAAATTCGAACGATGCATTATTAGGATCAATGACCTTTATTCCAGACTTATTTGGCGGGGACTATAAATCACGTCAAAAAGGATCGGCATGAGAGATTGGTTGTAGCTTAATTAGGAATGCGGTTCAATTAAGAAGGAGAGTGTCAATGACCTCCACCTGCCAAATGTCACTTGAAAATATGTTTAGCAATAAAATACTTTATGCAAATTTATTTTTAATAGCGCATATAATCTTGTTAGAGTAATTTTATATGATAATTGTTAATTGTGCAAGTGTTAATAAGCGGTGCATGACGTCACAATATGGCGTCAGAAACTCTGCATCATAGTTGAACTGCATAGTACCTGTTTTCCCGATATTACGTTCCTGTGGGATAATTTTGGATGGGCGAAGCGGGCTAGTATTGACTGATTGTGTTTAGAAATATGAGAAATATCCGATTAAATTACATTGGTAGTTTACTTTAGAGATGGAAGATCTAAACATTTCCACATCAAAGTAAAAGGTTATTGATCGAAGAGAACGCCAATTCTTGATATCTCATGCAAGCCACTTCTCTTATAGGTCAATCCAATTATTATCTACCGATTATCCGATTGCAGTTGATTTCGAAGTTGTGATAGTATGTCGCATTAGGGACCTCCCCCATGATGCGATGCGTCGCAATTCGACAGATTTCAAGTACAAGTGAAAATCATTCTTACCACTACGACATTATGACATAAAACGTGCGGTTGTACGGGTAGATGAAAAACAAAACACGCTCGCCACAACGACGCCAAGTCAATCGAATTGCATCATTATATCGTAGTAGCAAGGACGATTTTCAATTTTAGTTAGTAGAAATTGCATATCGCATGAATCGCGTCATAGGGAAGTCTTATTTTTATGACAAAAATTATTGGTGTGAAAGAGTCACAAACATTCTTTCATCCTCACAAACTTTCGTATTTATATGTATTAGTAAGTAAGAAGTAAAATTATGCAAGTACATCAAACTAACAGTGCGCAATGATGATTGCTTTAGAAGTGTTTTTTTGGTGTGAAGCATTGCAGTTTGCGGTTGCGATTATTGTAGGTTACACATTCAAAACATTATGCTGATTAATACATTAAATAGTTCAGTAAGATGTTACATTCAAAACATTAAAAAAAGTCTGATGAATTTACAATTTTCACATTTAGGTAAATCTTCGCAAGTTTCCCACATCTGTCATAATTGCGAACCTGTAATTTTGCTAATGTGTCTTTTTGCGAACCTGTCATATTGCTAATGTGTCTTTTTGCGATCCTGTCATTTTCCTAAGTGTCACGTTAATCTATCGTTTTACATTTCTGATCATTTCTGACAAAATAATAGCACCTGACAATCCGCTAATCTGTCGTTTTGCGTTTCTGACGTTCTGCGCCCAAACCAATCAAAATTTGGTAGTATTTGTGTGAAACAACTTAAAACTTTTATAAACTAATATCATCGTATATTTACCTAAACAGACACCTGGCTCCTTCTCCATATAGTAAGGCCAGGCATATTCCGTGCGTTGAAAGAACGGCGATATGCTGGGGACGTCGGTGAAGTAGTTCTCTGGTCTACCAGCTTCCAGCAGGAGAACGTTCACGTTAGGGTCTTCAGTCAGCCGGGCGGCGAGCACGCAGCCAGCCGATCCAGCACCCACAATGATGTAGTCGTACTCTGGCAGTGGGGCTTTTAAACCTGGAAAAGTTTTGGTATATTTTTGTAAATATTTACTACCTCCTTGGTCTATGGGTAAGCGTGACTGTTGGATTCCCAGATTGCTATTAGTGTTTTTAGATGGACTTGCTCTTGCGCTCAATCTTGCTTAGAGGCAAAGATGAGGCCTAAAATGGAACGAGCTCGCTCAAAAGCAACTGGAACTCCTGCGCATCAATGGAACACAGTACAAATCGTTTGGCGCCAGACTCCGACAGGATGGTGGTCGCGAGCCAGGCGTCTCTGGTGAGCCCTACCACCGCTTCTGGAATCGCTCACCCGTTAAGGCCTGTATGTGAGCTCCGGTGAGTGGTTTCTACCTCCTACAGGTCCACTTTGGGCAGCGGCACCATAGGCAGAGAGGACCCCTAGGAGGTAGAAACAACTCATCACAAATAGTTGTGGTTTAAAAGTTGCTAAAATACGACTTCCATGAGATTGTGTTGTTAAATAGTAGATAGTAATGAGATTGACAGCTTTAAACGCGGTTTATATGATTACGCTAATTGTGTTAGTTACACGCAGTGTGTCAGAATATATGAAAATGTCTAAGCCTAATTAAAATCTCAAAAGCACGGCCTAAACAATGCCAAAATTTTATTTTTTGCCGGATTTTAACTGTTTCTCTTATCTTAATTATTTTATTTTTCTTCATAAAGTGAAAATGTAATTGTATTCTCTTCGAGTGAAATATTTTTTAAACCGTTAAATATAACCTAATTAAACAAACATAAGACATAAAATACACACATCAAAAGTGTCTAGGGATCAACATACACACATCAAAAGTGTCTAGGGATCAAGCATTTTTATGCGGATTTCTTGAGATTGAGATGTGGCTTTGTAATAAATTTATGATTTTATAAATTTATATGGATCCTTTTTGGTGCATTTCATAATTTGAATCAGGAACTGTAAATCAAATTCGAGTAAAAGATGAAAATCAGCTGTCAATATTTTCCCTATAAAAACATACAACGCATTGAAGACATTATTAGTGCTACTGTTTCCCTACTACTGATTAAAACCAACGTTATTATGGAGCGGCGACGTCATTTAAGCAGGGAAGAAATGCTCAGAGCCGTGGGAATGATAGAAGCTGGTTCCCGGCAACGTACTGTGGCTTTAGCTCTGAATACAAGTCAGAGTGTTATCAGTCGACTTTGGACACGTTACCGAAGCACTGGTACCGTGGCTGAGCGCCATGGAGGACGGTATCGCTGCACCACACGGAGACAAGACCGATACATTCAAATCTTAACTCGAAGAGCTCCAACAATAACCGCCATGATGTTAGCCGTGAGGCTTCATCACTCTTCAGGGAACTTAATTAGCGACCAAACAGTCAGAAACCGCTTGCATGAAGTGAACCTTCATTCCCGAAGACCGCTACGGGTACCACCTATAGCAATGCACAATCGTAGGATTCGATATCAATGGGCTCTTGAACACAGAAATTGGGCAGAAGAACAATGGCGTTTCGTGTGCTTTTCTGATGAGTCTCGTTTTGGTATGAGACCGGATACAAGACGTATACGACACTGGAGAACCCCTGGACGCCAACAGCGATTAAAATCCTGCCAGGAAGTCCATCCTTATAGTGGTGGAACCATCATGGTATGGGCGGGTATTTGGATCGGCGGAAGAACTGAGTTGATTTGGATCAGAGGCAACCTCAACGCTCAAATTTATGCTGAGACGATTGTATCAGACGTCATCGTTCCTCTACAAGTGCAAATCGGTCCCTTATTTCAGTTAATGCATGATAATGCACGACCGCACACCGCAAGAGTTGTAAGACAGACTCTCGCCGCAGTTAACATCAATGTCCTGCCCTGGCCTGCTCAGTCGCCAGACTTGAACCCGATTGAGCATGCATGGGATATGCTACAGAGAAGAGCTCTGCCGAATATGGAGGGTATCCAGTCGCAAGAAGACCTTTTTTTGTTGTTGCAACGAACATGGGCGGCCATTCCACAGCGTGATTTGGATGAACTCATTTTGAGTATGCCAAACCGATGTTCTTGTGTTGTTAGTGTTCGCGGTAGAAACACGGATTATTAATTGTTTAAGTTACCCAATAAAATTTTAAAGAAAACTGTTATTTCAGTCTTTTTTTCGAACTTTAATGTTAGTGGTTCAAATGTCAAAAATCCCTTTATTAGGAAAATGGCAAATTTCTTTATGAATGCAAAGGTGACTTGGTTTATCGTTACTGTGACAAACGCTAACACTTTATTTGATGAATCCTTAAAGAACATTTTAATTAATATCAATCAGGAGAAAAGTTATTGCAAAAATATATGTTGATCCCTAGACACTTTTGATGTGTGTATATTTTTGCAATAACTTTTCTCCTGATTGATATTAATTAAAATGTTCTTTAAGGATTCATCAAATAAAGTGTTATCGTTTGTCACAGTAACGATAAACCAAGTCACCTTTGCATTCATAAAGAAATTTGCCATTTTCCTAATAAAGGGATTTTTGACATTTGAACCACTAACATTAAAGTTCGAAAAAAAGACTGAAATAACAGTTTTCTTTAAAATTTTATTGGGTAACTTAAACAATTAATAATCCGTGTTTCTACCGCGAACACTAACAACACAAGAACATCGGTTTGGCATACTCAAAATGAGTTCATCCAAATCACGCTGTGGAATGGCCGCCCATGTTCGTTGCAACAACAAAAAAAGGTCTTCTTGCGATTGGATACCCTCCATATTCGGCAGAGCTCTTCTCTGTAGCATATCCCATGCATGCTCAATCGGGTTCAAGTCTGGCGACTGAGCAGGCCAGGGCAGGACATTGATGTTAGCTGCGGCGAGAGTCTGTCTTACAACTCTTGCGGTGTGCGGTCGTGCATTATCATGCATTAACTGAAATAAGGGACCGATTTGCACTTGTAGAGGAACGATGACGTCTGATACAATCGTCTCAGCATAAATTTGAGCGTTGAGGTTGCCTCTGATCCAAATCAACTCAGTTCTTCCGCCGATCCAAATACCCGCCCATACCATGATGGTTCCACCACTATAAGGATGGACTTCCTGGCAGGATTTTAATCGCTGTTGGCGTCCAGGGGTTCTCCAGTGTCGTTTACGTCTTGTATCCGGTCTCATACCAAAACGAGACTCATCAGAAAAGCACACGAAACGCCATTATTCTTCTGCCCAATTTCTGTGTTCAAGAGCCCATTGATATCGAATCCTACGATTGTGCATTGCTATAGGTGGTACCCGTAGCGGTCTTCGGGAATGAAGGTTCACTTCATGCAAGCGGTTTCTGACTGTTTGGTCGCTAATTAAGTTCCCTGAAGAGTGATGAAGCCTCACGGCTAACATCATGGCGGTTATTGTTGGAGCTCTTCGAGTTAAGATTTGAATGTATCGGTCTTGTCTCCGTGTGGTGCAGCGATACCGTCCTCCATGGCGCTCAGCCACGGTACCAGTGCTTCGGTAACGTGTCCAAAGTCGACTGATAACACTCTGACTTGTATTCAGAGCTAAAGCCACAGTACGTTGCCGGGAACCAGCTTCTATCATTCCCACGGCTCTGAGCATTTCTTCCCTGCTTAAATGACGTCGCCGCTCCATAATAACGTTGGTTTTAATCAGTAGTAGGGAAACAGTAGCACTAATAATGTCTTCAATGCGTTGTATGTTTTTATAGGGAAAATATTGACAGCTGATTTTCATCTTTTACTCGAATTTGATTTACAGTTCCTGATTCAAATTATGAAATGCACCAAAAAGGATCCATATAAATTTATAAAATCATAAATTTATTACAAAGCCACATCTCAATCTCAAGAAATCCGCATAAAAATGCTTGATCCCTAGACACTTTTGATGTGTGTATATGAAAATGACTTTTTTTAAATAAAGACGCCATTGCAATATAAAATTCCGGTTATTTTTTGCAAGATCTAGTCTTTCAAAAATTAGTGTTTTATTAACCAAATTCGTTTTACAGTTACCAAAGAATTTAAATACAGTTACTTACCATTTGGGAGTGGATAACTGTCCCGTAATATGTCGAACAGGTCTCTAGGGTTCCGTGGCATGTAATTAGGAGCCGCAGACTGCATCAGTAGATTGATCATAGGGTTCTGTATGAACGATACGTCATTCTGACAAATTATTCGATTTTTGTCGATGATCGATGAAAATATTAGGATTGACCACATCACCTTTGTGAACATTCTGTAAACATACCTGAAAAAATAATTTTTAAAGTTTATTTAAATTATTTATAGATGATTCATCTTCCCGTCTAGGGTAGGTACTCCCTCAAATAAGTATAAGCTACTTGGCAAGACAACATCGTTGATTAAAATTATGTTTTAAAATATCGTTGATTAAAATGTTGTTTTTCAAGAGTCACTAAAATCGTGGGGTACTTCAAACATTGATGGTATCAAAATATCCTGGGTTCGGAGGACTGTTTAAGGAGGTTACTCTGAACATGGAACGTAAAGGGAAATTGAAGAAACAGAGGCCTTACCACGAGCTCTTAACGCGATCCAGTTTAGGCTGTGGGAAAGAGAGAGAGAGCAATACAAGTCGTCTAGCGACATCTCTTTCCCACAGCCTGAACTGGATCGCGTTAAGAGCTCGTGGTAAGGCCCCAGGGTGGATTTTTAGTCAGTCCGCTTCCCCTCTGCTCAGGGCGGAAACACTTGATGAATTTACACCCAAAAAAAAGGTGTATATAACGACGTGTTAGGGAGCTTCCCCACGACGCGATGCGACGCAATTCGACCGATTTCAACTACAAATGAAAATCATCCTTACCACTACGACATATGACATAAAACGTGGTTGTCAACGGGTGAATGAAAAACAAAACACGCTCGCCACGACGACGTCAAGTCAATCGAATTGCATTATTATGTCGTAGTAGCAAGGTCAATTTCATTTTTAGTTAGTAGAAATTGCAAATCGCACATGTCGCGTCATGGGTAAGCTCCCTTACTTGCAAGACAATATAATTGTTTGACATTATGAATCAGATACTGCAAATAACTGAAGAAAATATTGTTATTCAAGGGCTGCATCATTCTTGGGATGCAAATCAAACATTGATGGTATCAGAACTTTTGGATAGGAATTTGAGTGTGTTTCGAATGATAATTTAAATGAGCGATGATATTAGGAGCATTCGAATACAATAGTTGTAACAGGCCAACTGCGCAATTGTCCTGCTTGACGAGCTGTAGTCGCCTGCGTATGCGCATATTCTAATTACAATGAGTAGATACTAATGAAATCCTTTTTTCCTAAGAAGGTAAAATCATCAAATGACTCCTCCCGCCCTGGGTAGAGCAGGAAGGGACTGTCAGAGTCGTACTTTTCAAATCCACCGTGTTCCTTAAATTGCCCTTTAAGTTCTAGGGTCACGATTATCCGTTTTTCACAGTTCCGTGACCCCGGCAGGCGTTTCGCCCTCTATGGAGGCCTCGTCAGATACTTTAACATGGTTGCAGTGATCTTCCAGCACGTTTTGTGTGTTTTAAGAAAACCACACGCATAGTTTTAGACATACTTTAAGTGACATTAAAGCTTTCAACAGTCAGAATTAATTGAAAAATCCAAAAAATAACAACTACAGACCTACCAACTTATCTGTTCCGCTGATGGCGTCGTTTGAAATCAATTACGTTTTAAAATTAGCGGGTTAAATCCTAATTTTGTCCGGAAAAACAGCTAAGGTGGTCGCTGTCACCCTTATTAATAAACGCGAACTAAAGTTACGCCAAAGTTATTCCTTCAAAAATGTATAGTTAATCTGAAGATTATCCTGGTCTGGTTGTAACTTTAGTTCACGTTTATTAATAAGGACCCTGTATGTATTATATTACGGTTATATTTTAAATTTATTTGAACGTGGAACCTAGCCTAAGCTTGGATTTATAAGGTAGTTAGTCACCATACCTTACAGTACAAAGTCAATGTCAAACCATTTATTTTAATTAGACCATAATGAATGGCAGACCAGGCAGATAATTAATTTTTTAGGGTCCCGAATCTCTATAAAATTTTGGGACCCCTATAATATCACTTGGTTTTCTGTCACTCCCCATTTTAGAATCTACTCGACCGATTCTGTTCTATTTTGGTAAACATAAGTATACCCTCGTATGTACCACAAAAAGTTAAATATCTGTTGAACACTGCCTTGTCTAAAAAAACAGTAACTGCAAAACGACCCGTACGACGTATATCAACGTCAAATGCCGTTTTGCAGTTATCTCTTAGATAAGTGTCCAACCGATGAACCGAACTTTTTTGTAGTAAGATACAAAATCTTAACTGTGACTCAAATAAACACAGAGGTGTAACGAAAATAAAATAATTTAGAAATACTAAAGAACTTAATTTTAGAAAACGGGAAAGTTTACAAAAAGTTTTCAAACTGTTTCTAACCATTTGACGTCGGTCGTCGCGTCAAATCAAGGGTACATGAAAAATATCGATACCCTCATCACTTATTACACAAATACAACCATAATTTCCTACTGAACGCAATATAACAAGACTGTATCTCAAGTAAAGCTGTTTGATATTTTCCGTTTAAAAACCGGCCAAGTGTGAAATGGACTCGCATATAGAGTTCCGAACAAATCTTTTTTTTTTGTAACATGTTAAATAGATACTATAATCAAAATAACACAGCAAGAAGCTTCCATTTTTTGCCAAATGTAGGTACTTCACGGTTTTTTTAGACCAGGTTCAATGCACTCATTTACTTAATTATTGTGAGAAAGAAAACATATACCTACCTACTTAAGAATGTCTGGAAAAAAAATTATGGTTAGTTTAAATTTTTAAATAGACATTAATTGCTAAAAGTAGTTTAGTGACCTTTAAAATTTAAACACGTTTGCTGCGATGTGAAAGAAATATCTATTTTTTTTTATTGGAAATCCGCATGGACCTGCCACGTTTTTAAAATTCTTATCAACGACAAAGTTTAACTTCATAACTCGTTCATAGAGGACGAACAAAGATCGCACAATAAACAGAAAAAAAACATCCTTTGGCGTTTTTTTTTGACATGAGACTATGTAGATACTGAAGCGACACTCACGGGGATTGGCCAAAAAAGGAACTATAATAAGTTGTATTCTGAATTAACAAGCTCCACAGTGGGGTGCATTCATTTTTGACAAAAAGACAGTCAGGGAAACAAGCTCCAAGACAGGTAAATTCATCTCCGGGACACGTCGAGCTTCATTATCTCGGCGCTTTTCTGGTGGTTGCCACTGTTGATTCCGGCTTTCAGGAGTTGCAGTGGTTTGGGAATAGTGTGGTGGGTTTGTCCCAATAAAAAATCAGGGAAACAACCGTTTACTAAGTAGGTACCTAGGTATTAAATAGAATGTTCTAGGCATGACTAAGAACAGATAGATACTTAAATGTTTTTTTTCCGCTTTGTAGACTTAAACTTACTTATCTGCGACTGCAATTAAGATTTAAAACCGGATATTTACCATGTTAATTATTTGTTTTGAGTTTCCGATATTTCGGCACCGTTGCATGCGTCATGATCACGGATGAACTGAAGTTATTGCGGGTGGATGTTATGAGCAGACAAATCGGTCTACCCTCCTTGTTTGTTTTTGCGTTCGACACACGTAACGTTTATCATGGCGCTTGCAATAGTTGCCCTCCAGCCCTGTCCTGGGTGGCAGGACGCATTTGATGATTTTACCACGCTAAAAAACATACTTGTGGCTCTCGGAGACTGCCGCGGTAAAACTATAGCATAGCATTAAAAAAAAAAAAAACAAGAAAAAATTGCCAATCGCGAATATTTAACGAGAATATCATTTACTAGTGTTTGCCCGCGGCTTCGCTTGCGTTAATTTAGAATTTGAGAAACAATACGGATCGTGTAAGTGGCGCCATCTGGAATATGAACGTAATTGTTTTCTCGGCAACAGCTCTCTTCTGTTATTCGGGATGAAAGATACCCTATTATATCCGTGTCTATACTCCTGACAACGTAGGTATTAGAGATGTTACGAATATTCGCATTCGCATTCGCATCATGCGGATATTCGCATATTTTTAGACATTCGCATTCGCATTCGCATTCGCAAAATTCATGCGAATATTTTGCGAATACGAAAGACTGAAAAAATACCAATATCTGGTACTCCTTCTTCCACACACTCCATTCATTCTTATCTTTTGTCGTTCTCTCCATTCATCTTTTGTTTAATCTGCCATTCATCAACACTAATGTTCATCATCATCAAATCAATCACAATAATTAATCATAAATATGACCATGCTAAGATAAACGTGTTTCTGTCTGTTTTTGTGGATGGCTAAATCCGAAACTATGAGGAATATCTAAAAACATTGAAAGGAGTCTGGAGGCCAATTTTGACGGAAACTAAAAATGCATCATGGGATTTTAGCAGAATCAGTAATCCTGGCCAGGAATCGAACCAGCTGGAGCAAGGATCAAATTCTGGTGAAGTAAAAATGCAGTTTTAGTTTTCGTCAAAATCGGCCTCGAGACGATCCTTTCATGGTTTTCGACATTCCTTTTAGTTTCATAAGGCCAACCACGCCTAGTTAAAAAAATCACCCTGCATACTTTTTCCATTCTCGTTACAGACAGGAAGTAAAAAATTTAATAAAAATAAGTTAAAAAGTAACATTAAAAAGTGTTTCTTTTTGTATTTTCTAAATTATCAAAAGTAATTGATTTAAAACTGAATATTTGCATTCGCATTCGCGAATATTGGAATTAAATATTCGCATCCGCATTCGCATTCGCGAATGTCAAAAATCAGATATTCGCAACATCACTAGTAGGTATATGCTAAATTTTGGGACGATCGATTCAGTAGGTAGTAATGCGTGAAAGGTAAAAAAACAAACATACTTGCATTTTTATTAGTTACTAGCTGTGCCCGCGACTTCGTTCGCGTGGATGTCGGAATTTAACAATGTATTTATTAGTGCGAAGCGAATTTATTTTTCAAGAATATTTGAGGTGATTATAATAAACGCCCTCTGTCGTTCAGATTCAGAAGAATTGCTACTGGATTAGAGCACCCATTCTATCTCATTCCATCCCACTCCATCCTCCTCCATCCCACTCCATCCTACTCCATCCCACTCCATCCCACTCCATCCCACTCCATCCCACTCCATCCGACTCCATCCCATTCCATCCCACTCAGTCCCACTCCATCCCACTCAATCCCACTCCATCCCACTCCATCCCACTCCAGCCCATTTCATCCTACTCCATCCCACTACATCCTACTCCATCCTAATCCATCCCACTCCATCCCACTCCATCCCACTCAGTCCCACTCCATCCTAATCCATCCCACTCCATCCCACTCAGTCCCACTCCATCCCACTCCATCCCACTCCAACCCACTCCAACCCACTCCATCCCACTCCATCCCAATCCAACCCACTCCATCCCACTCCATCCCACTCCATCCCACTCAATCCCACTCCATCCCACTCCATCCCCCTCCAGCCCATTTCATCCTACTCCATCCCACTCCATCCTAATCCATCCCACTCCATCTCACTCCATCCCACTCAGTCCCACTCCATCCTAATCCATCCCACTCCATCCCACTCAGTCCCACTCCATCCCACTACATCCCTCTCCAACCCATTCCATCCCACTCCAACCCACTCCATCCCACTACATCCCACTCCATCCCACTCCATCCCACTCCATCCCACTCCATCCCACTACATCCCACTCCATCCCACTCCATCCCACTCCATCCCTCTCCATCCCACTCCATCCCACTGCATCCCACTCCATCCCTTTCCATCCCACTCCAACCCACTCAATCCCACTCCAACCCACTCCATCCCACTACATCCCACTCTATCCTAATCCATCCCACTCCATCCCACTCCATCCGATTCCATCCCACTCCATCCTACTCCATCCCACTCCATCCCACTCCATCCCACTCCATCCCACTCCATCCCACTCCATCCCACTCCATCCCACTCCATCCCACTCCATCCCACTCCATCCCACTCCATCCCACTCCATCCCACTCCATCCCACTCCATCCCACTCCATCCCACTCCATCCCACTCCATCTCACTACATCGCACTCCATTCTAATCCATCCCACTCCATCCCACTCCTTCCCACTCCATCCCACTCCATCCTACTCCATCCCACTCCATCCCACTCATTCCCATTCTAGTGTGAGTCTAATAAAAACCTTTTCTTTCTTTCCATTCCATCCCAAACCATCCCATTCTATTCCATTACACTCTACTTAACTCTACTCTACTCCACTCCAAACCACTCCACTCCAGTCCACAACATTATTTGAATAGGTATGTAGTTTTTCTATTCCAAGCTAGATCGCGCTACTGAACTGCGCGTCTCGGTGTAAACTGACCGTAATTTTACTTCTGGGTCTGGAACACTTTAAATTCAAATATCTTTTGATAGACTTAACCGATTGCAATGAAACAAAAACTAAATTAGTCCTCAAGTTACGCTCGATCGTTGTGTATAAAGGTTATCTACATTGCCGTCGTACATTTTTTATTTTATTTTATTTTATTTTATTTTATTTGATTTTTTACGTGATGGAGCCACAAATAAACAGACAAAAATTCTAAAAATGCTGGAAATGGGTTCTGTTGGTTGTCCTTCAACACCCTAGCTATTTTTTTTGGATTTTATTTTGATGTACAAAAACGATTTTTCTACAGTTTTATTATACATATGTATAGATTAGTTTAGATCAATAATGTTATACCTAGGTACATAGTTTGCATAGGAAACATCCTTATTTGAGCGACATTAATTTCAAAGATCCGTGTTTATCTTAAACATTAGACCATAATTTTTTGGTCGATTTACAGTATCGCTGCAAATTGAACGTACGATGGCATTGCTCTTCTCCCTTTAGCATACCGCGTGATACCTAAAAAATAACTAATTATTTGACTCGATGAGTACAACTTGTCGTCGTTTCAAACAGAATCTATGCACTGGTTTGAGCACCAATTCAAAACATAAATACACACAAAATAATAGAAACACTGATTGTTTTCGAATCTTTCAAATTCCTACACCTCGAAACAATTACAGTTTAAAAAAAAAAAACTAACTTACTACCTACAATTTATTTAAAATCAGTGTAGATTTATATCCTAGAGAACTATTGAAAAAAAAATAGTAAGGAATTAAAATTGTGAATAATATTGAAGTAAAAGTATGCACATTTTTTTTTTTATTATTTGAAACTCTTAGGACAAATAAAAGCAAAAAAAATGAAACACAAAAAGTGAAAAAGAAAATTGCAAGATTTGTTCCTGAGACCCCTTGCACGAAAGTCAAGCAGGCTACCAACCAGACTGGCTAGGACGCTGACAGTAGTTTTCAAATAGCGGTTCTTATACAAATGTCAACAATGACTGAAAATCAACATATTATAACATTGCTAATCCCCCAAGGAGAATAGCGTAATTATACATATCCTATTAATTGAAGAGCAGTTTAAGGAATATTTTGAGAAAAAAATTGAATAAATAATATCCAGTGGTTTAGCTTCCAACTCCAAACAAACATTTAAAAACAACAAAATTCAAAATTGCTTATCTCCCAGGGAAAATAGCGTAATAATAAATAGCCTATTAACAGAAGCATATTATTAGAAATATTTGAGGAAAATTTGATCGACAACTTTACAGTAGTTTAGGATATATAGATAGATATCTATATATCCTAGATCAAATCAAAAAAACATAAAAAATTTCGAAAAAAAAAAAAGTTGATTTGGCATCAGAATCGATCCCTTATCTCGAAAAAAATACAAAAAGAAAAAAATATTCAATGTACAGGAATGACAGCTCTACGATTTTATTATATGTAAAGATTTAAAATGTTTGTGGTGCACTACTGTAATAAAGAACTGCTTTCTTGCAGGAGAATTTTATATGTGTTAATGAAACCTTCATTGTGAAAAACACCTTTTCTAGCTGGCCGTTTAGAATCAGTAAGAAAAAGTAAATTGTCTCTATGGCGGGTTTTTTATGATTGCCGTAGTCTCCCAGTCTTCTGGTCCTCCAGAAGTTATTTAATTCCGTCATACTCGAAGGTTCTACGCCAGAAGCATGGCACAGGAGTGTGGTTGTTCTTTTCTTCAAAAAGGGTGACAACACCTTGTTGAAGAACTACAGGCCAATCTCACTTCTGAGCCATGTGTACAAGTTGTTCTCAAGAGTCATTACAAACCGTCTCGAACGCAGGTTTGATGACTTCCAGCCTCCCTCCGACTTCAGGAAGAGAGCACGAAACCAATCCAATTGCAGAAAGGCGTGAGACAGGGAGACGTTATTTCTCCGAAACTGTTCACGAACGCGTTGGAGGACGTTTTCAAGCTCTTGGAATGGAACGGACTCGGCATCAACATCAATGGCGAATACATCACTCACCTTCGTTTTGCCGATGATATAGTCATCATGGCAGAATCGTTGGAGCACCTCAATGCTATGCTCAGCGACCTCAGTATCGTTTCCCAACGGGTCGGCCTTAAAATGAACATGGACAAGACGAAAGTCATGTCGAATGTCCATGTGGCACCCGTACCGGTTGTTGTTGGGAACGATACTCTCGAAGTTGTAGACCATTATACTTACCTTGGACAGATTGTTCAGTTAGGTAGGTCCAACTTCGAGAAAAAGGTCGCCCGAAGAATCCAACTCGGATGGGCAGCGTTTGGGAAGCTACGTGATATCTTCTCATCGAGAATCCCACAGTGTCTCAAGACAAGGGTGTTTAACCAGTGTGTGTTGCCAGTGATGATTTATGGCTCTGAAACGTGGTCTTTGACTGCTGGCCTTTTAGAGAGACTGAGAGTCACTCAACGAGCAATGGAAAGAGCTATGCTCGGAGTTTCTTTGCGGTATAAAATCCGGAACATGGATATTCGGCGAAGAACCAGAGTCACCGACATAGCTCATAAAATTTGCAAGTTGAAGTGGCAATGGGCAGGCCACATCGCTCGTAGAACTGACAACCGATGGGGAAGAAAAGTTCTCGAGTGGCGACCACGGACCGGAAGGCGCAGCGTAGGCAGGCCTCCCACTAGGTGGACCGACGACATCGTGAGGGTCGCGGGCAACGGATGGATGCAAGTGGCGAATTGTCGTTCGGCGTGGCGGTCTAAGGGGGAGGCCTATGTTCAGCAGTGGACGTCTTCCGGCTGATGATGATGATGATGATGATGTAGTCTCCCGAAAGGGTACACTACGATAATACGAAAAACTTTATTCCGAAATTCATAAATACGAATTTCAAAATACCGATTTTCATAATTCCGAATGGTTAAAAATTCCTAATATAACAACTCCGATGGATCATTATTCCTATTTTAATAATTCCGATATTTCAAAATTCCTAACGTTTATAATTACTATTTTCGAAATACCGAATTTCAATAGACCGAATATCAAAAATTCCGACTTAATATATTTTCCGAAACATCAAAAACACTAATACCGAATATTAAAATTCCGATTATTAGAATTCCGATTCGAGTCCGTCAGGTCGAAAAGTCCGAGGCGGGGTGCCCCAAGCAAGACACATTTTGCTCGCTATTGCATCCTGAGTTATAACACCAATAAGGTGGTTCGCGGGGCTCCTATTTCTGTTTGCAAGGTTTAAAGTAACCTAACACGAAGGGGATGGCGGGGTCTTTCAGACCCCGCCATCCCCTTCGAACCTAACCTGTCCGAGTCGGGGTGTCTACAGTCCCGAGCGATCGCTTCGCTCGCTCTTGCATCCTTGGCCAATTTGTTGACTACCACCTACCAAGGCATGTCGATGGAGCCCCGCTTTGCGGGGCTCCTATTTCTGTTTGCAAGGTTTAAAGTAACCTAACACGAAGGGGATGGCGGGGTCTGGAAGACCCCGCCATCCCCTTCACCTTCCTTCACCCCCCCTCCCTTCCCCTTCCCCTTCGAACCTAACCTGTCCGAGTCGGGGTGTCCCCAGTCCCGAGCTCGCTTCGCTCGCTCTTGCATCCTTGGCCAATTTGTTGACTACCACCTACTAAGGTATGTCGACGGAGCCCCGCTTCGCGGGGCTCCTATTTCTGTTTGCAAGGTTTAAAGTAACCTAACACGAAGGGGATGGCGGGGTCTGAAAGATCCCGCCATCCCCTTCGAACCTAACCTGTCCGAGTCGGGGTGTCCCCAGTCCCGAGCTCGCTTCGCTCGCTCTTGCATCCTTGGCCTAAGTTCTCCTAATAACAATAAAAATCCTGAAGGTAAACAGTGAAAGTTAAGAGGATACGCCTCGCCACTCCGTGCGTACACAGGCTTAAATAACACTCTGGGAGTACGGTAGACAAAATTTCTGTCACTGACTTTGTAGAATGAGAAACGGAATTCCGATTATCAATATTCCGAAAAAAAAAACAGTTTATTCGGAATATTGAAAATCGGAATTTCGTTTTTGGAATGAGAACCCATCGAGCAATACATTTTTCGAATATGTGAAAATCGGAAAACGAAGAAATCGGACATACGACTTTCGGTCAAATAAATTTCGAGATTCTTAATAATAGATATTGTAATTTTTAGGTAATATGATATTCGGAGTTTTGAAAATCGGAATATCGAAATTCGGAATAAAATATTTCGGAGTATTTGGGTGTTCCCCTCCCGAAACGAAGTTAGACGAGTGTTAGGTTTTTCCTCAGGTATTTTCGTTACGGAATTTGTTGATTAGGTCGCCGCGCTCAGAGCCCGCGATAAAAGCTATGCAATAGCTTAAAAGTTAGGCATCTAAAATTATACTTGGGCCATGAACTTCAACAGACTTTTCGCTTCATCACCATTTGGTTTAGACATAAGTTTGTTGAACGTGCCATGCTCTCAGTTGAAAACCTAACTGGCAAAATGTAGGTATGGTATCAGGCTTACCTTGGTGTGATTTTGTTAATTATTACGTTCATAAATGCTTCACCTTTTTTACCCTCAATGCAAAAGAAAAGAGTTATAAGTTTGATCGCATCTGTCTGCGGCACCGTAAACCCCTTCGCACACAAGGCGACGCAATTATCCGATACCTTACGACTTTGGTATCCTTTAAAGTGTGTCTGTGTAGGAACATCTATCAATTTGTATTGCGATAGTCGCTGGGATACGAAAGTCGTAGAGTATCGGGGACTTGCGTACGAAGGAGCTAATGCTTTAGCGGGTAAACCGATTTGAATGCAGTTTTGTTTTTAATTTGAAAGCGCGTTTTCTAGCAATGCTTGTTAGACACGTTTTATAAAATTTGGTTAAGCCGATTCAAGGTAATCAGCTGATTTTGTAATGCATTGGTTTTTTTTTTTCGATTTTGATGAATTTGTACACCTATATTTCAAATGGAAATTGGTAGGTACATGTTTATGTTTTACAATGCCAATGCTAGTACGCTAGAAAGACTAGTTAAGCGCCATCATTTTGGATAAACTTTAAATAAATTCTTAGTAATATTCTAAATGCTGTTTTTTCATGAATGTACGGCTGAACGAGTCAGAATGTTTCGTACACAGTTAGTTAAAACTTGGACTAGCTTTTCCTCATGATATCACCCGCTGATCATCTCCTATTGGTCGTAGTGAGATTTAAATACCCTATAGCCTTCCTCAATAAATGGACTATCAAACACAAAAATAATTTTTCAATTCGAATCAGTAGTTCCAGAGATTAGCGCGTTCAACGCAACAAACTCTTCAGATTTCTTATATTAGTATAAAATAATCTAGGATACTTTTAACTCGGTACCTGTTACATTTCCGTGGGATTGTTACGAGTTAGGGCGTGGCCCCATGTCTCCGGCGCGGCGCCGTGCCGAGCCACGGCATCGTGTACCGGCACGTACACTATGTTCAGCAAGTGTATCCAAAGATAAAAATTACAGTTTTGATTTGATATGGACCGCGAAAGGCGTATCCTGGTCCTGTTGCTATTAAGACGACGAGAAATTAAAAAAAAAAAAAACAAAAACAAAGAAAATATTGGGTAAATCCATACCTTTCTATAAAGAACCATGATGGAGATAATTTCAAGAGGAAATATGAAGCGCTGAAAAACTGTGGTGATGACAAATTTTACGAATATTTTAGAATGTCTGTATCAAGTTTTGAAGAACTGCTAACCAAAATAGCGCCTCGTATACAGAAGAAATACGTGTTCAGGAAACCTGTTGAGCCTATGGAAATGCTAGGCTTAACTAAAAAGGTGCGTACAGACCATGTAACAATGTTATAATTAACATGGTTATATAACACTACAAATGTATGTAAAATAATAATAATAATAATATTCCACAACTATCACACAACGCCATCTAGTCCCAAGCTAAGCAGAGCTTGTGTTATGGGTACTAGACAACTGATAAACATACTTATATATTTCTAAATATATACATATTATAGATAAATTACACCCAGACACAGAACAAATGATCGTGCTCATCACACAAACATTTGTCCTGGGTGGGAATCGAACCCACGACCTCCGGCATAGCAGTCAGGGTCAATAACCACTAGACCAACAGGCCAGTCAAAATGTTATATAACAATGTTGTATAACATGACCACACTATGAAAAATGTTATATAACAATGTTATATAACATGTTATGGTACATAGTCTGTACGCACCGTAGGGTAAGAAATAAAAGAAATTATTTTAACTTATTTATTCTTATCATAGAATTTTTTTTGATGTAGACATACGTATGACTCATACATACATATACACTAGCAACAGGAACAGGATACGTCTTTCGCGGTCCATATCAAATCGTAACTGTAATTTTTATCTTTGGATACACTTGCTGAACATAGGGTACGTGCCGGTACACGACGCCGTAGCGCGGCACGGCGCCGCGCCGCCCGCCGGCGACGGCGCCGCTCGCCGGAGACATGGGGCCACGCCCTTACACGCTCTCGAAGCCGCTGGCAAAAGCTACTTAGACATAAATACAATGTGTTGCATCTTTAACTAATCTGAAGACAGTAACTAAAGATCCTCTGATGCGCATGCGATTATAGCAATCATGAATCATTTCATAACAATAGAGATGTTACAATACAGGCACTGATATTGCAATTACTTTGATCCACGTGGAGCATTTTATTTTATTTTTAATTTCAACGTTGTCGAGTCTTTGGTCAACTGGACCCGCCCACTTCTGGACCCGCGGACTTTGACTTGACCACATAACTTATTTTCTGTGTTTTTATTGGTTAACTGGAACAAAGTCCAGTATTTTGTCGGTGGCCAGTGGATGCAGTCGAGCGCATATTTTGTTAATGTATATGTAATAAAATACAATTCAATTAAATATGAAATCACAAAACTAAATTATTCTGCTAGTACTTAAAACAGAATAATTTAGTTTGTTGTCTTGTTTTGCGTACGTAAGAAATTGAAAATGGAAATACCAAAAATAACAATTTATGCTAGAATCTTATAAAAAACAGATTATTCAAATAATTGTCTACCGGAAATTCCGTGTTTTGTATTTTCCAGAAATCGAGTAAAGTTCTTAAAATATTTGGTCCACGTAGTGCTAAAACGATTTTTTACCCTCATTTTTACTGAATCACTATGAACTTAACCTCCTATTCATTTATTATGCGCGCTCTATGTTCGCTACCAACCCGCACTGCGCCCGCGCCGCGTGGACAGCCCAAGTCTCTCTCATAGAAAGGAGGTCTGAGTCCCAGCACTGGGAACATTACAGTCTGAAGCTCTATGTTATTCTTTGCGAACAGGTTATTTGACTCAAAAACTCTAATAAGTCCGTCAGATTGAATATCAAAAAAAAAATAAGACACATTTCTTTTTGTTTGTTACATAAATCAAAATTGATGAAGACCCTTTTAAAATTGCCAGTACGTCACAAGCAAGTACAGTTTTTACTTGCTTCTGATGTCACGAACCGGACACTCGAATTTTGATGAGTTATCTTTTCTTTCTTATATATAAAATTTCCGTGTCACAATGTTAGTTACCGTACTCCTCTGAAACGGCTTGACCTATTTTTATGAAATTTGGTATGCATATTCAGTAGGTCTGAGAATCGGCTACTATCTATTTTTTTTTTAATTTACATGGCAAAACAACGTTTGCGGGGTCAGCTAGTCTTATATATAAAATTTCCGTGTCACAATGTTAGTTACCGTACTCCTCCGAAACGGCTCTACCGATTTTTACCAAATTTTATATGCGTATTCAGTAGGTCTGAGAATCGGCTACTATCTATTTTTTTTTTAATTTATATGGCAAAACAACGTTTGCGGGGTCAGCTAGTTTCTTTGTAAATATGCATTGATTGAAAAAATCAAAAAAAAACGTGTCAATTATTTTTCAAATATCTAGCTGACGGACTAGGTAATTTAAAATATCTAATGTACTCGTATACATTCTACATCCCTATTCTATTGAAAATTAATCGTGGATTTCCGATCTAAACTAACATTCGTTCGATATTAGGTGTCCTAACTGACAACATTGCATCATCTGCAAGCTTGCGCACATTCCTGTTTTACGTTCCTTATGCGCAGCTCTACTGGTTTATACTATGACTCGATTCACAAACAGAAACAGATTAGAAGATCCAAAACAAGCTTTGGCTTTATTAGACCAAGTGCGTATTGAAATAATGTACTGCGTATATGTAATTGGAGCCTCAACTTGTCCAAATAAAAAATAGTTCTCTTCGGCCTCGAGCAACTCTCTACTGATAATAGTTTACACTGAAGGCCGTTGTTTAAAGTGCAGTTATTAATAACCATAGTATTACAACATGATTCGCATTGAACTAGTGAACGGCGTACGCGCAGCCTAATATCCGACGGTCAAGCGAGAGTACTCAAGTTTATTTAGGTTATTTTTAATGAGTATCAAATCAGCGACCACGTGGTTGCGTGTACAATGCACGTGTTGTCAACCTTTACGTGAATACAATTAATTAATTTTAGAATTACTTTATGACACTTAGTTGGAACCTTGGAAAAAAATTAAATAGAAAACAAATTACGTATCTGGGTTGGCATGATTAATTTGTACAGTAGAAGGCTACGGTGTTTTTCCAATAACAATAATTATGATAAAACATGCGTGCAAAAAAAGAAGAATTTCAACTGTACAAGAATAACTTCCAAATAATGTTTATCATAAAAACCAGCCTAAGGTTAACGTTCCGCGACCGTGATCTGACCCATACACATTATTATGCTTAAGTTTTAATTACGAGATGGAAGCTCACAGTAAAAATAATAATAACTTTAAGTAATTGTACTTTGGAAGCTGGGAATAAACAATAAAGTGTAAGATAATAAAAATTAAAGAAAATATCCTGTACAAAAGCCAGCACGTCAATCAATCCGAAGATTGACACAATCGAAAATCAATTGCTTTCTTTTGTGATCTTGTGATCAAGTTTTTTTTTGCTTAGCTCATACGCAGAGGGTCAGCCCCTACTGGGTAAAAGCCTCCCCACAAGTGGTAAAGTTGTCATGTATAAAATTTAGACAGGTGGGAGTAGATTGATGTGCTGATGTCTGTATCGACGCTGAAAGATCAGTGTGACCATAAATAATAATTATTTTTGATCTTTTGACTCCTGACTTCTGGTGGTCTTTTTTGTCTTAATGACATCCTTATTTTTTTGTATGATATTACTAATGAAAAAGTAAGTTAGTTTGTCACCTTTTCACGCCTGACCTGTGGCCTGACACGAGAGGCAGAGGAAGGCCAAAGAAAAGATGGATGGATTGTCTAAATTAATAATAATATGAAAGAAAAAGGGACACGTCTGATACGAGATTGGAAGAAGAAAACGTGTTGCGCCCACCACAAGTAAAACGAGATAAGCATTAAGATCGTTTATTGCCCGTGGTCCACTTGGTTCACCTAGGTGTACCACGGGAAAATATTTTTGCCCGTGGTTCACCTGAATGTCCATATGTTTTTATCGTAGTATTACGAAAGAAAAATAGTGATATTACTATTGGGTTTAGTAATAAGCGGTAGTCGGAGAAAGTAACAAAGGCTTAAAATGGGTAAGGTTTAAGTCTCCGATTGTAATGCTACCACTATTTTTACGCGGAAATGTATTTTTCGAGACATTAAAGAAGAAAAATGTTTCTAACCTCAAATCAGATAAAAACCAATGTTTCTAACCTCAAATCAGATAAAAACCGAAAACGGAACGTAAAACTGGGCGATTGGGGCACCCCGACACGGACAGGTTAGGTGCGAAGGGCATGGCAAAATGGCAAAATAATAATCTAACACAAAGGAGATGGCGGGGTCTCCTTTGTGTTAGATTATTATTTTAGACCTTGAACGCAAAAACGCAGGGGCTCCTAGCCCCACGAAGCAGGGTTCCGTCGAGCCACCTTGGTAGGTAGTGATCAGTTACTTGACCTAGGATGCAAGATGCAAGTCTCGAGACTTGGAGCACCCCGACACGGAAAGGTTAGATTCGAAGGGGATGGCGGGGTTGAGGCGTTGCCTTTACATGTGAATGGTGCCAGGACACAGGAGGCAACTCCCTTCTTATGCTAAACGATACCTGGATCCCCGTAAACTTCGTTGCATGGGGACCAGTTTTGCATTTTCTTTTTAAGGCCGTGAATTCCAGTTAAACGCTAAGAAAATTAAAGAATGTTACTAACCAGCAAAAGTACTAGGCTGGCATGAGTTCAAGGTGGTCTTTTTTATTAATATGGTTATTATTTTAATCATATAAACAGTGTAGCAAAAGTACAACACCAGTCAGGTGCAGGTATTTAAAAACATACCACCTTGAACTTATGTAAGCCGGGTACTTTTTCTGGTTAATAACAAATTATTTCAGTTTCTAAGCTTGTATTCTGCGCGGACAGTGAGCTACCCTCGCATGAGGTGCAACTGGTTCTCGTGAACCTTCTTGAATGTGGCATAAACATTATTTAGTCAAGTCGATTATTTTTTCTCTGGGTATACACCTAGAGAAAAAAATAATTCTATCTAGGTGAACCACGGGAAAAAATAATTGCCCGTGGTACACCCAGGTGAACCACGGGCAAAAATAATTTCCCGTGGTACACCCAGGTGAACCACGGGCGAAAATATTTTCCCGTGGTACACCTAGGTGAACCAAGCGGGTGGACCACGGGCAATAAACGATTAAGATTATAATGACTTTTGCATATAATTATGTCGTCAGGTGTACAGAAACTGGTAAAATCCTTGCATACCGAAAAATACTGTTCCCTAAATAACAACAATTTTATTACTTATTATTGTCGTAGGTCGGAATAAGGCAAAGTTATTTATGTACAGTCGAAATCCAAACTCGAAAGAATAAAGTGGATAAGTATGCCCCAATTTCCGGAATTACTTTTAAAGAGCAGAAAAATCCTGTGATTTATTAAATAAAAAAATCATTTACTTTTACACTTTATTTGACTAATCTAAATTTGATGTTTTCTATTGTTATTATTTATTTGCCATACTGTTATCCACACGAGATCGTCTATTACATATCCAGAAAAGACCCATTTTAATGTCAAAATTTCGATGCAAGTACTAAAATAACTTTACCTAATTCCGACAGATGCTTATTATAATAAGAGATGGCGCCACGTGCCTATTCTAAATAACACGAGAGAAGCTGCGGGCTTGAGCTAAGCCTATAGGCCTATAGATAAGAACTTAACAATAATATAAATTCCACGGTTATTAGAGATAATGTCTATTCTGATATCTACAAGTTTGCCTGATTTGAATGTTTATATAATATCTTTATACATTCAAATCAGGCAAACCTGTATATTAAACATTGTCGAGTATTAAATATTGTTTACTAGCTCCTGCCTGCGACTTCGTACGCAGATCCTGTTGCTTATGCCAGCGACGACGGGGTCGTCCAAATCGAAGATCTGAAACGTCGAATTCTTAGAGCCTGGGGACGGGAAAAGACGCTTGCAGACGTTCCAGATCTTTCATTTTTGTAAGTCAACAAGAAATGACCATCAGACTAAACAACTCTTGCTAAGACGTCATTCCTATGTACCTATGTATATTAAGTATGTAGTGTAGCTGGGCTCTTGGTGTTCCACATCAGGTGTCCAGGATCTTCAAATTTATTCTCTCAGCAGAAAATGCTCATCACGTGAAACAATTTTTGCTATGGCACCATTTCTGTATCTCTTATAGTTAAGCAGGTCTGTTGCGGTTCTGCATCAGGTGTTCAAGTTTCCAAGATAAATTATAGCCTATACATATATCAACCGGACTTAATACCTATACAACAGAAAAAAAACATTCAAGTCCGTCCAGTAGTTCCGAAGATTAGCGTGCACAAACACACAGACAAACAGACAAACCGACAAACAGACACAAAAAAAAATTAACTACATTTTCGGGTTCGGCATCGATATAATAAAAACCCTGCTACTTTTTTTATATATTTCCATTGTACAGACACTACTTTTCTAAAATTTTATTAAATGTATAGATTGTTTAGTAATTAAACATTGTTTATTAATTTATGCCGCGAAGGAATGCTAGATACAGCCTAATTCAAATGCGTGCAGGTGATATTCAGTTTCATAAACTACCTACGTTATAATATATATTTTGTAAACAAGCTAACGAAAAAAAAACTTTTATAAAAAAAAATTAACCGCCATCAAAAACAACCACAAAAAAGAAGGGTAACCTACAAAATAACTTTTCTTTCGGAAGTCGGTGGCTTTGTTTTTTTATTTCGGTGTCTTTTTTGCCACCGACTTCCGAAAGAAAAGTTATTTTGTAGGTTATTTTACCCTTTTTTGTGGTTGTTTTTGAAGGCAGTTAATATTTTTTTTCTAAAAAGTTTTTTATTTGACTCTTTTTAGTTTTAAATACTCAACCCAAATTCTTGTCAAAGACATCATTTTCTTACATGTGCACTAGAATTTTGTAATCCGTGGCACCGGTAATAACATCGCTCATGTGCACAATAAGCTAACAAAATTCCCTATCTCAAAAACTGCTGAACAGATTTTGATGAAACTTGCAGTAAGGTGAACGATCCACGATAAAAATCGGTCCACGATTGGCGGAATAATCGCGTAACAAACACGCAAAAAGTCAAGATCATCATATCATCCAAGTAGCCGAAATTAATAAAAATACTCACAAAATAAAAAGTACCGAACCAAATTGGATGAAATTTTTATGGGACCAAACTGCAAGTATACAGAATCACACTAATCGGACAAGAAACCTCGGAGTAATCGATGTACATACATAAAAAAAAATACCGACCGAATTGAGACGCTCCTCCTTTTTTTGAAGTCGGTTAAAATAAGAAATCGGTATTGTTTATAAAACTGGAGCCTTCAATAACAGCTATAATAATTATTGTACTTATATGAGATGCAGGATTCATAATTTTATAATTATTTTTAATAAAAAAAAAAGTTTTAAAATTAAATCAAAACTTACGTAGTCAAGAAATTCCAAAGAACACTGGTTAAACCCCAGATCACTGGTGTATATTTTCTGCTCTTACGATACACTCGGTTTACGGTACGTATCAAGTTCGACTGTAGTCTACCAACGCCCGGTTACTCACTGGCAAGTTACGCCACCAACGACCACCGGCACAATCTGTCTATCAATAAAATGTAATATCACCAGCTCCAGAGATGACTCCTTTGCCTTAGGTATTGTAATTTCGAACGCTTTGTTTACACCAGTATTCTATTTTTAATGTTGTTGAATAGACAAATGGAATAATTAAAATATTTTATTTATTGAGATAAATACGACGCGGATGCTAGAAATCGATTTAAGAAAATCATCGTTCTTCAACTTACTTTTTTCTCGTTTATCTGGTTTCAACACAGTACAGCTGCTAATATATTTATTAAAGCTGTTCGTCATATTTTTTTTTCTATGTTGTTTTCGTTTGTGACTCAAAACCATTTTAACGAAATTTACTGTTTTCTGTCCACCTTAAACCCATGGCTGCTCTATAAGAATATCTTATACAATAACTAAATGGCTAAATCTAGTTTTTGTCGATAGCATTTTGTAGTGAATAAGTAAAGGTGCGTACTGACCATGCAACAATGTTATATAACATTGTTATATAACACTACAAATGTATGTAAAATGTTACATAACAATGTTATATAAAATGACCACACTATGAAAAATGTTATATAACAATGTTATATAACATGTTATGTTACATAGTCTGTACGCACCGTTATCATAAATAGACAAAATGCAGTATAGTTGGCAAACTTACCGCGCACAGGGAGCGAAGATTGATGATAGATTATTATTTATTGCACACTGGAATGATCACAGAGCTTTTACAATATCAACACGGGTCTTATCGCTGTTAGCGAAGACACTTTAATTGTACTTTTTTTTAAATTGTTACTTGAACTTAGTGTAGGCCAGTTGGTCTGAGGCCTGACTAAGAGTTTTGAGTATTAATTTGATCTTGCCTTTTCTTAAATCTGACTTGCGATTTCGCAATGCGCCGAAATGAAAATGTTGAATTTTGCAAATTCAACATTTTCACGTCTGGGTGATTGGTATCAAATGGCATGGTTTGGCAACCGCAAATACCACCACGGACGCAAGACTAGGCTTTAGATTAACTCAACCTTAACACGGCAATGTGTCTCATTCGTAACTTTGTTCATAACAAATCGAAAGTGTATAGCCTTCATAAGTGGTTAAAGAAGGTGATTCTGTGAAAATAATTATTCAGCATGCGGGTCATTACGACACCATGTTTTTGCCATTGTATTTTGTTACAATATGTTAAATTATTGGAGCAAAACCAACATCTCCAAAAACAAAAATCGACTAACGAATTGTTTTTATTGTTACAGGTAAAGCAACTTTACGAAGCGGTTGAACTAACGTTGGATTGAGAACAATCATTGACTTCCATTATTTGAATATACACACATCAAAAGTGTCTAGGGATCAACATATATTTTTGCAATAACTTTTCTCCTGATTGATATTAATTAAAATGTTCTTTAAGGATTCATCAAATAAAGTGTTATCGTTTGTCACAGTAACGATAAACCAAGTCACCTTTGCATTCATAAAGAAATTTGCCATTTTCCTAATAAAGGGATTTTTGACATTTGAACCACTAACATTAAAGTTCGAAAAAAAGACTGAAATAACAGTTTTCTTTAAAATTTTATTGGGTAACTTAAACAATTAATAATCCGTGTTTCTACCGCGAACACTAACAACACAAGAACATCGGTTTGGCATACTCAAAATGAGTTCATCCAAATCACGCTGTGGAATGGCCGCCCATGTTCGTTGCAACAACAAAAAAAGGTCTTCTTGCGACTGGATACCCTCCATATTCGGCAGAGCTCTTCTCTGTAGCATATCCCATGCATGCTCAATCGGGTTCAAGTCTGGCGACTGAGCAGGCCAGGGCAGGACATTGATGTTAGCTGCGGCGAGAGTCTGTCTTACAACTCTTGCGGTGTGCGGTCGTGCATTATCATGCATTAACTGAAATAAGGGACCGATTTGCACTTGTAGAGGAACGATGACGTCTGATACAATCGTCTCAGCATAAATTTGAGCGTTGAGGTTGCCTCTGATCCAAATCAACTCAGTTCTTCCGCCGATCCAAATACCCGCCCATACCATGATGGTTCCACCACTATAAGGATGGACTTCCTGGCAGGATTTTAATCGCTGTTGGCGTCCAGGGGTTCTCCAGTGTCGTATACGTCTTGTATCCGGTCTCATACCAAAACGAGACTCATCAGAAAAGCACACGAAACGCCATTGTTCTTCTGCCCAATTTCTGTGTTCAAGAGCCCATTGATATCGAATCCTACGATTGTGCATTGCTATAGGTGGTACCCGTAGAGGTCTTCGGGAATGAAGGTTCACTTCATGCAAGCGGTTTCTGACTGTTTGGTCGCTAATTAAGTTCCCTGAAGAGTGATGAAGCCTCACGGCTAACATCATGGCGGTTATTGTTGGAGCTCTTCGAGTTAAGATTTGAATGTATCGGTCTTGTCTCCGTGTGGTGCAGCGATACCGTCCTCCATGGCGCTCAGCCACGGTACCAGTGCTTCGGTAACGTGTCCAAAGTCGACTGATAACACTCTGACTTGTATTCAGAGCTAAAGCCACAGTACGTTGCCGGGAACCAGCTTCTATCATTCCCACGGCTCTGAGCATTTCTTCCCTGCTTAAATGACGTCGCCGCTCCATAATAACGTTGGTTTTAATCAGTAGTAGGGAAACAGTAGCACTAATAATGTCTTCAATGCGTTGTATGTTTTTATAGGGAAAATATTGACAGCTGATTTTCATCTTTTACTCGAATTTGATTTACAGTTCCTGATTCAAATTATGAAATGCACCAAAAAGGATCCATATAAATTTATAAAATCATAAATTTATTACAAAGCCACATCTCAATCTCAAGAAATCCGCATAAAAATGCTTGATCCCTAGACACTTTTGATGTGTGTATTTGAAGTCAATGCACTTAAGGGATCTCTAATTGAAATAAGTATGTCGTAGTAGTGCATTCAATCTGTAGTAAATACTAGCTTTAATCCGTGTTTTCCGCCTATTTTATGCCAGCCTTAGGCCGCTATCACACGGACTGTATCACAACTACCGCACGCAGTTGCTATATTCAACTGCATGTAGTTGTCTGCAGCCGGATCTGACTTCACGCAGTTGCCGCCAAGCATCTAGACCCGGAGCCAGTGTTAGGTTTAACGTCGAAATGGCAACTGCATGCGGTCGGTCGGCGGTGGACAGCATGCGGCGACACTACACAACTAGCCGAACGCGTGAAGTTGAAGGCATAACTGCATACAGTTGATATTGACTTCTCTCGACTGCAGCCGACCGCGTGAAGTTGGTATCATGACTGCACGAAGTCGAACGTACAACTGCATGCAGTTGAATATAGCAACTGCGTGCGGTTGTTGTGGTGCAGTTCGTGTGATAGCGGCCTTACACGATCCAGTTACCAACAAATTGGAAGCGCGCTTGAAGTGACGCGACGTCCGGCAGACGGTGTATGGCTATGAATTAGACTTGTCATGCACACTGTTATAGTCTTAGCAGTGAAACATGTTGTAAGGCACTGTACTTGGGCAATTGTTAAGATTTTTATCAGTGCGAGTCAAGTACCTATATGTGTCCGTAATAAACTTACTTACAGTAGTAGTAACTGCTTCATACATAATATAAAGTTTATCTTTCAAAAATTTGCGTTGATATTAGCGTGGTTCAAAATTTTGCTTATTTGCACAGGTTATACGTGTAAGTTCATTAAACAGGAAAATCATTTTTTTTTTTTTTGGATACTTATCTGGTTTTCTTCTGTTTTTCATTAAAGATGTTGATTAAATGAGATAAAGAGAAAGGCCTTAGTAAATATGGATGGTTTATGTGAGCATGTGAAATAAAAAGGAGTGAATGATACGTTTCGAAGGAGTGCTAACACAAACATCGTGACACAATATTTAGATACAGGGTGTTCCGAGAAGTGTTCATCAAGTTGAACAGGTCATGTGGGAGGTAATTTTCAACCTTTTTACCTCTGAGACATACTGTTGCTATTTTTAAGAGTTATGACCAGTTTTCGTGTTCAGATAGGCAACAAGTAGAAGACTTTAAAGTTCCAGTGATTTATAATACCTCCAAAGAATCTCTATCTCTATCTCTATGCCTTGGGTTAGTTTCTTTAAAACATGGTAAACTTTCGCTAGTGTAACTTTATCGCTCGAAAATCGAGTATTTTTTGTCGTACGTGTGTTTTATTGAACTTTAATGTGTTCTAGTTATTGTAGCTGCGTAAAGGTATTGCCTAAGTAAATTCTACATCTCGTGATAATAAAAAAATCCCTGAAAAGAATTACTCGCTTTTCAATCGATTTTGATTAGAAAAAATTATACAGCCGAAAAGTTGACCACGTATTAGAGAAACTTCCCCAAGGCATAGAGGTATTAATCACTGGTTGTTCTTATTTGTTTTAAAGTTAGATAATATAAAACAAACGACTAGGGATTGAAATTTAAGTAAATACTACCCTGCACAGTCCAAAAAATAAGGTGACATTTGAATTTTAACTGCGTGCGTTGAAGGATTTGAAGAATTTTTTTTTTAGATTGATAGTACTGTCAGTGACATCACATGTCAAAATATTCATTAGTAATTGAGATACGCGTCGTTTTGTGAGCTGCTAAAAGTGAGTTTTTACACCACGATAATGCACCATCCTATACTGCACTCGTAATTCGTGATCATTTCGCCAAAAACTCAACCCATATCGTTCCGCAACCACCGTATTTACCTGATCTGGCGCCGCGCGACTTCTAGCTGTTCAGTAAGCTCAAAAGACCGCTCCGGGGACACCGTTTTGATACGATAGAAGAGTTTCAAGCCGCAGCGAAGACGGAACTGAAGGTCATCCCGGAAAGTGACTACAATCGGTGTTTCGAAGATTGGAAAATCCGTTGGCATAAGTGCATTGCATCGGGAGGGGATTACTTTGAAGGGGATGTAATAGATTTGGAAGAATAAATAAAGAATTTACAAAATAAATACAATGTCACCTAATTTTTAACCGACTTCAAAAAAAAAAGTAGGTTCTCAGTTCGACCTGTGTGTATGTATGTATGTATGTTTGTCCGCGATTATCTCGCGTTTGGCTGTACGGATTTTGATGCAGTTTTCAGGAAAGTGTTCATTATATTCTGGAGAAGGTTTTAGTATATAACACTTATAGATATCCCGTGACGTTGCCCGCGTGGATCCGATTTGTTTACTTGGATCGTAGATTTTAAGGGACGATTGCATGTTTGTCCGCAATTATCTCGCGTTTGGCTGAACCGATTTTGATACAGTTTTCAGAAAAGTATTTGTTACATTCTGGGGAAGGTTTGAGTATATAACAATAATGGATATCTCGTGAAGTTGCTCACATAGATCCGTTTTGCTTAATAGGATTGTAGATTTTCAAAGTCAATGAAATTCCATTCCATTTCCATAATGTCAATGAAATAAAAAAAAAAACAAAGCCATTGACTTCCGAAAGAAAAGTTATTTTATAGTTTTTTTTATGTTTAGTTTTGAAGTCGGTTCCCTTTTTTTAAAAAAGTTTTTTTTGGACACAGCATGTATATGAACACGAAAAGTGGTCATAACTTTAGAACCGTCAAAAAAAACTTTTTTAAAAAAAGGGAACCGACTTCAAAACCCAACACAAAAAAACCGTAAAATAACTTTTCTTTCGGAAGTCGGTGGCTTTGTTTTTTATTTCATTGACTATGGCCACCGACTTCCGAAAGAAAAGTTATTTTACGTTTTTTTTGTTTGGTTTTGAAGTCGGTTCCCTTTTTTTAAAAAAGTTTTTTATTTTTCCCTTTTTAGTTTAGATATTCAACAAAAATCTTCATATAATCGGCGTCTTTGAAAATCTACAATCCTAGTAAGCAACAAAAACGGATCTATGTGGGCAACTTCACGAGGTATTCATTATTGTTATATACTAAAACCTTCTCCAGAATGTAACAAACACTTCTATGAAACCCGCATCAAAATCGGTTCAGCCAAACGCGAGATAATCGCAGACAAACATGCAATCGTCTCTGAAAATCTACAATCCAAGTAAGCAAAAACGGATCCACGTGGGCAGCGTCACGGGATATCTATTAGTGTTATATAGTATTATAAAACCTTCTCCAGAATATAAAGAAAACTTTCCTGAAAACCGCATCAAAATCCGTTAAGGCAAACGCGAGATAATCGCGGACAAACATACATAATACATACATACAGGCCGAACAGAGAACCTACTTTTTTTTGAAGTCGGTTTAAAACAGCAACGTATGTGTCAGAGGTAAAACGATTTCATGCCCCTTGTCAATTTGATCCACACTTCCCGAGACAACCTGTATATTTGATTAATTATTTAGGTAAAATAAATATAATATCACTTTTAACCTTAGTTTTTTTGGTTAACTAATAGCTTTCTTGAACTCTAAATTAAATCTGCATAAATGTCAGATGGACCGGTTTGGTAGCAAGATATTAAATGAGATTCCATTAACAAAGTAACATAGGAAAAAAACTTTTTGAAAAAAAGGGAACCGACTTCAAAACCAAACACAAAAAAAACTATAAAATAACTTTTATTTCAAGTTATTGAAGTCGGTGGCTTTGTTTTTTTTTTATTTCATTGACATAATTATGGCCACCGACTTCCGAAAGAAAAGTTATTTTATAGTTTTTTTGTGTTTGGTTTTGAAGTCGGTTCCCTTTTTTTCAAAAAGTTTTTTATTTTTCCCTTTTTAGTTGAGATAATCAACAAAACAAAAATCTTCATAAAATCGGCGTCTTTGAAAATCTACAATCCTATTAAGCAAAACGGATCTATGTGAGCAACTTTACGAGATATGCATTATTGTTATATACTTAAACCTTCCCCAGAATGTAACAAACACTTTTCTGAAAACTGCATCAAAATCGGTTCAGCTAAACGCGAGATAATTGCGGACAAACATGCAATCGTCCCTTAAAATCTACGATCCAAGTAAGCAAAACGGATCCACGCGGGCGACGTCACGGGATATCTATTAGTGTTATATTCTAAAACCTTCTCCAGAATGTAATGAACACTTTCCTGAATTTTGAAATTGCATCAAAATCCGTTCAGCCAAACGCGAGATAATCGCGGACAAACATACATACACACATACATACATACATACAGGTCGAACTGAGAACCTACTTTTTTTTTGAAGTCGGTTAAAACAATGTAACACTAGTGGGTTCAAGGCTCAATTTGTGAATGGTATTGAATATTCCTAATTTCCCGTTTGTATTTTTTTTTTGTTGTCGTTGTCCCACGCTAAGAATTCCCCCTATATCGTGGGTCTATAAACATAAAAGCTCACTCACATATACATACATACACAAACAGCCGACTTCTTCCAGATAGTCTACACTAATATTACAGAGCTGAAGGGTTTGTTTGGTTGAACGCGCTAATCTCAAGAACTACTGGTACTAATTGAAAAATTCTTTTTGTGTTGGATGGTCCATTTATCGAAGAAGGCTATAGGCTATATAACATCACGCTACGACGAATAGGAGTAGAGCAGCGGGGTTGAGACCGCGGGGAACAGCTATTATTATTATTATCAGCCTGAACTGTCCCACTGCTGGGCAAAGGCCTCCCTCCATTCCTTCCAACGTTCGCGACTTTGCGCCACCTCTTTCCAATTCTTAAGGAAGACATCCAGCTCCCCGGGTCAACGACGCGTTGTGTCCCACGCGCGCCTCAAAGAGCGTCAGCATAATGACGGGGCCCCCCTCTCAGAGGGCCAAAGCCTGCCGGGGTCGCGGGATTATTTCCTTACCGTGACCCCGGAACATAAAGGGCTATTGAAGGACACCGTGGATTTTAGTCAGTAGAAGTCTGACAGTCCCTCCCGCCCTGCCCGGGGTGGGAGGACTCATTTGTTGATTTTACCACGCTAAAAAAAAAAAAGACATCCAGCTCGTCCCGCCATCTCCTTCGCTGTCTACCGCGGCCTCGCGTCGCTGTTTCAGGGCACCAATCATGAGCTTTGCGTGCCCACATCTCGCTCGGCATGCGGCAGACATGTCCTGCCCAGTCCCATTTAAGTTGGGCAGCCTTTTGAGCCACGTCAATGATTTGTGTTTGTGTAGGGAACAGCTAGTACAAAATAATTGTTCGACACGGGTATAGAACACGTGACAAGCAGCGAAACAGTCAATTGACCGGCTACTACTCCAATGCCCACAATGCTCCAAGTAGCCATCGTACATGGCGTAATCAAGAGGTCCAGTTTGTACACAAACATGCAGTAAATCAGGCTGTATTTCGATATGATGTAAAGTATATGTTTAGCAACATGGCGAAATCACGGATCAGACGACTTGGCGCAGTGGTTAAACGATTAACTGCCGCGGGCTCGATTCTCGTACGGAACAAATTTTTACGACCTACAAATAGTTGTTCATCAGGATCTCTCGCTATTTTTGCTTAAATTTTTGCAAACAGGGTGTGTTTGCAAAAATTTAAGCAAAAATAGCGAGAGATAATCACCATTTTTTATTTTGATGATTTAGCACCTCTCTTAGGTTTATAGCAATAACTTTCTAACGACTAGTACTAGACGTAAGTTTTATACCAATTTGCAAACCTTATTAAATGTACAAGTTTTTAAAATAATGGTGATTATCGGTGTCATACAATTTTTTACAGGAGAATTTTTTCAATTCAGGTCTTTAAATCGTGGAAAAAATAACTTTTCAATTCAAGATTTTTTTCTAAGGCAAGTAAAACCTTAAGAAATTAAAAAAAAAATACAACATTAATAAGCTATTCAGGAATGTTCTACAAAAAATTTACCTAAAAATGACATAATTTGCAGCGACAGCATAAAAAATACCGAATTTTAGTGGAGAAAATGGTAAAACTGGGAAAAATAATATCTTGGTTACCGTAACGGTTTTTTTAAAATCGTTTAAATTAGTTGTTGAAAATCAGATAAGCTACCTACCCATCACGTTTGATCCATTATTTACGGGACACCCTGTATAAATGAATGACGTCTTAGCAAGAGTTATTCAGCCTGATGAGTACTCTCTGTCAACGTATAAAAATTGAAGATCTGGAACACCTGATGTGGAACTTCAAGAGCCCAGCTACACTACTTATAACATATACAGTAAAGACGTCTTAGCAAGAGTTGTTCAACCTGATGAGCACACTCTGTTGACGTATAAAAATTAAAGAACTGGAACACCTGATGTGGAACTCCAAGTGCCTAGCTACACTATAACATATACAGTAAAGACGTCTTAGCAAGAGTTGATGAGCCTGATGAGAAACCTCTGTAGTCGTATAAAAATTGAAGAACTGGTCCACCTGATGTGGAACTCCAACAGCCCAGCTACTTTGTAACATATATAGGAATGACGTCTTAGCAAGAGTTGTCCAGCCTAATGAGCACTCTCTGTTGACGTATGAAAATTGAGATCTGGAACACCTGATGTGGAACTCCAAGAGCCTAGATACACTATAACATATACAGTAAAGATGTCTTACCAAGAGTTGTTGAGCCTGATGAGAAACCTCTGTAGTCGTATAAAAATTGAAGAACTGGTCCACCTGATGTGGAACTCCAACAGACCAGCTACTTTATAACATATATAGGAATGACGTCTTAGCAAGAGTTGTCCAGCCTAATGAGCACTCTCTGTTGACGTATGAAAATTGAGATCTGGAACAACGAAGTGGAACTCCAAGAGCCCAGCTACACTATACTTAATATACATACATAGGAATGACGTCTTAGCAAGATTTGTTTAGTCTGATGGTCATTTCCTGTTGACTTACAAAAATGAAAGATCTGGAACGTCTGCAAGCGTCTTTTCCCGTCCCCAGGCTCTTAGAATTCGACGTTTCAGATCTTCGATTTTGACGACCCCGTCGTCGCTGGCATAAGCAACAGGATCCGCGTACGAAGTCGCGGGCATAAGCTAGTCTATATAAGGTGCTTTATTAATATCTGACAGGGCTTTAATGGGGGGTAGTATTGTGTTTATAGATTACAAAAATAGTGAAGAAATTTCGTACCCCGGAACAGTCAATTCAATTTGAGACAGTAAACAAGTTAAATTAACATTGGCTCTACTCTGCATAACGTGGTTCACAAAATACGCGCGATGTGTCGCTTCGTCAATGAAAACAACTGCTATCTCTTTCTATCTGTTCTGAGAATGAAAACTGAAATCAGCTGACTAGATTTGTATTTTTATTATACGTATTTTTTTTTTGTATGAAAAAAAAAATGACAAATAATCAATTAATTATGTTTACTATTGTAATCTATAAACGCAATACTATCTCCCATTGCAGCCGTGGCAGATAATAATAAAGCACCTTATATGTATGTATTTAGAAATATGTATGTTTATCAGTTGTCTAGTACCCATAACACAAGCTCTGCTTAGATGGCGTTGTGTGATAGTTGTGGAATATTATTATATTATTATATAATACGATACCCAATGGTAAGACCGGTTGTCAGACTTTAGAGCTTCCTAACTTTTTTTTTCAATGCTTCTTTCCACGACCTAGAAAATTCTAAATACGGCAAAGTTTAAAAAATGTAGTCCTGAGTGATTGTTTAGTCCTACGGGATTGTACTAATGAGATAAAACGTAACCTCTTCAGTCTATAATCTGACTCATAGTCTCATACATTCAGATCCGTTCAACAATTTTGGCGTGATTAAGCAACAAAGCTTTATCCATCCATGGATACTTTCGCATTTATAATATTGGTAATATTATATGCAATCAATCAGCTGTGTTTTCGTAACTGTAAACATGCTTGCATTTTTGGCCATGCTTCTTTATTATTTCATAGTATAAAACATTTGCTCCTTTCTGTCTGTACACTTATACGGGGTTTACATTAGTCAGTGATTTATAATGATTAGGTGTAATACATTCTAATAAAGTTTTCTTAGTTTTTTCACCACTGCGGGTGGGGCGGAGGGAGGATGTTGTCCTCTCCCTCACGCGGCTCACCTCCTCCTTCGCGAGTATGGCTGCTTCGCAGAAGGAGGCGAGTGTACGAAGGGGCTGAGCCATAAAAGCTCACGGCTCTCAAAACAGTTTCTTCTTCTTCAGAACAAAAATAATTGAGACTTGTGACGTCATTTTGCACTAGGCCTCCGTGATGGATTTGCGCTCACCCACTCTCATAGCAGTCTTTGAGCCAGCGTGCAGCGGTGATAACATTAAAGGCAGATTATGCTATAAAGTGAGCAAAGTCGTGGGTCAAAGTGCAGCAGAAATGAGCAATAAAATTATATTCAAATAAATATTATAATTTAATTGCTCATTTCTAAACTTAGCATTTTAGGTTAATGCTTACTCGTATTCTTATGTGCCTATGTCCTGCAAGGAGGTTAGCTATGCGAGGGCGTATTCAAATTAGGTGTTTATTACTGAACGAAGTAACAGGTATAGACAGTTATAGCTATTAAAAACAAATAGACACCGTTAAAAAGATTAGGATTTAGAATAACTGGTCTCCTAGTGGTCAACCATAATAATTTTCTTTGGTTCGGTAACGTTTCCTTTCTCCCTGGATAGCAAGGAAGGGACTGGTGGCCTACCATGACTTCTTAAATCGTGAGTGGTTCCGTTCAGGGAACGAGATGGCGCTAGACGACTTGTATAGCTCTGTCTCTTTCCCACAGCCTAAAGATGGTAGGTGTGGTAGGCCACCTGTTCTGAAAAAAGGAGGTTCTCAATTCGGCGCGATCTTTTTTAAAGCAACAACAAATTTTTGTAACACATCTTGCTATTAATGTTGCGCAAGGAATCGTAAAACTAAGTCGACTAATATTTATTTATGTATTTAACACGTAAAACATAATAATGACAGGAAATTACAGACAGACAAAAGAGCGCAAAGGGTACTGTAATTTGATTGACTGTAGTAGATAATTATCGTATTACATGTAGGTCTATAATCTTGTTGGTTTCTTGTGCTTTTGGTGATTATTTACTTGTGGCAGGTATTGCAGCAATTCTCAATTCTCTAGAGTCTAAAGTACACGACAAAATATCAGGACAGTATTAGAGAAATTGTGCAGAAAATCCACTCTGTAGATAAATCTTCCAATATCCTTAATTATGCTACTTAGTTACGTCCTACATTGGTCGCGGGATTATTATAACAGCAAGGTGGACAGACGACCTTATAAAGGTCGCCGGAAGACGCTGGATGCAGGTCGCTTCCAACCGGTATAAGTGGAAATCAAAAGGGGAGGCCTATGTTCAGCAGTGGACGTCCTACGGCTGAGATGATGATGATGATGAAATCATCAGTTAATTGCGATCCTGAGACGTAAAGAGTTATTGAACTAAGTCAAATCGATCGAGTCTGACAGTACCGTCGCTCAAACCAGACTCAGAGGATTTTATCATGATTTAAAATAGCTGCATAAGTTGACCATCATTCATAATTTTGCTGGAATATAACGAGTAGGAGTAGTATATATACCTAGTAACAGGCCTTCGACTTTGCTCAATGAGACAAGTTTCAGTTCGTAGTTCTGCTAAAGTGTAGCAACTAGGCGTCAAAACTGGCGTAGGCGGCGTCCATTGTAGCAAAATTTTCACTGACGCTGTTTTCAATTTGTCATTTTGCTAGAACATAACTGCTAGGCGTCAATACTTCACTTGCCGCGCACTCTGGTTATATTAAGTTAATAACAATTATGATAAATAAAAAATAGCCGACTTCTAAAAAAAAACAAATAAGTTTACAATGGCTTTTCTTTCGGAAGTCGGTGGCAAAAAAGAAACAAAGTCACTTTCAAAGTAAGTTTATTTTAGAAGTAAGTTTAAATTTTTTCAAAAGTTATTTTTATTTTAACCTTTTTAGGTGATACATACGAGTAAAGCTAGCGTAGCTAATACTACACTCGGCGTCACAAAAATCGCACCTCTTCGAAAATAAGTTTAAAACATGTCCCGCCAGTAACGAATACATTAAACCCAATTAATATTGGTATCAATTGAAAGTATGCTTAACGACCTTTAAATTAACAACAGTTAGAATCCCTAAACACAACAGGTTTCATTAGCACGTAACGTTAAGAAAAATGTTGTCAAAATACGCATTGCAAGGGCCACTAATTGCACCTCCCTACAAGGGTATAAAACGGGCGACCCGGGTTAAATGTGGGTCATTCGCTATTCAACCTTTGAAGTGAACACACGTGAACAGCTACAGCAAGAAAAATACCCCAGAAGATGGATACCACTGCAGATGAAGCCGCTCAAGTCATTGCACTACTGCAATCAGGGATGCGGCAATGTGATGTTGCTCGGCAACTGAACTTGAGTCGTTTTGCCGTTCGACGAGTGTTCCAACGCTTCCAAGAGACTGGTGGCTATATCCGAAGACGTGGATCTGGAAGACAACGGTGCACATCGGAAAGAGACGATCGCTTCATTGTTTCGACGTCTTTACGTAATCGGTTCTCCAATGCTGTTGAGCTGCAACAACAACTGCTATCAGCTCGCAGAACTTCTGTAAGCGTCTCCACGATTAGAAGAAGAATGCGGGAGAAGAAAATTGCAGCTCATAGGGCTGCTACAGGGCCAAAATTGACTGCACAGCATAGGAGAGACCGGTTGCAATTTGCCCGTGACCGTGTGGATTGGACAATAGACCAATGGAGGGCTGTGCTCTTCTCGGATGAGACGAGGGTGTGTCTTTTCTGCAACGACAGGCGTCGAAGAGTGTATAGGAGGCAAGGTGAACGATTCGCACAAGCCTGTATTCAAGAGACAGTGGAATACGGGGGTGGCTCGTGCATGTTCTGGGGCGGCATGTCAATCGACGGTAAAACGAACCTTGTGTGTGTTTCTCGGACTGGAAGTGCTCGCGGGCAAGGGTCGCTGATTGCTGCTCGGTACATAACAGAGATCTTAGAGGAGCAGGTTGTCCCTTCTGCGGGTTTTGTTGGCAGTGGGTTCACGTTAATGCACGATAACGCCCGCTGTCACACCGCTTTAATTGTAAGAGACTACCTGCAAGAAGTTGGAATCCCTGTTATGCGCTGGCCGGCGCGAAGTCCAGACCTAAACCCTATTGAGCACCTTTGGGATGAACTGAAACGGCGAGTACGGGCACGTGATCCTGCCCCTACCACTCTCCAAGACCTCCAAGATGCCGTCGTTGCAGAATGGGACAACATTCCTCAAGAGACTGTTGTCACATTAATTAGGTCCATGAGAGAACGCATGGAAGCAGTCATCAGGGCTAGGGGGGGTAACACTAGGTTTTAAGTTGTTTTTAAGGACTTTGTTGTAATTTTTGCTGATAAAATAAAATTTAACTTTTTAATCATTTGCATTAGCTTGCTTTTTTTTATTCCCTGGTAAACAAAAAACCAAATCCATTGATTTATACTGAAATTTAAATAAATTGCCTTTCCAATGATACCTTATAGTCATATGTCTACCATTGATTAATAGGTTTAAAATGACTTTGAAGGGAATTCTTAAAGTGGTGCGATTTTTGTGACGCCGAGTGTATGTTGTGTGATTGCGTAAACACGAGATAGCGGCAATCGTCGATGGTTTGCTGTCATTAATTGTGGAGTTTCGTCGATTTTTCCAAATACTCCAAAAGGTTTTTCCCGATTTCTATCATAAAATACATAAAGAAATGTTTCGATGAATTAAAAACCTCCTTTAATCAAAGTTGATTAAAAAATCAACGACTAGGCGTCGAAATCAAACTGAGCAGAAGTAGCTTTTAGCATAAGACTCACTCGACTAAGTCTCTGATCATAATTTTGCTACACCATAGCGACTAGGCGTCGCGTCGTTACCAACGTATGTTCTTAACAGTACTGTTTCTCTTTGCTAAAATCCATCCAAAGGTTGTCTTGAAAAGATCGCTCTAAGCGACAAGACCGCCCATTGTGTCACCCTATTTATAAGATATATTTGTAGAGACTAGTAATTTGAATAAAAAGAGTAATCTATCTAGAAGCTAGTAGCTAGAAGGTTTATACTAATTGCAACAAGTTTCAAATCGTTCTTTTGCCGAATCATATTTATGAGGCGTTAAAAGAAGCGTATGCGCAGACCTCGTTATAGATTTGAAAAATCTCTTGAGATGAATGCTGTAAATCCTCTCCTAGTCTATTTCGTGTCTTCCTTCGAATCCTTCTCTGCTTTCAAGAGTTTCTGCCATTTTTGTTTGTCTGCAAACATGATCGTCTTCGCACTCCATTAATTTGATTACCGTCTTTGTTCTTTTTTTAAAGACGTGGTTCTCCGTTCTCCTTTAGATAAAAAAATAGATTTAATATTACATTACCGATTAATAGCAGGAATCCCAAGCAAACGTAGTTGAACGGAAAAACACATTAACATTACATGGCTGTGTACTACGTATTGCGTAATGTTTTTGCATACATACTTAAAAAGGCGCCCAAACCCTTTTTTTTGCGTCTTAATCCAACAAAAAAATATTATTAGGTGCTTAATTAGGTGTTGATTTCAGATTTACGAAATTATTTTAATATTTCTTCAAGTTCAACCTGTGAAAACGAATATGTATGAGATATTACTCTGTTCAAGATTTCATTATCAACTCAATCTGATAATGATTATAATGTAGAGAAGTGAGACTATATGGCAGACCATTGCTGGACATAGGGTATTTCCTCCAATCGGACGTCTTTGATGACGTCATCGATTTAGTCTTGTTTTAATTAAATTAAACTGTAGCTACTGTGTTTGAATTAGAAATAAAACAATCATTTTTAGTTACAACATAGTTTATGTCATTGCTAATCATACATTGATGATATTTAAATATTAAATCAACGATAACATGTACCTACTTAATTTCTAAAATAATTATCACAGGTGACCCTTCCAAAAATAAACACTGCTTACCACGAAGACATAGAAATTGAATAAATTATAAACGACCCCAATCACTTTTGATTATGTCTGCCCCTTTTTCAGCTATCATATAGACTGGAGCGTTTGTGTGTCCTGAAACTATATCTGGCATTATACTAGCGTCGATCACTCTCACTCCCTCAATACCGTGGACTTTCAATCTGGGACTGACCACAGCCGTCTCGTCACCTTCAACTCCCATTTTGCAAGTCCCGCTGAGATGGTATATCGTAAATGTAAACATCTTTGCTTGACAGGCGAAGTATGCATCACTACCGAATGGTCCATATTTCAAGCATTCTTTGATCGGTACATCGTATATCTTGGCACCAATTTTTTTCATTGCCGGTTGCTTCGATATTTCCACGGCTACTTTTATTCCTTCTACAATTTTCTGCAAGTCTTCGGGATAATCGAAATAATTTGGAACCAGCGCTGGGTATTCATTCGGGTTTCTATTTTGTAGCATGACTCGACCCTTTGATTTAGGCCGTAATAACATAGGAAAGATCATGAAAGTGTCAGATCTTCCTAAAGGACCATAAGTGTCGGAATATATTTGTTCTTCGAAACCGAAATTCAGACGTAACAGTGGATCTGCATTCAAGCCACCAGCAATGAAGAGCAATTCCATGTCGGGCCAGCCTGTAGAGTTGAACTTATCATCTAAATTCATAAAAACTAGACTCTCACATCCTCCAGGAACGGACAGAGGACCTTTGTGACTCTTCATCCATTTAAATACTAAACCTATATTGTTTAGTATGGATTCAGATGAAAAACTTGAATCTTGTTTTTGGACTACGAATTGCACACCACCCGCAGCAACATGATCCATCAGATTATAACCGACGGGTAAATCTTTCACAACGTTGATCCTCATCGATTCCAAATGACTCTTCGGTCCGATACCAGACAGCATTAACAACTGCGGAGAATTGATGGCACCGGCTGATAAAATCACTTCTTTATCTGCTAATATTTTATATCTCCTGTTGTGTTTTATAAACTCTACGCCTATCACTTTGATGTTAGTGTCGTCGAAAATAAGTTTAGTGACCATGCTGCCTTTGGATACATGTAGGTTATTTCTCCCATTTATAGGATGCAAATATGCTCTACTGGAACTGTGACGAGTTCCGTTTTTCATTGACAGCTGAAGAAAAGAAACTCCTGATGGTTCTGCTCCGTTATGATCTCCGTATTTAAAGCCCATTTCTTGTGCTGCTTTGACCCATGCTTTGCCTTTGCTTGTGCGAAATGGGGCGTGTTCAATATTGACGTGTCCACCGTGTGCGTGATGCTCCGATTCATCGAAGGCTGGTATGTTGTAATTTTCAACTTTCTTGAAATATGGAAGTACATCGTCCCACCCCCAGCCGTCGTTGCCCATTGATTTCCAATTATCGTAGTCTGGCTTGGTTCCTCTCGTGTATATCATGTAGTTCAACACGCTGGAACCTCCAACTACTTTTCCACGTGGCCAATTGCATTGCTTGTTCTCAAATCCTGAACAATACTTATTAGATGGCATTGTTTTATAAGCCCAGTTAACTGATGTGAATTGAAGATAGCCGGCCAAGATGGGAATGTCCATTACGTAGTTTTCATTACTCCCAGCTTCTATAAGCAAAACTTTCCAGTCTGGGATTTCAGTAAGCCTGTTTGCAAGCACGCATCCTGCGGTGCCGGCTCCCACGATGATAAAGTCATATTTAGACAATAAGTTGGTTTCATCAGGTGGTTCGCTATCGAACTGGTTTGTTTCGTCTCGCCAGAAGTTCATAAACGATGAGAAAGGGCTAGCGGACTGCGTTTTCATTGGAGACAAGAGGATGAATAATAACCATGTTGTTACTGCAAAAATTGGCGTGTCGTGCTTAGGGCTCATCTGGAAGGAACAATTATAAATTATGAATTAAAAGCTGGTCTATCTCAAAGCTTAAAAAATGTTATGACAAGATTTCACAAGGAAATCCATGACATCAAATGTTATGATTTTTTTTAGTTTATTTCTGCGAGGCAAATCAATTACTAATTTTATTTTTTGTAATCAATTAATATAAAGTTTTTTTTTGTACTTTTCTATAGGATATTTTTAAGCAAATAAAAAATAATAATATTTTGCGGTTGTTCTCTAAAAAAAGTTTTGATCCTGATCTCGTAGTACTTTCTGTTCAGATTCCACAATGTGTCTTCGTTTTCGGTAGTTTTGTGCTGGATTTTATAATTTAATTGTTCTGCTTTCCCCGTGCGGGTTAAAAATGGGTCGAATCTACAATAATCAAAATAACAAAAACCTTTGGCTAATTATACGGTTTATTCCCATCCAATACCAAGAGCCATTAATTGGTATTAGTTTATTTCCGAATTTATTTTCCATTCCCAACGAGTACCACATTTTTTTTTTTTAATAAAAAATCTATTACTAACGAATACCAAAACGTGACTTATTGTACACTCAGCTACACAAATTACATACTATCGATGCAAGAGCGAGCGAAGCGAGCTCGAGACTTGGGGCACCCCGACTCGGACAGGTTAGGTTCGAATAGGTTACTTCGTATTAGGTTACTTTAAAACTTGCAAACAGAAATAGGAGCCCCGCGAATTGGGGCTCCGTCGATCTACCTTGGTAGGTTTGGACATAAATGGTATAGCGGGTTTTTTAAGATATCGTCGATGTTCTTTGAAACTGTGTAGGTCATTTTACACCTTAATTAAAATCACTCAAAGCATTTTAATTTTACTGAACCTGACTGTACCTAATTTCTTCAAACTTGTTTAGGTATTGGTTTTAAAATGTGGTACTCGTTGGGAATACAAAATAAATTAGGAAATAAACTAATACCAAATGGTATTAGCTCTTGGTATTGGATGGGAATAGATCAATTATACATACTGTTTTTCGTGCGGATTTATTTTTGTGGCGTACTTACAACAACCCATATTTAGCTACATACACCATAATATTGTGTAATTGACTAACGCTATTTAATGAATGTTGCATACTAAAAATTAAAGAATGATGGTAAGTACTGTTATTGTCTGATAAAATCCAATCGTTTTGATGACTATAAACTTTGGCAATTATGTAATACAAAATAGTGCCTACCTTTTGGATTATACACTTGTGGTTGTCAAATCCTTAATGACTTTTAATATCCAAGGGTTTATATTTATAAAAGAGTTTAATCACTTGTATCCGATAACACCGTTTTCACAAGCACTTGGATCTTTAGGACTAACTATCACCACAACAGCATCACTTATATAAAACCAAACTGATACTGGGAAGAATATGACTGAATTGCCACCGTCTAGTTGTTTATAATAATTAAGAAGTCATTGACGTAGGTAATGCGAAAAGAATGTGATATTAATAAAATCATTTAAAACTCATTAATTACAGTAGTGGAATATGATACCGGAATTTTCTGATTGGATAGTTCCATTGTCAGATGTCATTTTTCTAATCATTTTGATGACCTTTATTTTTTTACAAGCCGCGGTCTCAATGAAATTTACATTAAGGCGGCGCTAGTCGCAAGCTCGAACTCGCTGGTAGGCATGGTCAAAAACTATGATATTTCACCTGAAATCGAGCCATATTCTTCATGTGTCCGCGAGCGGCATCTCCCCGTGGAGAAAACAGGGGAAAACATTATTCAGTGAGATGCACAATCATTCAGAGTAAAAGGCGCGCGTAAAAAAATACGAAACGGCCTTTGGAAGAAGGGGTTTTATGAAAAAACCGCTGCATCAATCAATTTCAAATAAAATTTATGGAATTCTTCGATAAATGTACTGTGTCGTTACGGACTTTGTTTTGGAAATTTGATGCTTCTTTAATTTCTAATTTACGCCCAAAGTTGTGTTAAAATTAGCAATAAAAACGAATCTTTGGAAGCTCGTAACTTTTTAATGGCTTGTTATTTCAAAATTCTGCTTCCGTACAGACAAAATTAATAATGAGACAAAACGATACCATGTTTAACTTTGGATGTACCTTGTCAAATAGTGGAGTAAAACCCCAACGAAGTTTCTGTGGAAAAAATGTTGACTTGTTTCACCTTAAGGCCAGGTAATCAGGAATCGACCTATTTTTGATTCAACAATAAACAATCAAATATTCTTTTTTTCGATCCGAAAAAAATATATGTTGTAGTTCAATGAACTATCTAAATTAATTTGCAGTTGAAAACGCGATATTTACAACTTGCCTTGATCTAAAAAAATCGCGAAAATAGAGATTTTTTTAACGTTTTTTCAGTGGTACTTGAAGTAGACCATGCTTTTAGTCCTAAAAACATATCAATAGATAGGTAATGATGTTTGTCAGAGGAATTTCCGGTTACTTTTTTTCTAAATATTTCTGTTTTTTTTTACCCTTAACTATATAACGACGTGCCCTACGTGCATTGCTTCAGTCGCCCGCGAGGCGTGTCCGAGGTAGGACCTGTGTCGCTTTTGCTGGCTCGCGCCATTCCCCCCGCTAGTGATCGATATAATATACGTAATATCATTTATTTCTGAGTTTTAACCATTTAGTGTAATTTTGTAGCCACGTTAACAGGAAAGCATAAAACGCAACGGTTACATTACAGACACAGTGCATGCGGCATCGAAGTATATTTCTGTCACTGTCGTGTGACAGAGACACCATGATATCTTCGATGTTTCTCTCTTATGGTATCTTTGTCTCTATCTAATCTGCCACATAAACTATACAACACTGCTCTAACAAGTCATACACGAAGTTTTTAGTACTAGGCGATCATAGATATGAAAGAGTTTCTTTGACATTAGCGTAAGTAAACAAACATTTATTTTCACGAAGTTCCTTCATTCATTTTTATGGGCATTTTTTGACGATCTTACCAGGCAAACATATTACGAAAGATATCATCACGGCGGGCGGTGTTTCAAACTATTTTAGACTTTCAAAACATAAGGGGCAATTTACACTGTCCTAAATTCAGGCTCCGATATTCAGGACGTCCATAATTCAGGAAAGTGTAATTGCATTTAGGACGAGTAGCATCCTAATTAGGACACGATTTAGTACATGCTTTGGCGACTAAGTTTCTTACTCTAAATCATATTCTGATTATCGGATCCTGAATTTAGGACAAGTTATGGCCCCTTATAAATTGTCACGGCCGGCGCGCATCGCTTCACTTCAGTCAGTAAGGCTGCGTTTCCACCAGAGATGTGCGATGGAAATGTGTCGTGCGAGGATGTTTAGCTGTGCTGTAAAAGGTGTGGTTGTTTCCACCAAAGCTGTGCATGAAAATGTGCCTATGAGGATGTGTAGCGTAGCTGTGAAATGTGGCGACGAGGGTGCGGTGTAGTGGGAGTGAAGACACAACACATCCCTCGCAACATATCCCACTTACACATCCCTCGCAACACATCCCTCGTACATATCTCTCGTACACATCCTTCGCAACACATCCCTCTCACACATCCCTCGAACAAATCCCTCGCTTGTTTTGTATGCGCAAAAATCTAGCTCCGCTCAGCCGTTTTCACCAGAGCTGTGCTGACCAAAGCGAGGTAAATGAAGCGATTCTATTGGTTCTTTACAAACACATCCCTAGCTACGCATCCTCGCACATCTCTGGTGGAAACGCAGCCTTATAGTTTGATAGGAGAGTCGTAAAATTTGCATGCATTTGTCCCGATAGTACCAGGATTACATAAAATGTGAAAGATAAAGCTTCGTCCTCTGCTGTATTTTATCAGTACCAATGAAAAATCATGACATAGTTTATGAACAGCTATTTTAAATGTTTACTCAGCGGACCGGGTAGCCGAACGGAAGAACGCCGGGACTGGTAAGCTACGAGGTTCGGGTTCGATCCTTACTTGATATGATATTCTTTTTGCATTACATAAAGATTTGTTATTTGTTTTTTATTTATTTTTTTCTAATAATATGTTACTTTTACTTTTAGTGCACAAGTAACTTGTGCTTTAACTTGGATACACTGTTTTTTATTAAATAAATTGAAGAGAGATGAATTTTAAACATGTTTCAAAGAATTTCTCGAAATAAAAATGCATGAAGGTATGCAATAATATGCCCGTGTCGATATCTCCTTGAGACGCTTTGTATTGCGCATTTTTCAAAAGTAAAAAGTTTTCAAATTCCAGCTATGCTTATAAACTGATAGAATGTCACTAACCAGCAAAAGTACTAGGCTAGTATAAGATCAAGGTGGTATGTCTTGCACTCTGACGCCACGTGACACGCAGCGCGGGGATAAGGTAACTCTAAATGGCCTGCCAAAGTACTAGGCTAGAATAAGCTCAAGGTGGTACGTTTTCCAACGGGGTCAGCGAAGTTCATTTGAAAAGCGCTGTGATGCCACGTGACAGGAGGGGGGGAAATCACTCTAAATGCCTGCTGCGCTCTAAGATATGCGCCCCTTAAGCAGAGATTGCCACATATTCCCTGTGGTTAATTAAATGTGGTAGAGTCCGTGCTGTCTGAAGTATTGCGGAAAATTCGTGGTACAATGTTTTTCAGCACAATTTGGTGTAGTGATAAACACTAGCGCCGCTTCAAAAAAACTTCACTAATGGCGAGGACTACTAAATTTTCTTAGTGCAATGTGATGTAATGACATAGACCCTAGTGCCACGTCAAAAGGACTTCAATAATGGCGCGACCTCTAGCCTACAGTCTTGTCTGATGAATTAATTTAAGGTATTGTGTCAAGAACGTCTTCATTAGACGCTGACTTTGTTTGACGTGATGCTGTACGTTCTGTGACAGATCTGCCAAAATAACCCAGCAGTATTTGTTTACCAAGCTTTTCGAACAAACAGCAATGTAGCCTAGAATTCAAATAGGTCTATCATGTATATTTTCTTCTCGTGTTTTTTAGCAAGTCAAAATCAAACTATTTATTTTAAGTAGGCCAGTTACAGGTACTTTTGAGTGGTCAAAGACAAAAAATATAATTAATACTAGAAAATTAAGGTGCTACAGTCCCAGTCACATGACATAATGTGAAAGTACCGTAAATGCCCATTCCAAGGAGTAGATCTCTATGGAGAAGAACGGGCTAGAAACTCAATGGACACTCTTTTTAAATAGCAAAAATTATTACTGAAACTTTGTAACATCATTCATTTTGAGATGGTAGGATGGTACACACGGCTACATCAAGCTATACAAAACCAGTTTGTCTTGGACTCGCTTTACATGATCTTTCGGCACATTGAACGGTCAGCTTATACTAGTTTTGCATAGCTTGATGTGTAGCCGTTGAGGACGATCGATGTAGCGTATGTAGGAGGAGTATGTGTTCATAGCGAAATAAAAAAAAGACAATTCAGAAAAAAAACCGGCCAAGTGCATGTCAGGCCACGCACAGTGTAGGGTTCCGTAGTTGCCCAACAAAATACTTATGCGAACTAACTAAACTGATTCGCTGAATTTAATTTTAAAAAGAAGAATTTTCAAAATCGGTCCAGGAGTCTTTGAGAAATCGGGGACAATACATAAAAAAAAAGATTACGACGAATTTAGAACCTCCTCCTTTTTTTGAAGTTATTTGAAAATAGTTGACGATAAAAACCTACCTATCCCCAAAAAACATATAAAAGCTGTAAAAATAAAGTTGACAAACTTACATTTGCAGTTGAAAAGCATGTTCTCCGATACATTTTGTTTAAGAAAATATGATATCCAAGTACATTTTATAAGTTGGTGGACTATTACTCGTAAAGTTGTAAAGCCTACTCAGTCATGTTAATTTTCTTTTAAATTTCGTTATATATACTACTATTGTGAATTTTTTCACACCCCCAAACATAACAGTTTAGCTGGTAGAGGGGGGGGACACTCGAGTCGAGCAAAATTTAGCACTTAAAAGCTTAATATTTCACAAACGAATTTTTTTATCAAAAAATTGTTAATGGAAACTCACATTATTTTTTAAAGACCTATTTATTGATACCCCACACTAAGGGGTACGCGAGAAAGAAAAAAAACATCCCCACTTTACGTGTACAGGAGGTACCCTAAAAAAAAATATTTTTCGAGATTTTATTTTACCACTTTTTCGGCACAACAAATCCGTATATTTACACCAAATTACAGCTCTCTAGTACTGTGCGTCTCTGAGCTAAACTGCGGACAGACGGACGGACGGACGGACGGACGGACGGACGGACGGACATAGCGAAACTATAAGGGTTCCTTGTTGACTACGGAACCCTAAAAAACTGGTATAATTCAAATAAACACAAAATATCACTAAATGAAACAACGGAGTCGTTTGAATTTTGGTATTTATTTAAATGTATAGTTTGTCACTTGTTTTGTTATTATATAACTTAACTAAATATAATTATCAAGCTTAGTCGTACTACCCGAGTTATCGTTGTAGTTATTTTTAATAAATTCTCCCATCAGCTCGGTATTTCCTTCTGGGACATTCCCCAGCAATTTTACAGTCCAGGGCGGGTATTAAAACGTCTTAAAACCAGGCTTGTTCCAGTGAGTGAACGAGATGGCGCTAGACGACTTGTATAGCTCTGTCACTTTCACAAGCTTGGTTTTAAGACGTTGGAATAACCCCCAGGATTCTATTTTGAATAGAAATAAGTGAATTTTTACATAGGTATTGTATCGTTGCGGTGGGTTACGCATGCTCGGTTCACCTCACTTATATTCTGTTCGAATCTGGACTGTTACATTATAAGGTACTGGTCCCAGAGAACGAGTTTCTCCCTTCTTATATTCTAGTTACACATTTCAATTTCACTAAAACTGGGTGACACCGTTTGTTCCTAAACTTAAACTACATTGAGGTAAAATTAACTTGACACAAAATATTGACTACTTCTTGTTTAAAATCCATACCGCGATTGTGTTTATATACTTGTACCATTTTCATAAAGTCATTTGACAGTTGGTAAAAATTGTACATCAACTGTTTCTTTATATTATTAAAGTAGTGTCTTAAATACATCACAGATGTGCTTTATTAAATAAATACTGTTTGCATTGAGTGTGTGCTATCATAATATGCCATAGTCTTGTTTGATTATGTCTGCTCCTTTTTCAGCTATCATGTAAACGGGAGCGTTTGTATGGCTTGATGTGATTTCTGGCATCACACTGGCGTCGATCACTCTTATACCCTCTATGCCATGGATTTTCAGTCTCGGACTGACCACCGCTGAGGGATCACTCTCCATTCCCATTTTGCACGTTCCGCTTTGATGATAAATAGTAAAGGTGAACATCTGTGCTTGACAAGCAAAGTAAGCATCACTACCGAAAGGACCATATTTCAAACAATCTTCAATCGGTACATCGTATAGTTTGGCACCTATTTTCTTCATAGCCGGCTGTCTTGCTATTTGCACAGCCACCTTTATTCCTTCTACTATCTTCTGTAAGTCTTCGGGATACTCGAAATAATTTGGTATCAAAGCTGGATGAGCTTTTGGGTTTCGACTTCGAAGCATGATCCTTCCTTTTGATTTGGGACGCATTAACATTGGAAATACCATAAAAGTATCAGATCTTCCTAAAGGCCCGTATGTATCACTAAAGATTTGATCATCAAAGCCAAAATTATGACGTAATAATGGATCTGAATTTAATCCACCAGAGATAAAGAGCAGCTCCATATCTGGCCATCCTGTAGAATTGAATTTATCCTTTAGATCCATAAATACCAGAGCTTCACATCCACCAGGGAGTGAAAGTGGACCTTTGTGTGTCCTCATCCATTTAAAAACTATATCTAAATGATTTAAAATGTATTCAGTCGTTAAAGTAAGATTTTGTTGACGAACCATAAATTGAACTCCACCAGCCGCTATATGGTCCATTAGATTGTACCCGACAGGCAAATCTTTCACAACTTTGATTTTCATTGATTCTAAATGATTCCTAGGTCCTATACCTGACAACATTAACAACTGCGGAGAATTGATTGCACCGGCAGATAAGATCACTTCTTTCCTAGCCAAAATCTTATGCTTTTTGTTTTGTTTTTCGAATTCCACTCCAATCACTCTACTTTTAGTATTGTCAAAAATAAGTTTAGTGACCATGCTGCCTTTGGACACGTGAAGATTTTTTCTTCCATTTATTGGGTGTAAATAAGCTCTACTGGAACTATGACGAGTGCCATTTTTCATTGAAAGCTGAAGAAATGAAACTCCTGACGGGTCTGGTCCATTGTGGTCTCCATATTTAAAACCCAATTCTTGTGCTGCTTTAACCCAAGTTTTACCCTTATTAGTGCGGAATGGAGCATGTTCAATATTAAGATAGCCGTCGTGTCCATGATGCTTTTGATTGTCGAATGATTGTATGTTGAAGTTTTCAATTTTCTTGAAATATGGAAGAACATCGTCCCATGCCCAACCATCATTACCCATTGCTGCCCAGCTATCATAGTCAGGCTTAGATCCCCGTGTGTATATCATGTAATTTAAGACACTGGAGCCTCCAATAACTTTCCCACGTGGCCAGTTACATTGCTGGTTATCGAATCCTGCACAGTATTTATTGGATGGCATTGTTTTGTAACCCCAGTTAGCTGTTGTGAATTGCAGATAGTTGGCAACAATGGGTATATCCATAACAAAATTCTCGTTGGCTCCAGCTTCAATAAGTAAAACTTTCCAGTCTGCGATTTCAGTTAGTCGATTTGCAAGCACGCATCCTGCGGTGCCGGCTCCCACGATGATGAAGTCGTATTCAGTCAGCATGTTGATTTGATCTGGCGGTTCATTATCCAGCTGATTGGTGCCTTCATTTAGAAAGTTCATGAATGACGAGACGGGGTTGACGAACTGAGTTTCTGTTGGAAGCAGGAGGGTGAAAAGCACCCATGTAGCCGTCGCCACGTTCGGCGCGCGGTACTGATGTCTCATCTGGAAAATTCAAAAACGTGAATTAGTAATTTATTTTGTAGAATAGGTCTGAAAATATTTGTAAAACTGTAGTTTAACTACATTGATTCGAAATTCAGAAGTATTGAGGGCAAAACGGAAGCAGACACCTAAATCAAGTCTCACGCGAGTACAATGTTGAATTTTAATGCTGAGGATAATTCTGAAACGGAAAGAGATCGGACTTTCCTAATAGAGTATCATGATAGTGTTTTCATTGTTGTTGTTATGGATTCAAAGTCGATGTCGTTGCCGAGGTTGGCGGTAGGTACCTGTCCACAACAAAAGAACATCTACATAAATGTTTGCGTGACTTGGAATTTAATGTGGTCAGTATTGGACCTTCGCATGTCTCGCAGATTAAATCGACTTAGTGAGAAGCTGGTTTTCCTGCTAACGGGTCCAACGACTGCAGTTTATAAAGATTCAAGTTGTCTTCATCATGAGGTAATTGAGAAATCATTTTTACGGTACGACACTAGTGGAAAAATTCAGATTTAAAAAAATCAAATGGCTCTAATTTCGTGCAAAATGGTCACAGCCAGTTGAATTTATTTTTTTATTCCTTAGTGTTTGCAAGTATAATAATAATTAATTATTATCTAAATGACCGAATTTCAAAATGGATATTTTAAATTATTTACACATAACTTTTAACGTAACATCACACGTGTAATATTTGAAGGGTTAGGGGGAGCACCTAATAGTACACTCACATATTGCCAGATATGGGGCGAGTTTCTTGCCATCAACTGGAAATAAATCTAGGGCTCCGTGGATTCAACTGAGAAATTCCTAATGGAAAAACCCAATAACATTGCTCGATAAGAGAACCAAACTCAGTACCACGTGCTTGGCAGTCCCAAAAATAAATAAATTAATAAATTTTTATTCATAAACTTTTTACAAATGTATAGATTAGCCATAGAAAGTTGCTATAGTAAAGTCTGACGAGTATACCTATAATGGTTTAATTAGTGCCTAAATTAAAATTTGTGAATACTTATAGTAGGTATATTCATTACAGGTACCTACACGACATTTAACTAGGGATTTTAATAATATGTAGTGATAAAAAAATACACATACAAAACCTACATAATACCTAAATGTTTTTGCTTAAAATCAGCAAACAGTCACAGGTCACTGATTTATTTTTAGTAAGGTGACAGACGAGAACAATAAAAATGTCAAACTAGGATGTAAAGTCCAAGCCAACATCAGTTTTTTTGTATTGTTCTTGTAAGCTGTGCGTTATTAATTCATGAAAAACTACGTTGTTTTGACGTTACTATGTTTGACATGATTGATTGAATATACAAAAAAAAACATAAATTTTAATCCTTCACGAGAACTTATGAAACGTCTAAAAGTAGTTGGACGGTCATTTACGTTGGCCATTTACTATGGTGAGTAACATAGTAAGAAAATTCATTGCTTTTTTTTCCCATGGAGGTAACAGATGAACAGAGGCCTTACCACGAGCTCTTAACGCGATCCAGTTTAGGCTGTGGGAAAGAGACAGAGCTATACAAGTCGTCTAGCGCCATCTCTTTCTCACAGCCTAAACTGGATGCTGGTTCCGAATACTACGCTCTTGACCTTCCATTGTGACTCTTTTCAAAAATGTCACTTTATTGTGGATCAACATTTACGGCCTTGGGTATATGGTCTACTGTCTACTATTCAAAAAAAGATGCTTGCGTTTACAGTTCTGCTCTTGTTGTTACTGAAGTTACTGTATTTCCAGTTACTAGGCAGAGCTACAACGATTAGCTGCGATAAGTTACTTGTGCCCGTGCACTTTTTTAAACCGATCCTGTCACATTATTCTTAAACCACTGTTATTCCTGGAATCCAGAATCGACAATGGCAACCACCAGAAAAGCGCAAGCACCAAGTCTCGGAGCATGAATTTAACTGTTTTGGATCTCTCACTCAGCTAAATTAATCACAAAATTATAGTGGAAGTTTAGGAACGACAGAATTTACAATTCGCTTTCGGAAACAGAACGAAACAAGACCAATAGACACAAAGGGACGCTTACAGCTGGACTAGGCACTTTCCCCGACAACATTTGTAATTACAAATATTCTAATTTTGTTAACTGATGGCAATAATAAACTGAACTTTATAATAGAGCATATAAAAAGGCACATCTGAGACAAGTAAACCGCGTTTAAAACAACGATGTTTGCTGAAGGTTCCTCGTTAAAAATTTGGATAATTAATGAAACTTACATGTGTGGACTGGAATCAGATTATGGTGAAATTTCTGTTTGTACCGCGAAGACCTTGTTATATTGTTAACATTACGCAAATTTTTCTATGCAACCCCTTATCTATCCGACTTTACATGGAAATATTATCCAATAACTTACTAATAATCTATGATTGCGTGGCATGGATAATTATTACTAAACTAGAAGTCAAGGTTGCAAGGTTGCTTCCCCGTTTGTAATGTTATATAACCCCAGGGGGGGTGTTATAACGTCTTAAAACCAGGCTTGTTCCGGCGAGTGAAAGTGACAGAGCTATACAAGTCGTCGAACAGGCCTGGTTTTAAGACGTTGTAATACCCCTCCAGGGCGAGTAACGTGTAGCACGTCCGATCAAGGACCTGCCCCAATTCGATGGCGCGTCCTGTTCCACGCCTGTCTCTGAGCTATCAGCACACTAAGGTCCTTCGTACACAAGGCGACGCAAGTCTCCGATACCTTACGACTTCGGTATCCAAGCGACTATCGCACTACAATCCATTGAGGTTCGTATGCAGGCACGCGTCAATGGAAACCAATGTCGTAAGGTATCGGAGACTTGCGTCGCCTTGTGTACGAAGGGGCTAACAGGGCCCCTATATAACTAAACGCCGGCAGAGTCGTGGGACTGGGTCATTTTAAGTCAGTCAAATTCGACAGTCCCTTCAGGAAGGATTAATTTTAAGATTTTACAAAAAAAAAACAGAAAAGGAAAACACCCAGAATTGTATAGAATTTTCCTATTTTGTTGTTGTTTACCCGGAAACTGATAGTTATATGAATCAATATTTAACTATTGTGATATTCTGAAAGAAATTTTAAAGAAAGAATCGTTTGAGCAGAATTTTCTGGAAAGAGCGATATTACTTCGATCATAGTGTAAGTTATATTTATAGATAAACCATCTATAAATATAAATTACGCAATAATGGAAATATAAAATAGTATATTTCAAACTAATGATCAATATAAATGACCAAGGGAAAGAAAAAGAAGAAATACATAACCTTGACCTTTTCTCTTAAACCAAAAAAATGTGGTTATGTAACGATCATTGACTGGTTTTATAATATTTCACGTCGTCAAGTTAGCAGTCGTTCTTTGTTTTATGTTTTACATAGTTCAGGAGGTATTCAAAAAGTGTTTCTGTGATGTTACCCAATTTGTACTGTGTATTATTACTATTTAACATTTAATTTAAACTATTTAATATTTAATTAATAATTATTTAATTTAAAAATGTTAAACTCAATTGCTTGCCGTTAGTCCCGCAAAAACTCGAAAATGACGCGACAGATTCGATATTTTGTTTTTGTTGATGTTTGTTTGACTGACAAATGTGGAAAAAATATTCGGCAGGTCACTACAAAATTTTATGACCGTCATTTTTGTGTAGATCTGTATATCCAGTTTGTTCAAATAAATGAGGTACTTGTAGGTTCTGTTTGACGCTAAAAGTGGAGTAATGAATGAGATTAAAATTTGGCCGTTGGCGCAGTGTTTATATTTAAATGTTAATGTGTTTATGTTTTTATTAAAATAAACATTATTTTAATAAAAACATAAACATATAAATATTATTTTAATAAAAACATAAACATGAAATGACAATTAGGTACTTAAATGACTATGAAAAAATGTTGTTATAAATAGGTAGGTAAATATATATAATTACCTAAATCTTATATTATGTAAGCTTTAGTGCCTCTGAAAACCACTATAATTTCAATTAAAATGAACGAGTGATCGAATAATTCTTCTGTGGCGGAAAACGCATACAAGTACCTATCAACAGAATCTCTTGAAGCTCGAGACTAGTTTGCAAAACCGGTTTGAGAAAATTAAATGTAAACCATATTGCTTGCTTTAAATCAGTGACAAACCTTGTGATTGGTCACGGTCATGATGAACTAGTAAATAGTATAAATACATAATTGACACATTTAATGCGATTATAATGACGTCACGGAATTCCGTTTTTTGCGGTCTCAATGCGGAATTGCGGAGTTTCGTGGTCTTCTGTGTAACATCTAATCTATTGCAATTACATTTGTCTGATTTTTTGTACATTAATTATTTTGTCCTTTGATTGGTCATTGTTGTTTGTCTCATGTGTGTGTGGTTTTTATAAATATATAATTATATATACATAGTTTGTATAATTATACACCGTGACTTTTTAGTCGTCTTACAAAAGTGGTCCACTTAATCGGCTACATTAAGGTCAAACAAGTCAACATTTTTTCCATAGAAACTTCGTTGGGGTTTTACTCCACTATTTGACAAGGTACATCCAAAATTAAACATGGTATCGTTTTGTCTCATTATTAATTTTGTCTGTACGGAAGCAGAATTGTAAAATATGAAGCTATTAAAAAGTTACGAGCTTCTAAAGATTCGTTTTTTTGCTGAATTTAACACAACTTTAGGTGTAAATTAGAAGCTAAAGAAGCATCAAATTTCCAAAACGAAGCCCGTACCGACACAGCAAATTTATCGAAGAATTTAATAAATTTTATTTGAAATTAATTGGTGCAGTGGTTTTTTCATAAAACCCCAACTTCCAAAGGCTTTTTCGTATTTTTTTACGCGCGCCTTTTACTCTGAATGATCGTGCATCTCACTGAATAAGTTTTCCCCTGTTTTCTCCACAAGGGGGGATGACGCTCGCGCACACATGAACAATATGGCTCGATTTCCGGTGAAATATCATGGTTTTTGACCATGCCTGCCAGTGAGTTCGAGCTCGCGACTAGCGCCGCCTTAAGTAGACCACTTTTGTAAGACGACCGACCGACGATGAAAATACCTCTAGGCGAGTTTTTTATTTTTTATCGTTAATAATAATTTTAATTATTATTAATAAATAGGTACATTAGAAATATGAAACACCCTGTTAAAATGTTTACGTATCAAGCTGTAGAGTAAAACTTAACGACTGTTTATCAGATCTTCAGAACTGAGATAAACTAACGTAACTTAACGTACTAACTTTTTTTTTATTTGTCCTGTTCGGTCCATGTAAAATACTGATATTCAGCTACATCTGGTTCAACTGGAAGCCGGCCCCAATATAATTGGGAAAAGGCTAGAAAGATGATGATTATTGATCGAGTACTTACTAGGTACCAGTCATATACCTACTTATTTTAAATTAATAACACTACGGGGTTATCAAACTGACCATTTGCCACCGGTATTGACCTTCATAATACAGCAACCTATTAATAGTTCAACGATGAATATTTTATATACAATCTGCGAGGTTTATGTATTCGAAAGTTAAAGTCATTGATGATTTTTTTGACTATGAAGGCCGTTAATTATTTTAATTTTTAAATTAGATATAAAATTTAAATTAAATTCTAGAACGAACTCTTTTAAATATGACGCCATATTTAAAAGAGTTCGTTCTAGAATTTAATTGCTGTGGGCGTTTTAAATGTGGAACCCTAGATTAACCACCTTACCACAAAAAGATAAACGTCTCTTGATCGCTTGTCTTAAAAAACTGTACCTGCATGCCGACCATAAGGGTCCGGCATGCAGGTACACTTTTTTTCAACGTGAAAAGTCGTTCTGACGTTGACAGTTTTTTAGGCAAGTGTTCAACAGATGTTTAACTATTTTGTGGTAAGACAGTAAATGTTTCAATCTTGGCACTTCGAAAAGTCATATATCATTCATACATATAATATATATACGACCTAACGGTTTAGTGTACAACTGTACAAGTTAGGTTCCTGAAAACTGGTTTAGTATTTGACTCTGACTACCTGCTTTAAAACTTCCCGATTGTTTGTGGGTGGAATTCAGACTGGTCTAGAAAATGGTTAAAAATGATGACATAAATCTTGGCATCGATTACTTGTGAAAAGTAATCGATACCTCAAGGTTATTTGGCATAAAGGGGTTGAAATCAGCTACTTTTCAATCGGTAATTTTCAATTTTTTTTTAGTCCGAATAAACTGGTAAACGTAGTTGTTTGAATCTTTCATTCAGTGGTTTAAATCTACGTAAACTAGTCATTGTTTTGTATAAGCTCGAAATCGGCGCAAGCTTACAGTTTTTCAAACACACGATTCAGCTTAATGAATAAGATTAAAGCTAGGTTACAAAATAATTAGCTTTTGTTTTTTTAAGTTTATTCAAAAGTGTTGGGCAAACCTATATCTAGTATTAGGAACAAAAAACCTCCATAAAATAAAATGAGCTTAATAGGTTTGGTTTTGAATAAGTATTGTTAAAAAACGACAGGTCATTAAGAAAAGCATCTAATTGAGTTTATAAGAAGACAGTTATACGGATAACTGTTTGTCTAGAACTGTCAGACGATAAACTAGATTTATTCATTCTTATTCACACCTTTTTTGTGGATTTTCCGCGAGGTAATAAAAGTTGTAAGCCCGTTTATAAGGCTGCAACTGCAAGTTTTATGTTTGTAGTAAGCTTGTTTGATTGTTTTTACTACTGATTATTGTTATAGATGCTTTATATTTAATTGTATAATACATCTTGAATTATTATTACTGGATAGGCTAAATTGAAATTATTGTGATAATTTAGTTAAATAAAATTTACATGGAACAACAGATGCTTAGTTAAATCATTCCCACGTGAATGATGATTGTTTATAATAATATTTTGATTCTGGATATGTAGTAAGCGGAATGTAGAACTTTTAAGCTTTCATATTTCTCGTAAATCCTACTAATATTGTAAATGCGAAAGTTTGTGAGGATGTATGTATGTGTATGTAGGTATGTTTGTTACTCTTTTACGCAAAAACCACTGAACGGATTTGGCTAAAAGGTACACAGATAGTTTATAACCTGGATTAACACATAGGATAGTTTTTATCCCGATTTTATGTTCCCGTGGGATAATTTTCGAGTTGTAGCGGGTGAAGCCGCTGGCAACAGCTAGTAAAGAATATTTTACAACTTTACAACACGTACATACACTCGCGAGCACAAGACTAGTATGGAATTACTAACTTTGAATTGCTCCGGAATAGCTCCTTAAAAAATGGCGTGATTTTAATGAATTTGGTATCAATTTGAAGTTAACAGTTAAAACTTTAATACACGGCTACTCATAAATCTATGCAAAACCAGCATAAGCTGACTGTTGAATGTGCGGAATGATAATACAGTGCGTGACCACGCTAAACTGGTTTTGTATAGCTTGATGTGATGTTTTGTATAGCCGTGTTGTTTTGCTTAACTAATTAATAAGTACTCAAGATCGCGCGGAATCGGAGTAAGTGTTTCCATGCTTTTGCTCGTTATTATATTTTCTTTTTAAGGTGATTGCTTCGATGTAGCCCGCGAAATTCAAATTTTTTTACGTTTTTTGCAATTTGCAGGCCAGTGACATGTTGTAACTTTATAAATATTTGTGTTGCGCAAATAACAAGTATAATTTTAAATATAAAAAATATCAAAAAACTCGCTCCATCAGCTCTCACATAGAAAAGGTGCATCGTAGTTAGATTTCGGAGATTTTAACATGATGCACCTTTTCTATGTGAGAGCTGATGGAGCGAGTTTTTTGATATTTTTTATATTTAAAATTATACTTGTTATTTGCGCAACACAAATATTTATAAAGTTACAACATGTCACTGGCCTGCAAATTGCAAAAAACGTAAAAAAAATTGAATTTCGCGGGCTGGTTGGAGCATCCCCCTTAAGTGGATTTGGTGGCTTTATTAGACGCGACTGTTATAAGTTTTTTTTAACCAATAGACGAGTACTTGTGGTTGTTTTTGAAGGCGGTTACATTTTTTTTGAAAAAGTTTTTATAATAAACTATATTGTTTAAGTTGGTCACAATTCTGGATCTTTTTAATGATGTTTTTACGCATATTATGTTATTTTATTGGGTTACTTAACTACCTAACTAAAAATAAAATTAATCGGCGATATGTATGGACGCGCATAACTTCCGACCGACTGCGCCAATTTGGATAATTTTTATTTCGTTGTGTTCGTTATTTTTTTATTTATGTACAATTGTGGTAAATAATGTGCTTATTGTTGTCGGGACAAGAAGTGTTTGTAGTAAGAATATTTTCGGAAAGTTCGGAAAGTCGACCCTTGCGAAACCTATTCGAGCTAGTATAAATGAAACTGTGTATATTTCACAGAGAATCAAAACTTATTATGGAAAGGGATTTGAATGATAAATTACACTAGCGAGCAAAAGTATGGAATCAATCCAATTTCACGCGATTTTGAATACTTAACAACTAAAGAGTAATAAATACACACTTTAAAAGGTTTAGCTGTTAACTTTAAATTCATACCAAATACATTAAAATCACGCCATTATTTAAGGTGCTATCCTGGATGAATTCCAAGTGATTCTATAATTTTGCTCGCTTGTGTAATTTAACTTTCTTTATAGTGTTTTATTTTTTATAGGATAGTCGCTAGGCTTGATTTTGCAAAATTTAATTAGTTCTAAAATGGTACATCAAACAATATCTCCCTTACTTACTTTCAAAAATATATTTAAAAAATCAGGAAGACAACACAACACGACACAGTTCAGAAACAGTCACACACTTAACGCGTTCTATTTATCGCGCTACTCGATTGTTATGAGTTGCGTACGCGCAGGTAGGCGGCGCAGGATCAACACTCATGGGCACCACTGCTGCGCGAGGGAAGCGCCGCCGATGTTTTATTCACTCGATGGAAAAATGACGTAGATATGCCCGTGACCTTTTCACTCGCGTTCAAGTACACCATGCGCATACCGCACCTGGATTTTGAAGATGCATCTCGTCGAGTATGTCGTTATTGTTCTCTTTTCTTTCTTTGACATTGTGAGTGAATTTTTGTTGGGTAAGAAAGAGAAGATTTTTGTTACTACGATACAATGTTTTTTTTTGCAAGCGTCTCAGCAATTTTCAGTTTTTATCATAGATGTTTAGTTTATACAGTCATGCATATTATTTGCTATTTACATAGCAGATAGTGTATCTTAGGATGGTATATTGTTACAATTGTTTTGTTTTATTGCAGCTAATATCAAAATGCCCTTTTTTCTTTGGAACCCTGAAACGAGCTTGTAAGTCTCACAAAAGTTCCAGATACAGTTATTGGCCTGTGAAAATTTGATATTTTCGAATATTCACGTTATACGAAACAGCTATTTTGCCAAAGAAGCTTCACTAAAGGATTCTCAGATGTATACTGGTAGTATGAAAAAGTTTGTTTGTTATGATTGTCAAATGATGAGCTACTACAACCATTCTAGTATAACATGGCCACTGTACTCGTAAAACAAAAATTGTGAGAAAAACAGTTCCTCGGAATTTAAAACAATAGATTTATCTAAATTAAAAGAGAATACATACTTGAAAATCTATTGTGTTATTTTATGTAGTGGTTCGTAAAGCACGAAGCTGCCTTTAAATTATTTTAAATGTAAGCTGTATTGTTTATTATGTAAAAGATTGCATTCACGACGTCTTTAATATTTGCGTATTAAAAATATAGTATTCGTTTTTTCGGAACTAATTTTAATTGTTTTACTTGAACCGACTACTGAAAAACTATACATATCGTATGCGACATACCCTAAAAATCCGGCCAAGTGCGAGTCGGACTCGCGCATGAAGGGTTCCGTACGTAAAAAATCATGACTGTTTATTTTATTCTGCTTTTTTAGTATTTGTTGTTATAGCGGCAACAGAAATACAATCAACTGTTAAAATTTTAACTGTGTCACGGTTCATGAGATACATCCTGGTGATAGACGGACAGACAGGCAGCGGAGTCGTGTAATAGATCCCCGTTTTACCCTTTTAAAGTCAAAGTCAAATCATTATTTCAATTAGTCCATCGAAGAGGCATTTTTGAACGTTCGTCGATATTAATATTAAAGGAAATGGGATGGGATGGGATTGTTTCTACACCCATACGCAAGGGTAGGTTTGTATGGAGAAGAATGGGCAAGGAGCTCCAGAACGTTGAGAACGGAATCCTAAAAAACAATAAATTCTCATAGTAGTATGGGATCATAACTCCTGGCGGGGCCCCCTTAGAGGGGTAACATTATAATATTACCGTGGTAAGGGGCTGTTGAATTGAAGGACACCGTGGATTTTAGTCAGTACAAGTCTAACAGCCCCGAGTCCTGCCTTGGGTGGGAGGACTCATTGGATGATTTTACCACGCAAAAAAAGGGATTATAACTTTCGGGCAAAGTGGCACACGAGCACGGTTACATAACAAGTTCAGACAAGATTTTTTTCTTGTTTCTTACATTTAAGAGCGTGATTTGCCAGTAATCGGGTTTTAGTTTTTGAACTTATTTTAATTATTTTAAACAAATAACACAACTTTTTTTGAAGGTGCTTCTTAAGGGCATCATTTATTTTTTATTTTTTTATTCTTGACTTTATTTTGTTTAGAGGGCGTTGCCTATAAACAGCGGACGATTAGGACCCTTCCAAAAATAACCATACCCATTGTCAAATTATGATCAGCTATTCAGAAGTTGTGAGGTAACAGATGAACATATTTACAAACCGGTCAAAATCATAACCCAGCGAAGTCGGGTAAATATGTTTAATTAATATAATGTTAATTGTAATAGTTTTATATAAATCTTTTTTTTTTCGTGTGACGATGTGGCCACGCTCTGGTATTAGACTGAATTAAGCCGCCTCTGGGATCACCATAGGCCTCTGATATGGTTTTTTGCTTATATTTATTAAATGAGTCCAGGTTTCCTTACAATGTTTTCCGTCACCAATGTCAATAATGTCCAAGACAAACTTACAAAGTACTATGAATTAAAAAAGACACATTGACACTTTTAATTGAACTCAAAATCTCATGCATCGGTGAAGCGAGGTCACCTCTAAATACGTACGCATCATATAAATAAAAAAAGTAAATCGTTATATTTCGGAAGTATGCAAAACATTTCCACTACGTCAAAAGCCCCGCTTAGTAGGTGGAAAATTTGCGATTCTTAATATTGTTTTCGATCAAATCCCGAATATAATGACAGGGTTTTACCTTCCTAGTGTGGATTTTCCCAATGGAACGCTATTAAAACGGCGATCAAGAGCTGTCATTGTTAATTTTTTTTTATTGTAATACGCTAGAAGTGGAAGACACCGTTATTTCAAAAACCGGTCAAGTACGAGTTGGACTCGCGCACGAAGGGTTTTGTACCATTATCTAGAAAAACAGCAAAGAAATCGCGTGTGTTGTGTGTGTGTGTGTGTTAGCCCCCCTTAAATTTTTGTATTTTTTTTTATCGTGGTAAAATCATGAAATGAGTCCTCCCACCTATAGTAGGGCAGGAGGGACTGTCAGACTTGTACTGACTAAAATCCACGGTGTCCTTCAATAGCCCTTTACGTTCCGGGGTCACGATAGTTCGTTAGTCCCCTCACCCCGGTTATTAAAGTGATTATTTATAATTAAATAATCTGTGAATATTTCAAGCGTCTACCTGTAGTCCTTATCAATATCGAGCAAAGATAAGCAAAAAAAACACGTTTGTTGTATGGGAGCTTCCTTTGATATTCATTTTATTCTGTTGTTTAGTATTTGTTGTTAAAGCGGCAACAGAAATACAAATGTAAAAATTTATACTATCTTAACTATCACGGTTTATTTATGAGATACAGCCTGGTGACCGATGGACAAACGAACAGCGAACCCATAGTCATAGGGTCCCATTTTACCGTTTCGGATACGGAACCCTAAAAACTATCTTTCTAAACGTAACACTTTATTTTAGTTCTAAAACCAGTTTTTTTTTTGTTAACTGTAAATGAAGATCTATAATGGCTTCAATCAATAAATAGTTCAGTCAATGAGTTGACAAATTGACGGCACGGTTGGCGCAGTGGCTGAGCGATCGACTTCTGCGCAACCTGTCGCGGGTTCGATCCTCGCATAAATATTTAATTTTGTATCACCTACAAGTTGTAGTTTTGGGTCTGCGTATTTGTGTGCGCGAGCTTCTATGTTTGTAAACGCATCCGAATCGCATTTTGACATCTTATAATAATTATATGTCTCTGGATTGGACTTGTTTGCTGATGAATGGAAGACGATAGGTAATGTTGGAATGTTTGCGCTTCTGTGAGATGACAGAGTGACAGGATATTTTAATTTAGTTGTAATGGCTATCTGCTGTACTAAATATTTATAATAAATAAATAAATAAATGTCAATTGATTATTGCGTCACATACTGAGACACTGATAGTTCTTGAACGCGATTTAAATGTGTTGATCGCGTTCAGTTGGTTGGTGAATTTCGCCAGATATGACAGAAAACCAGTATATCTTTACTTTTCTGATGTGGTTCAAGTGCTTATGGTGAAGTATACTGCTAACAGAAAATTCAGTTTGTTTAGGCACCAATAATGTTTATTAAGTAGGTAGTTTCTTCTTACATACTTTTCCTTGTTAATCAGCTGGGCACTTAACTTAGTGTTAAGTAGATTTAATAACTACTTGACACAAAGTTAGGCTTTTAATAACGTCAATATTTTATTCTTCTGACCTCAGATCAAAGAAACAGGCAGATAGAACGTGCGCGAACAACAACGTGGTGCCAGTCGTTATTTATGTGTGCGCGGCAGATAAGTGGCGCCGTGTACGGACACGTGCATCTGTGTGCGTTTACGGTTGCCAGATATTGAGAAATACTCCCATATTTTTGTTCAGTTAAATTGTTCTCAAATATTGTACTAATATTTTTTTTTTCAATTAGAAACACGATTTTGCTTTAAGGCAAATAAAGATAAAGGCATACCTAGATAGCAATAGCGTGTAGTATTTATTATTTCACAGAATAAAAGGAATAAAAGTTAATATGCATAATTACTTCTACCTATTTAATTAATTTATATCAGACCAGGCTGCAGTCTCGACAAATATAACGACAAAAATCGCTCGTTAAGTCTAATCGATGTCAAATTTCTTTAAAAGATTTTCAATCTTATGCTTTCGAAATAAAGTTGAAAGTCTATTAAAGGAATTTGACAACGATACGACTTAGCGACCGATTTTTGTCGCTGTCTAATGTCGAGACTGCAGGGCCTGATAACACTTTTTAACGCTTTTTGATAATTTGTTTAATCAACTATTTAAGAATAGGTATTTTAATTTAAAAAGATAAACAATTTGTTATAACAATCAACATATTTATTAAATAATTTTTATTTTACACACATTAAACCTTAACAGCCTTTGTTGTGCACCAATTATTGTACATACATACTATTAATGTTTAAAATTGGAAACGCGATTTTGCTTTATGGTTTTACCCAGATAGCAAAAGCCCGTAATATTTAAACAAGAATAATAATGAGGGAATAAAAGTTAAAGATGCGTAATTACTTAACTTAATTCACCGATATTTTTTATGCAGAATACACATTCCCCTAATTCAGGGTAATTTTCCCGTCATAAACTAGCAACACAGACGATTTACTGTTAAGGTTTTGTGTTTCAAGTGAGCCGAAAATATTTTATGTAAAATAAATACCAAAACAATAAAAATAACAAGAGTTACCTGGGAAAAGATATTCCATCTTGTTTTCTTACTTTTTGTGAACAACTTTTGCAGTGTTTAAACACACAAGATGCCATATTTTGACTTATAATGACAAATCACTAGTGACGTGTGAGCGAGACGATGCGTAGCTTGGTACTGTCGCGAGTTTGTAGCAACTTTTGATTTTGTAGTAACTTTGGTGGACCCACTCGCGTGTTCTGAGCGCTCTATCTGTCTATTTTTTTAATCTGAGCTTCTGACCTAAAATAATGTTTATTTTATTATTTTCTATTTTTTAAGTAGCTTCTTTATGGACTACCCACTGACCCAACGTGGTATGTTTATATTTTCTGAGTCATTTTTAGTACTACCTTTTCATTTCACGTTCTCTTAAAATACTTTTTTATTGCTAGTCGATTTGAGCTTTGACGGTGGTTTTTTACTTCCGTGCGAAAACAAAAATCCCGGCTTCTTATGAACTTGTGAATCATTTTTTATTGATGTGAACTTGCTTGGTCATCGGTATATCCTGATGATGAGAAAAAAATAATTGATAGATTACACTTATACTACATACCTATCTCAGAAACGTTCGCTACGTCATGGAATCCTATGAAGTGACTATTACAAAACATAAAAAAAAATGTACAAATAAATCTTCGGTACCTAGGTACAGTCGGCCAAGAAAGTGGTGTACCACCCTAAGGTTGAATATCGCTTGCAGATTCATAGGTGATAAAGATTAGTTTCGCTTGCAGATCGATCTGACAACTTCTATTGCTGTCTTTATCTGATTATTGATAACGACTATTACTGTTTGTAACGTGACAGCTGTTCTTAGTTTGAACTTGATGGAACCAATGACGTCGTAAAATCAACGGCGGGGGGCTGTAGATTTTGATGACAAAATTGTATCTACAAATTCAGAATTGTAATCAACAAGTTACATAAAATTGTAAAGGCACAAGGCGAATCCACAAACCTACAATTTCTGTAAACTTGTAATTACAATATCAATAAAAAACAAGCAAAAAATAGATTTATCCTTTTATTAAATTTCTACAATCAATTTTAAAATACTTATAACAAACAAAAACATAGCATGCATATATAGGGGTGCCCTCTATCTGGCAGAAACTTGTTTCTCCGAAACCTATTTGGCAGAACTCACTTGGCAGAAACTTTTTTAAACGAACATTGTTATGGTATAATTTTTTTTTAATATAATTGTTTTTTGGCCTAGTGTTTTTATGTCCGAATTTAAATTGGGATACTTTTAAGATGGCAGAATTGTATTGGGCATAATTACTTTTGTCAGAGTTACAATTTTGCATATTTTCATTTAGCATAAGGTTTATTTAGAGCGCCGATTATTTGGAATAATTTGACTTGGTATACTTCGAAGATCACAGAATTTCAGAATAGAAATAATTTAATAGTCATAATAAAAAATAGAGAGCAGTGGTGGCCCAGTGGTATCGGTCACGACTTACGAGTTGTAGGTCGTGGGTTCGAACCCCGCCAGGCGCATTACTTTGTGTAATTTATTTCATCACCACTGCTCTCAAAAACGGTGAAGGAAAACATCGTGAGGAAACCGGCATGTCCTAGAACCAAAAATTCGAAGACATGTGACATCCACCAATCCGCACTGGGCCCGCGTGGTGGATTATGGCCCACTCCCTCTCACAGAGAGGAGGCCTGTGTCCCAGCAGTGGGAACAATATAGGCTGATGATGAATAAAAAAATAAAAAAATTGTTTTATAAAATCAATATGGTGTGCTACAAAAGTCAGTGACAGAAATGAATCGCTGCAAAACCGACTTCACGTAGTCTTGTCTGCCCTACCCCTAGAGTGTAATTTATAATCGCGTAGGCGCGGAGGGGCGAGGCGGCCCGTGAGCTGAGGAGCAGGTGGTTTTAACGCACACCGCCGCGGCTGAGGCTGGCCGGCTTGCCGGCCAGTAAGCCGAAGCTGCGGTGGTGGGCGTAAAATCATCTGCGACGATTAGCTCGCGTGGGACCGCCAGAGACCCGCAGCGCCGGAGCCGTGACAGAAGCCATGCCTGCTGCATGTGCTGAATGCTTGCTGCATGCTTACTGCATCATCTTACTGTCTGGGAAATAAAAACCACACAATTATGCAAAAGATGATTCTGGTTGTGAACTTTCTACGAAATGATGGTTATACTTATTGATTATTATGGAAATGAAATTTATGCCTAAAGATGATTCTGACTTACAAAATTATGGGTTTCGGTGTTATGGTAAATGAGTGTATGCCAAACGATTTTCTGCGAAAAGAGGTTTATGCTATCCGTTGCTATGCAAAATAAAATTATGACGTAAAAAGTTCTGCTATAAAGGGTGGACCCCATATATAGTAATATTTAGAAGATATTGAAAATTTTAAAAAATTAGAAACGGGTGTAACCGCCGTTGGCCTCTATAACCTCTAAAAGACGAGACCTCATTGAACCAACAAGCCGTGAGCAAATATCGGTTCCCCGCATTTCCTCCCAAATATAATTACAGTGACTAATAAGAGCTTGTTTGGTTCTTTCATTTTGATGCGACCATCGTTGGACCATAAGGCCCTAAAGATTTTCTATCGGGTTGAGGTCCGGCGATCTTGAGGGCCACTGAATTACCCTTACGTCAGTGTGTGAACGAAACCAGGCTCTTACGATCCTCGCATTATGAATTGAACAATTATCTTGAACAAAATCAAATTGTGGCACTTCGTTCTCCGGGTAAACATTACGGACTGTCGGTAGCATTGCATTCTGAAGCACGTCGATATAATTTACAGCCGTCGCTCGAGGAGGTAGAGAACACAATTCTCCTACACCATCCGCACTCATCCAGCCCCAAATATTTACGGAAATTCGACCTGATTCTCTATTTGGAATTACATGATCATCTTTATACCGTGTTGAATTATATCGCCTAAGGTGAAGACGTCCATGCTGACTGGATTTAAACGTTTTTTCATCACAAAACACTGTATTAGACCAATCAAACTCTAAGTGCTCTCGGGCGAAGTTCAGACGAGCAAGTCTGTGAGCATCCGTCAAATATATTTTCTTGGCGTAATGCCTGTGGTGCAACCCCATGTAATGTAGATGATTCCTTATTGTTTGGGCACTCACATCGAACATCTCCGCAAAATGTTTTGTGGGCTTAAAACCATTGATTTCATATTCCCGTCTCATGAATTCTCTATCGTTATTGGAGAGTGCAGGCCGGCGACCACTTCTTCTGTGATCCAACAAACTTCCCTCCTCTCCTTCACGACGAATCCAAAAGCGGACAGAACGCCTCGATATATTCAAATTCCGGGATATCGCACTGATACTGCTTCCCTCATTAAATTGGGCAATTATTTGTGCTCTTTCGGCAATGGTCAAGTTGGCAGGCATTGAGATGATTTTATATGCAGTTGATTGAAAAATAACACGGAAAATATATCGATTTTTTGCATATATTTGACAAAATGTCAATTGTCAGTTTTCTTTTTCAAATGGAATTCGGTTGTCTATTTAAATAGTTTTTATTACTTTTGTTTGGAAACATTTCAATTGCTTTGTAGAAACTAATGTCCTTTTCATTTATACTAAAGGTTAAAATGTCATGTACTTATATGTGACATATGACGTATGAATACTAAATACATAGGTTTACGTCATGATAATGTTGTCTCTTTCAGTAATATCTTTTTATAACGAACCTTGTTGTAATTTTCGATGACCGGGAAACTAAATCAAAACTGGTACACCACTTTCTTGGCTGACCGTACATACGTCAGCTTCAGAGAAATTTAACCCCCTTTGTTAGTGATGTTACTAACAATAGAGGTGAGTTTCCCCTGAAGCTTACCATCCTACCGTGGGATCTCGATGCGAAAGCTCTTAGAGTAAAGAGCGTCGGGAATAAACTCCGCTGACGTGACAAATCGCGGAAAGAGCTTTGTCGCGATTTCATATTATAGATTAGAAAACCTGGCGTGTGTGACCAACCTAATGGGTAGTAGCCATTCGATAAAGGACAACGCCCGAATCGAAGGAGCTGTCAGGAAACTAGCAGGCACCTTGGTAGACTTGATTTATCTTTAAAGCCAGTTAATGCGCCTTGGCCTAAAGTTATCCTTTTTTAACAGACTTCGAAAAAAGGGGGAGGTTTTCAATTCGTCGGAATCTTTTATTTTCCTCGATTTCCCGATTACGACTGGACTGTTTTGGAATATACATAATTATACTTCTGAGATGGCAATTGGGATCTTGGAGAAATCAAAGTAACTCTTGAATGATTCATAGCAAATCATTCGCGATTGCTGCTATCATTTATGCATGATTTTCGCAATCATACAACGTATTAATTATCATGCCTGTACCCACTAACAAGGGTATAATAAAAAACAACTGACTTCCAAAAAATTATGTTATTGTTTTTGCAAAATAGTCAGTTCTTTTTTTTGCAAAATAGTTTTTATTTCAAAGTTAGAATTGCTCTCATTAAGCTGTCAGGTTAAAACTTCGTTGTAATCATATTGTAATATACACCACTATTATAAACTATTAATTAATAAGTGCAACCATTCTGTTATTCTTCCGTGATAATCAATAACGTCATAATAAAGAAGTTACTTATAAAGTGATCAGCGTATAGTGTTAGTAGGTACTTAGCACAATGCGAATGAATATTCCGAGGCCGGCTACTTGACACTATAATGCCTTGTTAGGTTGTATAAAAGAGTAAATTACGAGCATTACTATAAAACGATCATAGCATTAGGGCGGGGCTACATTAGCGGTATGTCACGCCAAGCCATGGCCCTCGCACACCATAACGTGAGCACAGTGCATTCTTTGGAAAATGATGCTTAAGCGGAAATACAGCTGAATGCACACGTAACTCGTATTTTTATCTGAACCCTAAAAATAATATATACGTTGCAAAAGTAAAGAAGTGATTTTCTCATAAAAAAACCGTTTCTAGTTTGTGACAAAATGTATTTCATAATTAGTATGGCTTTCAAACTGCGAAGCTCGTGAAAACCTTTATCAACACGGTTGGAGAAAATCGCTTTCAATTTTTTCTAAGTTTACGTTCATTCGTTTGTATTTATGTTATTTTTGATGACGGGGCCCTCAAGAGGGCCAAGGCCTGCCGGGGTCGCGGCTCTTTTCCAATTACCGTGACCCTGGAACGTAAAGGGCTATTCAAGAACACCGTGGATTTTAGTCAGTACGAGTCTGACAGTCCCACCCGCTCTGCCCTGGGTGGGAGGACTCATTTGATGCTTTTAAAAAAAAAATTAAAAAAAAAGTTCACATTCATTCTGTTGTAATTTTGTTATTTTCAGGGTTCCGTACCTAATGGGTTATACGGGACCTTATTAGCAAGAATCAGTCTCAAAAACTTCTTTCTCGGAGTGACAAGAGTGACCCACATGCCTCCTCTCCTTGAGAGGGAGTGTTACATGTACCACGTGGGCCTAGTGTCTATTGGACCATTTGAAGATATTCACCTCTAGAACATACGATTTTCCACATGAAGTCTTCCATCACCGTTTTTAGAGCAGTAGTAATGAAATGATAAACACAGAATAAAATGGATGTGTTGGTTCGAACTCATAATAATACGTCAGTGGTGAGGAATAAAAACTCATTAGTCGAGGTTATTTCCACTGGGCCACCAATGGACTCTGTATCATATAATTTGCTTCGTAATCATTCCTACATGTCCATTCTTAGGTTAAGCGCGCACTACGAAAATCAAACAGCGAAAATGGACGGCATGTTTTACGTAGTGGCTGATCGACGGCGTGTTGCGGCTTCGTCCCTGCACATAACAAAATATATGATCTACAAGGCTGATCGACGGCATGTTGCGGCTTCGTCCCTGCACATAACAAAATATATGATCTACAAGGCTGATCGACGGCGTGTTGCGGCTTCGTCCCTGCACATAACAAAATATATGATCTTCAAGGTTGATCGACGGCGTGTTGCGGCTTCATCCCTGCACATAACAAAATATATGATCTACAAGGCTGATCGACGGCGTGTTGCGGCTTCGTCCCTGCACATAACAAAATATATGATCTTCAAGGTTGATCGACGGCGTGTTGCGGCTTCATCCCTGCACATAACAAAATATATGATCTACAAGGCTGACCGACGGCGTGTTGCGGCTTCGTCCCTGCACATAACAAAATATATGATCTTCAAGGTTGATCGACGGCGTGTTGCGGCTTCATCCCTGCACATAACAAAATATATGATCTACAAGGCTGATCGACGGCGTGTTGCGGCTTCGTCCCTGCACATAACAAAATATATGATCTTCAAGGTTGATCGACGGCGTGTTGCGGCTTCGTCCCTGCACATAACAAAATATATGATCTACAAGGCTGATCGACGGCGTGTTGCGGCTTCGTCCCTGCACATAACAAAATATATGATCTTCAAGGTTGATCGACGGCGTGTTGCGGCTTCATCCCTGCACATAACAAAATATATGATCTACAAGGCTGATCGACGGCGTGTTGCGGTTTCGTCCCTGCACATAACAAAATATATGATCTTCAAGGTTGATCGACGGCGTGTTGCGGCTTCATCCCTGCACATAACAAAATATATGATCTACAAGGCTGATCCACGGCGTGTTGCGGCTTCGTCCCTGCACATAACAAAATATATGATCTTCAAGGTTGATCGACGGCGTGTTGCGGCTTCATCCCTGCACATAACAAAATATATGATCTACAAGGCTGACCGACGGCGTGTTGCGGCTTCGTCCCTGCACATAACAAAATTTATGATCTTCAAGGTTGATCGACGGCGTGTTGCGGCTTCATCCCTGCACATAACAAAATATATGATCTACAAGGCTGATCGACGGCGTGTTGCGGCTTCGTCCCTGCACATAACAAAATATATGATCTTCAAGGTTGATCGACGGCGTGTTGCGGCTTCGTCCCTGCACATAACAAAATATATGATCTACAAGGCTGATCGACGGCGTGTTGCGGCTTCGTCCCTGCACATAACAAAATATATGATCTACAAGTAGTTGTTCCGGGCCTGGTTGTTTGTGTGAGTTTAAATATTTGGAAACGCACCTACAGCACATGAGTATGACTTGTGTGGGACAGCGTTTAATAAATCGTTTTACCGTTTCATCGCGTATAATTTAATTACGGATAGTAATCGCCAATACTAATACACTATAGTCCGGTGCGAATAGAAATCGCAACGATTTATCGTCATCATCGTTTCTGCCCTTAGCTCAATCTATTTGGGATCGCTGCAAAATGTTTACTTCCATTTTTCCCTGTCAGACTTCACGGCATCATTTACTCCTTTTTCTTTCTTATCATCATTTTTTCTCCATCTTTTCATTTCCACTCGCCTCCATCCAGTCATTGCAAATGTATTTTTTAATTTTAAAGTCGCAGTGACTAAATTCTGATGTGCGCTCCTATCCTTAATGATGTTAGTTTGTTTGCGTATGATAGGAAAACAATCGGCCTTCAAACATATTCTTAGCAACAATTTTTCTTTTTTGCTGAGCTGTACGAATCTGACATATCTAATAAACAAGTAACAATGAAAAGTAAGTTTAATGATTTATAATTATATTGTATTGAATTAACCACATCCTGGTTGATTTTTATTCCGTATCGACCTGTGTTCTTTAGGCTAAAACCAAACGAGCGTAAAGTTTTGATTCGTGAGTCGCGTAATTTCGGTTGGTTTCACAGAAAAGAATTTAGCGACGCAAAATAAGTTTTCACTGTAGAACACAAAATTACGCGGCTCACAACTCAAAAAATCTACTCTCGTCTAGCTCGAGCCTTATGCCGCGGCATTTGAGCTTATCGAGTTGAACAAAGAAAACTACAAGTTCTATAGTTCGAAAAGCTACAAAAATGTGGTGTGACAAGTAACACTTTGTTATTTATTTACCTGGTGAAAGGGTTCGTGGAAAATTCCCAATGTCCTCGGAGGATCAGTGTCACGGGTTTGAATGACACATCTTCCGCAAAACTGTGACATTTAACTGTAAAACTTTCTATTTTAATGCACTTGCTGGATGTGGACGACAGCGCCACCTATTAGGTCCGAAACTTAAGCTGTACGTGTACAGTGGTGTAAGACCGGTAACCAATCTTACCCCTTGGTAAAACTGGTTACCACAGTCTCACACACACTGTTCTCAGTCTTTTGAGCCTTTGTGATACAGTAACGACTGTCAAACATCTTTAAATGACAGTCGGGACCAACGGCTTTACGTGCTTTCCGAAGCATAGATTTAACTCGCTATGATAGATGGTCCCCCATCCACAGACCTACCTCGGCAAGCGCGGCTTAATCTTAAAAATCGACCTGTGCGGCTGTTATTATTTAACAACGAGCTTCTTTATTAGAAGTATATACATTTTATGTAAATATGAACGCGAAGCAGATCGAGGTCGCAGATAAAAGTTACATAATATTGCTAAATCTATTAGGACAGTTCAAAAATAAAACAAACCTTTAAATAAAATATCTCCAAATAGGTGATTCCTATTACATAATTATTCAATAGGTGTAAAGTAAAACCTGTTTAACGAGACAATAAACATTTTTCGATGAACTTAAAGAAGACAGTTAAAATAATTTTATTTTTTATGTAATCCTACCTAAAATGGGTGATTTTTAGAAAAAAGATTAAAACTGTATTATTTGTTGTTATTCCTTTTGATTTTATCGCCTTTTACGCTAAAGGCGAGGTTAATCCTTAATTTGCACTAAAATTTGTGCATTATAGACTCCGCTTATTGGAAAATGCATAAATTTTAAAATTTACGTGTATTAGGGCTAGTTCTTTGATCAATATGTAAACTAACAATTAATTGAATTTCTGTTATTGTAACAATTTATTAAAAAGTATTATTTAAGACTTTTAACAGATGAATATAGAAATATATGTCGCGGAAATAGTCCTTGTTGAAAGAGCATTTCGATGAAACGGACATAATGATAAAATGAATCGTCCTGTCGACGAACATCGAATGATGAATGAAATGAAAAATGTGTGTGTGTGAAATGATATGAGCAAGATTTGTTTACAGACAGACCACAGGGCAAGTACTTCAAATACATAAAATTTAAAAAAATTACCTTCATTTATTTTTATTACGGTGCTGACTGTTATTCATAATTTGGAATTTTGCGCACGCATCAGCTTCAGTGTATAAAATTAATGCTGGAGCATGATCATTTAATAATAACAGGTTAGTGCCCTCCAAAATAATTTGTTTTATTTGCATACGCAACTTTATAAAAATACCTGTTAGCGCGTATCCAATCTAATTTTAATTAGATCGGATACGCACAGGTATTTTTAGATTATATAATTATATTACATATGTTTTATTTATTAATATTATATTTTGATATATTAATGATTATATATTTTTATATTGTATTTTTAGATTTGTGGTAAGTACAAATCATCAAACCTTGAACGTTATGATGATGATATACGTTAGACGATATTGGTTGCTCCCATGGAGAAAAACCTACATCGATTAATACAACATTATTTAAATAATGCGACCACACTTTTAACACTTTTTTCTGAAGATTTGATTTTGTTTTTATCTTATCTCGGAAACGGTATAATAAAAGAGTAGAAAATAGTTAGACTATTTGGATACATGTATTTTCCCACGTTTTTATACACTCACTTTTCTTGTTTGTTTGTTTGACGTTCCGGTTGGACTTTTGCAACTCAATTTTGAGGCACTTCCCGATAAGCTAGCAGGCTGAAATTTTGCACACGCTCTGAGTTCTGATGACAATACATGACTACACGCTGACAGAAGTACGAATAAAAATTGTCACGTGACTTAAATCCAAAATGGCGGACGTCCAAGATGGCAGACTGGCTGTTTGGAATCCACTCCCATGATATGGGTATCAAATGAAAGGGTTTGCTGCCAGGAATACGAAAAAAATAGTCATGTGACTTAAATCCAATATGGCGGACGTCCAAGATGGCGGACAGGTTTTGAGGTACTTCCCGATAAGCTAGCAGGCTGTTTTCAGGGTAGCTTCAAACTTGATGAACAAAGATAAAAATAATAAAATAATTAATAGATTTTAAAAATCTAAAAACCCACGTTTTTAAATGTCCTAAAAGTAAGAAAATAACCCTACGGGGCTGAGAGAGGGGCCATTCAAAATGTGGGGGCGTATCTTTGCAAGTTACATTACGATCTATACACGTCATGTAAATATATCCCATAAGTGTGGGCGTATATTATTTAAGGGATTATCCCTTAAATAATATACGCCCCCACGTTTTAAAAACGTTGTTAAAAACGTGGGTTTTTAGATTTTTTTAAATCCATGAATTATTTTATTATTGTATTTACCTACCTAATAGCTCCATTTCTTTTTATCCAACTGCCAAGAAAGGGTTATGTTTAAAAAAGAAAAAATTGAGTTTTCATAAGAAACAAAACTCCTTTTTTATACAATAGAAATGTTCTCTTTGTAAACTCGAAGCTCGGACACCCAGGCACTGTTGTATAAACTGCGTTGTTTATTTAATTCTCTTACATTTGATTTATATCGCAGACAGCTGTACGTGTGCGTTCATCTAAAAGTTCACAGTAACTTCCTTGATCGTTGCATGCGCGTATTAATGCAGGTGTCCTTCTGCAGGCGCAGGGTCAATGGCAACAACCGAGTAGAGACCTGATCTGGTCTGGTTTAAATGTTGTCGTGAAAATAATAATATTCTGCATTATTATCTTAATACCAGAAATGAATGAGATTTTTTTAGGTTACTGGGTTGTTGTTATAATGGTCTAGTGTCGATGACACGCATTCTAAATGATTGTTTTTGGCATTTGCGTAGAATTATTTATTTATGATAGCAATATAAAATGATACGGTACGTTATAAAATTGTCGAAATGATTCACTTATTAATTATTTACATAACGTTTTATTTAAAAAACCGGCCAAGTGCGAGACGTTCTCGCAAGCAAAGGGTTTTCCCAAATCTTTTTTTTGTAACATAGGATTTTCTGTAGTCTACTGGCAAAAAATGAAATGTGTATTTATACAAATGAGTCAGTAATATGGGAGATAAAGGGAAAAGGGTAATATTTTTGCATCTCATTTCTATAGTAAAATTTATTATAAATTAAATTCATTTCATGCAAACTAATTAATGTCCTTAAAAGTTAGTCACAATAATTAATCTTAAAGTAATTGAAAACATTTTGATTATACTTTTTATTAGTTTCTAATTTTCTCCCACAAAGTGACCTAAGTATTTTGATTATTATTTTTCTTAACACGTTCGCTTATGGGACACAGATCACACAGATGCGTACAATTGTACATATACCGAAAATCAACTAAATCGGTCGAATACATCGATTGTGTAAATAAATCGGCTGTGATTTTAATTTTTTGCCGATTTCTTCCGCGCGTGATTTAATTTTGATTCTACTTGCGTACCGTATTTTAATCAGAGCTAATTTATTCATTCGCATTGCATCAATCATGTCACAGAAAGCTGCAGAAATAAAATCCCGAAAATCGCAGTGCATTAATGGCCTTGCGGATTTGTTCCTGTATTATAGGTTTGGAACTCTAAAAATGGCTACATTTATACAACATTAGACACTGTCTTTGTCTTCTCAATTTGACCAACTTATGATCAAAATCACCATCAATCATGTCAGTATGGGTTTTTTAGTAGGTACCTAGTGTTCATGTTTATAGAAAAACCAAACAAGTATAATTACGTAGTGCACCTCCTGTTTGTATCTCCCACAAGATAAAATCTTGACAAAAACTCATCCGTTTCATTAATTAATAATTTTTGAACCGAACAGGGCCTCAAGTCTGCTAATTTTATTTAACTCACTTGCTATTGATATTCAATTGAGACTCAATCACGACTCCATTACGATTAGAACTAATTTGGTATTCTGCAAAAACTTGTACAAGCTCAATAGAGTCGAATGGAATCGTAGTGTAATTGTAATTGACTCTCAGTTGAACAGTTATAAGTATTCAATACTTGGCAATACTTAGTATTGCCATTAGAGAGTAGAATACCGATAAAGTCCACAATCGATTTACAATTGTAACACGATTGAAGAGCAGACTAGCAAATATTCTGATAGCAGTTCAATGGAATGTCACTGGAAAACCATTGGTCTTAAATTAGTAGCAGAATACCAAATGTAGTTAAAACTGCTACTGAGATCCAATTGATATTCAATTGAGTCATTACTAAATTAGCAGAATTGGGGCCCTGGTAGCGTAATGGGGCATTTACACAGGTTGTTTATCGCCCGCATTGCGGCAAAATCGACCGTCTTAATCAGCGATGGGTAATCTTCTGATAGTGAAGGGCCATAAAATGCAGAGGACCACAGTTTTATATAAAAGACGGAACCATTTTAGGTTCATTTTATTAAAGGTTTTAGGAGGTTATTTCCTTATGTAAAAAGAACATCTTAAGTTAAAAATATCTTTACGGCCGTGTCTTGTCGGCCGCTCTAGTCCAATGACAGTTCGACTACTCTTTTACAAGCGATGTGACTGGTGACTAGCCGCAGGGCAGGCCGCACGGACTAGGCAAATCGGCCGAAATATCGAACAGTGTAAATGCCCCATAATAATGAATCAAACTATAAATAAGGTCTATTAATATTATAGTTGAAACTTAAAACTGCATTTTTGTTTTTGCTCTTTGTCTTGGTCCATCCAAAGGTTGTTTTGAAAAGATTGCTATTAGCGATAAGACTGGCCATTACGTAAAGTTCTAAATTGTAATTTGTATACTCATATAACAATAACATCTAGGTATCTAAAAACAAAATAAAGAAGAGAATTCGGGAAAACCATTTTGTCTGCAGAAAAAAAATGTAAATATATTATTTTGAGTTAAATGTTATATATATTATATAGGTACCGTCCCTTACTACTAAAAATAGGTTTCTAGGAAACGGACGAAATTAATAGTCATTAAAACGGTAAACATCGGAAAATTAGTAGATCGTAGTTTATTGCCCTACGCACACCCATTCTTGTCTAAAACCAATGAATCACCGCATTGTTATTTTTACCATCGCGTGTTTGTATGAAATAAGAAAATTCTGGAAAACTGTCGTAGTGACCATGTCCGTCAAAGCTAAATAATTGATCTGTAAGAATGCGAATAAGGGCTAGGTATACAGGTTTAATTAAAAGGTCTTGGTAATTAATACTTAAGTACCAGATAACTTGCACTTGTCTCATAGTACCAAAACATGTTCTGTCATCGCATAGAAATTAATGATTTAGAAGTGTGCAATGGAATTTTACTGTAATCGTTACTGTCTGTTACTCGTATTAAATTATGTTGTTGTGTCGGAAAAACCCAAAAATGTTTTGCTCAAGACGCCTAAGAATAGGTTCAGGTATATAAAATATTTTTGCTTTTTTATGTAACTTCCCATGAACTTGATTCCACGAAACTTAAAGTCCGTTAAGTTAGCAAAACGATGTTTTTAGAAACCAGAGTTTTTTTCTAGTTATTGAAAAATATTTTTTGACAATATGATATTGGTGAAGGACAAACTACTTTAAGGTAGGGCTCGCAGCAGAGGTCGCCGCCTATCGCCGTCGTGAGGACACGGCGGTGCTCTACCCAAGCGGGGCAGTCCTGCACCGTGTGCTCCACCGTGTCCTCTGGGCGATCCTCGCAGTGGTGACACCCAGGCGTTTCCTCCTTTCTCATCAGACACAGGTACTTCCCGAAACTTCCGTGTCCGGTGAGGACCCGCGTCATACGGTAGGTCAGGACGCCGTGACGCCTATCCAGCCACTCAAAGCGGGATCTTACCTGCGGGATTGCGGCGTACCTACCATCTGAATTATTTTTTTATAAACAAACATCAGTGGCCGCAATGGGTCATACTGCCATATTAATTTGCCCAATCACCTTATTTCTTTTGAATTATTTTTAAAAATGTGTTTAGTTTGCGTATGTTTTTGAAACCACCTTTTATAACCTTTTATTTTGATAGATTTTTAAAGGATGAAACAAATAAAAACAGCTGTTTATGTTTTTTTTTGAGAAACCAGGGTCACCCTTACAATTAGGATCGTTGATCTAACGACACGTCTGGAGCTAAAAGCCATCAAGCCGTTTAGGCTACATAGCGTGTCTAAGAAACTTAGGTATACTTGATAAACATAACCCTCCCACTGGCAAGCGTAGTCGAGTAAAAAAACTAGTTAACATGTGAACGTCACAATGTTTATTAAATGCGATTTAAACCCCTTCTACACGGTCAGACCTGACCGCCTGACAGAGGTGACCTTGGTCCGGTGTGCGACCAAATATGGGCGGAGTCAGTCGGGAGCGCAGCCGTCCCGACAGGCTGCGTCCGCGGTGGGACCCGACCGTCAGCCGACAGCGTTCCAGACGGTGGGGTACTGTAGACACGACCAAGTTCACCTCTGTCAGGCGGTCAGGTCTGACCGTGTAGAAGTTTTGAAGTTTAAAAAACAAAACTGCGGTTAGATCTATAATAATTTAGAGGGCTAACCGCAGCTTTGTTTATTAATCGCACTAACAGTTACTTTACATTAGTTTAAATTATGTTACTGTTCTTTGTCTTGTGATCGAAGCCGGATTTCAAAACGGATCGTTCTACAAAGCCGGGGTAATTTTGATTCTCAGCCATTTTGAACCGGCGAAAACAGAAAATGAAGTACGACGAAGAAAGTTTTTAGCGGATAAGCTTAAAAATTCCCTAATTTTATTTTGAATTCAAAAGAATATAAACATGTTTTTATTTTATATTACGAGATTAAACCTAACTGCCGCCATGACACCGTCGCGATGAAAGATGGTTTTCAAATTAACGTACGTACACATTGTAAGGAAACGTTCAAGACACATTTATACAAAATGTTTTATTTTTATTATAAATTGTTTTGTTATTGGACTTGTTATCTGGTTCTTTTCTTGTCGGCCTATATTTTAAGAACAGGAATTCTTTGACGTGCAAGTATTCTGTTTTTATTAAGTTGGTACTAAAAATGGTTAAAAGCTTGTTTGCCGATCGAAGTTCGTTTACACCAAACGGAAAAATCCACCCGCATTTTTTTGATTCCACTGAACAACACGCTGTATCGGTATAGCTTTTAAGTATAAAATTGCGCCACTTTTTTTTTTTGAATATATAATTCTTCTAATTTATTATAATCTTTTAGAACTATAAACTTTATCTGGGGCTCAAACGGGTTATTCCAAAATAAATAAGGGTAAGGCCCGCCATTTAGGAATTTTGGAACTTACCGTTTTAATTCGTATTACCACATTAATATGACTTTAAAACACGTGGAATCCACCAAATTTTGTGGTGGAGTATCCACACTGTGAGGTTATCTTACCCCAATAGTGGGAACCTTACAGGCTGATTGTGCATTTACGACTCAAATGAGTACCTATCAATTTTATCCTTCACTAGTAACATGAGTTTGATTAGATTGTTATCTACACACATGGCATAATTAACTTAGTGTAGCCTTTAATTGACCCAGATAGTAGACATTGAACGGGTGCCCACAACTCAGAATAGTCCTTTGTGATAATTAATGCACGGTTAGTACAAAGTACGAGTGTTACGTGTCTCACGCATAGCACAGTATAAATATCTACAGTAGTGGATCTCGACCGCATGATAGAAATAAATACCTACAGCCGCGCGGTACGTAAACATGCGTTAGGGCTGTCCGACGCCCGTCTCCAGCATTTTAATTACATTTGCCTACTTTCTGTTTCTATTTAGTGTTGTGATTGTAAATATACTTTTCTTATATTTAAGTAAACAAATAAAATACTTTGTATATTGAAAAGGAAGTGTTCAATAAAAATGCGTGTTGTTTTTTATTAATAGATTTAATTTATAACTTTACGAGTAACAGTCGACCAACTTATAAAATGTACTTAGATAACATATTTTCTTAAGCAAAATGTATCGGAGAACATGTTTTTCAACTGCAAATGTAAGTTTGTCAACTTTATTTTTACAGCTATAATAGGTATGTTTTTTGGGAATAGGTAGGTTTTTATCGTCAACTATTTTTAACTAACTTCAAAAAAAGGAGGAGGTTCTAAATTCGTCGTAATCTTTTTTTTTTGTGTATTTTCCCCGATTTCTCAAAGACTCCTGGAACGATTTTGAAAATTCTTCTTTTTAAAATTAAATTCAGCGACTCAGTTTAAGTTACTAAGTTACACTTGGCCGGTTTTTACCCGACTGCGCCAGGAGGGTTATGTTTTTTTTCTAGTATTATTCATATAGGACACGGTGGAGCATACGGTGCAAGACTGCCCAGCTTGGGCGGAGCACCGACGTGTCCTCACGGCTGCGATAGGCGGAGACCTCTCGCGCCCGGCATTGGTTGTGGCCATGCTGCGGGGCGAGACGGAGTGGGAAGCGGTCAGCTCCTTCTGCGAGGCAGTAATGCTCGTAAAGGAGGAGGCAGGCCGCGAGCGAGAGAGGACAGCGTCCTCCCTCCGCCCCAGCCGCAGTGGTAGGCGCCCACGGCGACGGACGTCGCTTGATGATCTCCGGCCACCGTAGGCGCGGGCATGCGGGCAGCGAGTAAAGGGCAACTCGCTGCCCGACCAAGGACCATGCCCGGGTCGACGGCGCGTTGTGTCCCACGCGCGCCTCAAAGAGCGTCAGCATAATGACGGGGCCCCCTCTCAGAGGGCCAAAGCCTGCCGGGGTCGCGGGATTATTCCCTTACCGTAACCCCGGAACTTAACAGGCTATGAAGGACACCGTGGATTTTAGTCAGTAGAAGTCTGACAGTCCCTCCCGCCCTGCTCGGGGTTGGAGGACTCATTTGATGATTTTACCACGCTAAAAAAAAAAAAAAAAAAAGTATTATTCATACACAAAACACAGATAATAAACAAATATTACCGTAGCGCCGTTACGTAAAACGCACCCGTGACGATATAACAAGGGTCTGATTACGTCGTCGTGTGGATTCGCGTCAACCGGTCCTTCAAGGTCAGTGCGCCGCTCGCGCTACCTCGTACAGCGCATCGCTCGCGCAGGCAGTCGGCCTAATGCAACCGAGTGCGCACACTCAAATACGGAGCGAACTATGTACTCTTACGTTCCAAGATTCATGACTGTGTTAAAGTTTATGTAGTACACTGAATATACGTTGATTGTACACCGTACCGTAGGTAAATGAAGCTCACTGCTTCATTTCCGTGCCCGCCGACAATCCCACCGCGCCGTTACACCATGACTTTACTTTGAATAATACAAACTAACAAAACACACATGCACTGGAGTTTTAACACAAGAGTAAGTACCTACCGTATCATGATTCATTCAGAACCGCCTATAACTTAACTATTTAACTTGCCTCAGTAACTTTCCTTTACTTTATTCATTTTACTGTATTTATTAACCCAAATACCCTTTTTTTCGTGAGATAAAGGAAAATACATAACCATTAAAAAGTCACACATTATGTACCTACCTACTAGCACGGCTACTAGCTACTAGTAAGTAAAATTATTTTATAGTTAGTACTCACCTTTCAGAGGTTGCAGGTAATTTAAAAAAACTTATGTCTGGATACGTTATTGTTGACGTTAAACACCCAAACACAGCACAATATTTTCTACTTGTCATATTTGCTAAAAAAAAAACAACGCACCGTCCGTTCATCACTACGGTACGGCCGTGACTGTCTGCGCCTCGAGCGCGCCCCGACATCGAGGCGCGTAGGTATAGCTCGCGTTTCGTCCGTTTGTAGGGAGTTCCAATACTGTACATATTATTACCGTGCGCATAGTATCGTATCAATCCTATATCATTTGAGATGTATACAGTACTTACCGTCACGGTATTGTGAAGGAAGTAGCGGATCTAATAATATATCACAGTTTGTGTTAATTTCAACGCATTCGCGTCTTTATTAAGGTTTTTCCAGATTAGTAACGTATGATGTGGGCTGTGCCGCTATTACTTACCAGCTCTTTTTACTTCAATAATTAAGTACTATGTGAAAATGATAAGGCTGAAGCTGTGTGAAAATTATAGCAGACTAGCTGTTGCCAGCGGCTTCACCCGCTACAACTCAAAATTATCCCACGGGAACATAAAATCGGAATAAAACTATCCTATGTGTTAATCCAGGATATAAACTATCTGTGTACCAATTTTAGCCAAATCCGTTCAGTGGTTTTTGCGTGAAAGAGTAACAAACATACCTACATACACATACATATATTCTCACAAAGTTTCGCATTTATAATATTAGTAGGACAGAAATAGGGCTCCTATAATTTCTGTCTGCGGGGTTTTAAGGAACCTTACCTAAACTCGAAGTGCAAAATCTTAGGTATAATGAGTATCGACATTTTGAACTTAGATACAATGATAATTCGATGTTTTAATCACTCGAAATTTTAATTTTCGGCATTTAAGCTTGGATAAAACAATTTTCGATATTTAAATTTTCGATGTTATTGTGTTATAAATACCTGTGGCAGTGTTGGTCTGGTTTTCCTGGGCATTGTTCTTCTCTTCTTTGGAACATTGACATTTTAATCTTCGAAGTTCAAATACTTACCCGTTGACGACGTATTGTGACTACATGCACATTTTTCCAAAACTTGTAAGCATTGAAATAACAAGTAAAATTAATAAATAATATAACGTTAATAAATATTAAGTAATTTTCAAATGACAGTTGACAGGTGTAACTTTCCATAACATAGTCGTGTAGTTAGTTGTACATTTGTAATGGTAGAATGATGAATGTACTCACAGTATTCTACTCATTGAACAATCTATATTAAAAAAAATAACGTTACATCAAGCTACCCAGACGTCTTGGTTTTTCCAAACAGTGCTTTTGACCCCGCCCACTTTTTGTCATACCTCTATAAAAAAACCAAGGCATTATGTTTCCAGCCATCAACGCCACAGATAACTTAAAAATACGTTCATGGTAAAAAAAGCTTTCAATGACTAATTGGGAATTTAACTAAGTTTGACATAATTCTCGCGGTCCCGCTAATTCATATTGTTTAAATTCTGATTTTCCAAGAACAAATAAAAATATCCATTAAAGATGTTAAAAATGTGGTTAGACCACAAAGACATGTTTCCGCGTTTAGTTGAGTGTTTTAACCAAAATTCTAAATTATTTTACACACAATACGCCTATAAAATTTGTGATTACCATATGAACTGCTATACGTGTTGAAAAGAAATATCAAACCGGATTCTTTTCTTGTCGCGATGCTCAGACTGTCATAGGTAAAAAGAAGAAAGAAAGAAAGTAAAATTATTTTATTTGAAACAGACATGCAAACACACTCAACAAAGACAAAAACTATATTATACAGAAAAATTACAAAATTATGAAATCCTAAACATAATAAATTCCCACACAGCATAAATCTGTACTATGGGGGACCTACCTATCCGAATGATCCGGGGATACCGCACGATTGCCGGCGAATCGGCCAACCTGCTTGCCGGATTGCTGCCCTGGGATCTGGAGGCGACTGCCCTCCAGCGCGTCTATGAGTGGCGCGTGGAGGCGCAGCGCCGGGGCGTGACCCCGCTGCCTCGAGAAGTCGAGGCGCGGCGAGAAGACCTCCCGCGCGATCTCAGGGCAGTATGGAAGGAACGACTGTCGCGACCGACGGCCGGGCACGCCGCAATTGCGGCGGTAAGACCCCTCTTTGAGGAGTGGCTGGAGAGAAGTCTACCTTCCGCCTGACGCAGGTCCTCACCGGGCACGGGTGCTTCGGGAGGTACCTGTGTCTAATGCGGAAGGAGGAAACGTCTGGGTGTCACCACTGCGAAGATCGCCCGGAGGACACGGTGGAGCATACGGTGCAGGACTGCCCAGCTTGGGCAGTGCACCGACGTGTCCTCACGGCTGCGATAGGCGGAGACCTCTCGCGCCCGGCATTGGTTGCGGCCATGCTGCGGGGCGAGACGGAGTGGGAAGCGGTCGCCTCCTTCTGCGAAGCAGTAATGCTCGCGAAGGAGGAGGCGCGCCGCGAGCGAGAGAGGACAGAGTCCTCCCTCCGCCCCAACCGCGGTGTAGGACGCCCACGGCGACGGACGTCGCGAGACGATCTCGGCCACCGTAGGCACGGGCATGCGGGCAGCGAGTAAAGGGCAACTCGCTGCCCGACCAAGGACCATGCCCGGGTCGACGGCGCGTTGTGTCCCACGCGCGCCTCAAAGAGCGTCAGCATATAATGACGGGGCCCCCCTCTCAGAGGGTCAAAGCCTGCCGGGGTCGCGGGATTATTCCCTTACCGTAACCCCGGAACATAACAGGCTATGAAGGACACCGTGGATTTTAGTCAGTAGAAGTCTGACAGTCCCTCCCGCCCTGCCCGGGGTTGGAGGACTCATTTGATGATTTTACCACGCTAAAAAAAAAAAAAAAAAAAAATGGGGGACCTACCTACAGTGGTCGCGGGACTAACGAATTGCAGTGACTCCGGAACGTAAAGGGCTATTGAAGGACACCGTGGATTTTAGTCAGTACGAGTCTGACAGTCCCTCCCGCCCTGCCCTGGGTGGTGGGAGGACTCATTTGATGATTTTACCACAATAAAAAAAAGAGGGACCGAACCTATAAATGGACTGATTAACTGCTTTATTATCCAGTTAATATTGTATTAATTTAGCTGATGTCATGGATTCCGATGAGTAGGCATCATGTGTAGTGTTTTCAACAATGTTTAATTTTTCAAAATTGTGTACACCAAACACAGAATTCTCGTTGAAAGTATCTAAAATACCAATGGCGCGTTAGCTGATGAATAGTGATTAATTTCTTCCTACATACACCTTAGTACTGTCACATACGGGTTATGGATTATAATTGACCTGTTTGACGTCAGCCAGCTGTTTACAGCATAATGATGTAGTTAGTTGGCAGGCCATCCGTGAATTGAAGCCAGATTGATTTATACGGACGTTTGTCCTAGAGATCTGCAAATTTAGCGAAGGATTTTTCCTAAAAAATATCTTTTGTTCACTTTGTACAATTGGTTATTTAGTTGAAGTTTTTCAATATTGTGTAAAATTTAGGCAACCTAACTCTCTGAGCTTAGTACCGCGATCCTGGAACGTTAGGCCATTGTTAGGGAAAACAATCATAATTGCCAGATTACCTAACAATGCTGCCTGAATTTTATTTTGGGCAGTATTCCCGTTGACGGCGCGGCGATTCAAATGAATGTTATGCCCAGTAACTTGTTTGTAGCATTTTGCCTTTACATTCTTTTTCCGTTTCGTAGTTCCTTTAATTATAAGGAAAATGTGTGTTTAACTGTATTTAACAAAAGAACCGAATGTTTTTCTACATTACATTAAAGGTGAATCATTATTGCATTGTGCTCAAAAGGTCTTGACCATAATTAAGCATCGTTCAAACGATCTATATTTAAATATTTACGTGCACGTGATAAAACGTTTTCATAAACGGATAATTTTCCAAGATGATAATTGCATTATAACAGTGATTTCACACCATGTCGTAATTGTCTCTGATGGTTTTAATGCCTCTTGATTTACAAGATGGGGATAAATTAATTATCATTATGTTTACATCTTCTTTTATGTATGACTTTAACGACATAATTGTTTGTCGTCATTAATTTGATGTTAAATCAAGATGATAAATAAACTACTTCTTTGGTGACTCAGATTTTGAGCGACTGTAGGGACCTGCGCCCTATACCATACTGATTTAATTGATTTGATTTGTAATATGCAGAGGTCGAAATTAGGTAGAGTTTTTTATACCCGGGATTGTAGTAGACAATCTTGTGTGGAAAACAGTATTACAAATAAATAAAAATAATAATAAAATCATCAGAGAAAGATTAGAAAATTAATTGTGTTAAAGTAAATAACTGTTGGATAATAAAAATTACGGGATTTTTCCGGTCTTTAAAAGTATTTCAGAGATTTGTGGCATATCCACTTTATTCTTTTGCTCTATGAAATCAGTGTAACTCTACCTAATTCCGACCCATAGTAATATGTTATTGGCTAGGTATCAGTAAGAATAGGTCAACCAATGCCCGATATTAATTTTCCATCTCAATCCAAATTCTGATTGCTTCTGAATGGACATCTTCCACACATTTCGACGACCGAATTTGCCTATTGGGTAGGCAAATTCGGTCATCGATGTGTTAGGCCCGGCGCCAATGATATTATAAAGAAAGATACGCCATGTTCATACTAAATGGCGTTCAGATTTCGTTGCGTTGTTATTATAAGTACTAACTTAAATGTATACAGTAATTTAAAACTACGACAGCGATAGATAATACGGAACGTATAAGATAGAAAGAGATAGCTAGTTTTAGTGTGTTGCGCTTGAAGTATAGTCCACACTACACTAGAGTATCATAGAGTTTGTCGATTCACCACAGAAGAGACATTGAATATAACAAATAGGCAAGCGCGTGGGGTGCGCGCTTGGTATAATTATTTATTATTTTTATGCCGATTACAAATGTACAGCTACTAAGTACTGCGAAGGAAAATTTATCTTTTTACAATATATATATTATATTTTAAATACTGTCAAATATTTGTATCAAATTTCTGAAGACAGTTTATTTATATTTATAGTTTAGTCGAATACGTAATAGCTGTTAGTTACATTGGCGACTTTCATAAAAATTAAATAAATGTGTAGGATTTTAATAATTAATAAATACTTCAACACAAGCGCCTGTGAGAATAAGTAGATTTCTTATATTGGTACTGAGTTGGTAATGAATGATGTTTTAAATAAAATTGAATTCTATTTATGACTATAACTTTATAACTATAACTATAAATTTGTAACTATACCTAACCTCATTCTATATAACATTAATCATAAAAAATTTAAAGCGCAACGCTATAATTGTGCCTACCATTTCGCTTCTGTTTGAATAATCTATGACCCGACTTATGACGGATGCTATTTGTCTCTGTCACGCAGCAGATTGCCATCCTATTATCTATCCTTTTCGAACCATTACGTCAATAATACGAAATGTATTTGAAAATGAGGAATAACTCGTAAAAAAAATACAAAATTGATATATTTTTAATAGACTTGCATACGGTATGTCACTCCACAACTCTTATTTTTCTTGGCACCATAGTTTCTGCACTTTCTGAAGACACAACTTAGCGTTTTTGTTACGCCGCGCACTCACTTTACCTCGCTCGCTGTTGTAATCCGACTAAATCAAGGGTGCTACAATTGTGTTACATTCTCCTCAACATTTTGTGCGCGCTAGTGCGATATCTACCTCTTTTTATTTATAATATCATTGCCCGGCGCACATTATCGACATCGGCAAGGAAAAGGATTTTAGGTGATAAAAAGCATTATACATTTACTTCATGGCAATAAAGTAGTAATTTCTATGATAAATGATCGTAGTAACAAAAATACCACTTCGGTATGCTTGAGGCTACTACATCGGCAGCTTTGAGGCTGCTTCAGGATACTTCAGGATCTTTCGGGATCCTTCGGCACGCCGTCGCCCGCCGCGCCGCGCCGCCGAAGCAACACTCGGTGGTAGCTTGCACTGCGGGTGCGGTGAGGCGAATACGATATTGAGACGCTTCGGCAAGCTTCAGGACGGTACGGCATGCTTAAGGACGCCTCGTCATCCCTAAGATAGACATAGTTTCCGACAGTGTGCGCTTGCAAGTAGGAATGCCGAAGGATCCTTTTCCTTGCCGATGCCGATAATGTGCGCCGGGCCTTACCAGACAGACAAAGCTCGGGATCAAGTTAGCGACATCGAATTAATATCCTTTTAAGGTCGGGGCAAAACTGCTTTAAAATGTCAACTGTGGTGTGATGTTTATAAAATATTTCGACTTCAAACTTGTATTAATATGCACTTTTATTTAATCTTAATTTGTGTAAGCTAAGTACTATGCGGCCCAATTAGAAAGGAAAGTGTCAATGACATCCATCTATCTGTCAACGGTCACTTACAATCAGGGTTGGAAAAAAAACAGTTTTTTTTATATTATATAAAACAAACAGTTCAAAATGTTTTAAACAAGTGTTTTTTTTGTTTTTTTTTAGTTTAGGGCATTATTTAAAATTAATTCGACTATGTTTCTTTTCTAGGCTAGATCTTTATAAACTCGCCAATAAAAAAACGATCAATAGATAACATTTATTTGTATGTTGCGTAATCAAACGCTTCACATTCACCCGGTAGGTATGTTCTAATGTTGATTTTATATTGGGCGACACGTAGGGACTTTCCTAGCGGGACAGGCGGCGCGCCTCCTATTCGTTCGTAGAATAGTTCATTGTTCATAAGGTATATCCCCGCGCCACCGTGCGGGGCTTTACCTTATGAACAATGGACTGAGAAACACCGATCTACTTATATGTCTAAAAAATAGGGGAATTACCAAATTTCTTTCGACAGCCGACATTAGGGATCGAAGTTTACGTTTTTTATTTATGACTAATGTTGTTTATTAATTAAAATTGTTACAATTTTAATTGTTTTGAAATTATTATGATAATGTTTCAAAAATAGGTGCTATCTTGTCCCATACAAATCCTGGTACTTAGATATTTGTTTGATTGAATGAAATACCTACATACACAAAAATAATGTTGGCGGCATGTTTGAGTTTATATGTTTGTAAACGCACCCACGACACAGTAGAAATTCCTAGTGTGGGGCAACTTTTTATAAAAAAAAAATGATTAAGTCAATTACAATGCCATTGAAAGTTCAAAAATATAACAGCATTAGAGACTCGATTGGTTTTATGTTGAACTATTCAGACTCAAATACTTATTATGTACTAGCTGTGCCCGCGACTTCGTTCGCGTGGATGTCGGAATTTAACAATGTATTTTTTTGTGCGAAGCGCTTAATTCTCGCCACGTTTTTTATAAATCATATCGTTTTCATATAAACCCTATATTTAGAATTTATTTAGATTTTTCAAGAATATTTGACGTGTTTGTAATAAACGCACTCTGTCGTTCAAAGGCAGTACTATTCAATTGCTACTGGATTAGAGCACCCATTCCATCTCATTCCATCCCATTCCATCCCATTCCATCCCATTCCATCCCATTCCATCCCATTCCATCCCATTCCATCCCATTCCATCCCATTCCATCCCATTCCATCCCATTCCATCCCATTCCATCCCATTCCATCCCATTCCATCCCATTCCATCCCATTCCATCCCATTCTATCCCATTCCATCCCATTCCATCCCATTCCATCCCATTCCATCCCACTCCATCCCACTCCATCCCACTCCATCCGACTCCATACCACTCCATCCCATTCCATCCCACTCCATCCCACTCCATCCGACTCCATACCACTCCATCCCACTCCATCCCCCTCCATCCCACTCCATCCCACTACATCCCACTCCATCCCACTCCATCCCACCCCATCCCACTCCATCTCACTCCATCCCACTCCATCCCGCTCTATTCCACTCCATCCCACTCCATCCCTCTCCATCCCATTCCATACCATTCCATCCCACTCCATCTTACTCCATCCCACTTCATCCCACTTCATCCCACTCCATCTCACTCCAACCCACTCCATCCCACTCCACCCCACTCCATCCCACTCCATCCTATTCCATCCCTCTCCACACCACTCCATACCACTCCATACCACTCCATACCACTCCATACCACTCCATCCCACTCCATCCTACTCCATCCCACTCCATCCCACTCCATCCCACTCCATCCTACTCCATCCTACTCCATCCCACTCCATCCACTCCATCCCACTCCATCCCACTCCATCCGCTTCCATCCCATTCCATCCCTTTCTAGTGTGAGTCAAATAAAAACCTTTTCTTTCTTCTTTCTTTCCATTCCATCCCATTTTATTCCATTCCACTCTACTCTACTCTACTCTACTCCACTCCACTCCACTCCACTCCAAACCACTCCACTCCAGTCCACACCATATTTGAATAGGTATGTTATTTTTCTATTCCAAGCTAGATAGCGCTACTGAACTGCGAGCTGCGTGTCTCGGTATAAACTGACCGTAATTTTACTTCTGGAATACTTTAAATTCAAGTTACGGTCAGTCGTTATGTATTAAAGTTGTCTACATAGCTTTCGTACATTTTACGTGATGCCCGAACAAATAAACATACAAACAGACATACAGACAAACAGACAAAAATTCTAAAAATGCTAGAAATGAGTTCTATTGGTTGTCCTTAAACACGCTGGCTATATTTTTTGAGTTTTTTTTTAATGAAACGCCCTCTGTTGTTCAAAGGCAGTACCATTTAATTGCTATACGATAAGAGTAGTTTGTATATCGATTTGAATTCGATTTTGTTTAATGAATTAAATGAATGTTGGTATGGAAAAAAAATTGATGGAACCTACTCTAAATCCTATTTGAGCGCGCGTGAACGTAAAGCGACAAAAAGACCCGCTCCACTCCACTCCACCCGCTCCACTCCACTCCACCCGCTCCACTCCACTCCACCCGCTCCACTCCACTCCACCCGCTCCACTCCTCTCCACCCGCTCCACTCCACTCCACCCGCTCCACTACACTCCACTCCACTCCAGTCCAGACCAGTCCACTCTACTCTACCCTCTCCACTCCACTCCACCTGCTCCACTCCACTCCACCCGCTCCACTCCACTCCACCCGCTTCATTCCTCTCCACCCGCTCCACTCCACTCCATCCGCTCACTCCAGTCCACCCGCTCCACCCCACTCCACCCGCTCCACTCCACTCCACCCGCTCCACTCCACTCCACCCGCTCCACTCCACTCCACTCGCTCTACTCCTCTCCACTCGCTCTACTCCTCTCCACTCGCTCTACTCCACTCCTCCCGGTCCACTCCACTCCACCCGCTGCACTCCACTCCAGTCCAGTCCAGTCCACTCCACTCCACTCCTATTCCTCCTATTCCATTCCTCCATTCCTCCATTCCTCCACTCCATTCCATTCCTCCACTCCACTCCACTCCATTCCATTCCAGTCCAGTCCATTCCATTCCAGTCCAGTCCAGTCCAGTCCAGTCCAGTCCAGTGCATTCCATTCCATTCTGTTCGATTCCTTTAAATCGCTATAATCGGGTGTGAATTGATTACGATAAAACAAAATACCGTACATATTATTTATGTTACTTCAATAACACCTCTATTCCAGGTTTTCTTTAAACGCCATCTGCCGTGCGTTGAAATAATTATGTTGAAATTTATTATTTGAATAAGTAGTTTTTCCATTCGAAGCTAGATCGCGCTACTGACCTGCGCGTCTCGGTGTGAACTGACCGTAATTTTACTTCTGGAACACTTTAAATTCAAATATCTTTTGATAGACTGAACCGATTCCAATGAAACAAAAACTAAATGTTACTTCAAGTTACGGTCAGTCGTTGTGTATTAAAGTTATCTACAAAGCTTTCGTACATTTTACGTGATGCCCGAACAAATAAACATACAAACAGACAAACAGACAAACAGACAAACAGACAAAAATTCTAAAAATGCAAGAAATGGGTTCTATTGGTTGTCCTTTAACACCCTGGCTATATTTTTTGAGTTTTTTTTTAATGTACAAAAATTACTTTTCTACAGTTTTATTATATGTATGATTTTATTTTCATTTTATATTCAGTTATTGCGACATGAAAAGTAGTTTTTAAAACATGTTTTTTTTCGTACTGTTTTATACAATGTTTTAAACTTGTTTTAATCTTTGTTTTTAAACATGTAATAAAAAACACTGTTTAATTTCAAACTGTTTTAAACACTGTTTTAAACATGTGTTTTAAAACAACTTGTTTTAATCATGCCAACCCTGCTTACAATTAATAACGTTAAGCAATAAAATACTTTTTGCAAATTAATTTTTAATAACGATATTATTAGTATCTCCTTTATTCGTAATTTATCTTTATTCTTGAAATTTTTTAATATTTTCACAAAAAACAAAAGAAAAAAAAAACATTTAAAAATAATCATTAGTATCTTTATTATCTTTTTAGAATTACATATTTTCATATAATAATTGATTACTAAAAAGCGTGCATGAGGTCACAAAATCGCGTCAGCAAACCTCTCTTTCTAATTGAGCATTTATACTTTTTTTTTTAAATTCGCATCCTAAACAAATGTTGATGTCAAAATGTCAGTTGAATCTCGATATGCAGCATAACAATTTCCCGGTAGAATTATAAGTTCTTTCCAAGCAGCGTTATAATATACTAGCAATAAAACTGCTTGTAATTCATACATCGTTGTATTAGTACGAATATATTGTGGTTTGCAGAATATACATGGCTTGATTAAAACTGCGACCGTTACTAAAAAGCTGTTGGTCTGACTTCGTAAAAAACCCGTAAATATAAAATTTTACAGAAAGGTTAAAAAACTTTATAATATGACAAAAACCCATCACAATTATGGACAGTTCAAATTATATCATTTCTATTCCACGATGCTTGTTCTTGATTGGCTGAAACAACGCATCTTACGATTCTCTAGCAGGCGGTATCAAAATGTCAAACATGCACAAAAGTTTTACGCGATTTTAGACTCCAAACGACGATATCTAGATACTTAAATATTCTTAAAATCTCATTGTTTTGTACAAAAAAGATTGTAACTTAAATTATTTAAAATTTAACTTTTTATCGTTCTGTTGTTGTGTGCTGTTTGTATGTTGTTTTCGGATTTTCCCATGAATATAAGATAAGCGAATTTTGAACCGCGCTAGTACTAAAGGTTCGAAACTACTTATAACCCCCTTATTAATAAACGTGGACTAAAGTTTCAACCAGGATAATCTTCGGACTAACCATACATTTTTAAGGATTAACTTTGGCGTAACTTTACTTGGTTAAAGATTAAAATATGCCATATTTCTTTGTCTTGTAACATTACTGAAGTGCTAACCAGAATTTCTTGCACCAAAACTTAAAGGTGCTGGTGGCCTAATCTCATGTAGCTGACCTGAAGATGGAAGGTACAACTCCTTAATAGTAAGGAGTAGGCATCGACTGATTTAGTTTGTGTTCACATATCTCCGGAACTACAAGTTCGATTTAAGTTTTTTTTTTAATGTACTAGATATCGTTCAATCTTTCTTAGGGAATACTGCAAGTTTCATCAAAATCGGTTTAGTAGTTTTGGAGATAGGGAATTTTATTAGCTTGTGTTGCTACGGATGTTATTACTGGTGCTATGGATTACAAAATTAAAGTGCACATGTAAGACCTATGATGTTAGTATTTGACAAGAATTTGGGTTGAATATTTAAACTGACAAGAGTAAAATAAAAAACTTTAAAAAAATGTAACCGCCTTAAGGCGTTTACATTTATTTAAAGTTTTTTTTATAAAATATTAACAACTGGCTGGCTGCCTGCGTCTTCGCCCGCGTGTAACTTGAAAAGTTATAAACGCCGAAACCCCAATTCGCAAAATGTCATTCGAATCGCAAAAGGACAAGTTCTCCAAACGGAAAATTCTCTAAAAGCCTATTTCTCAAAATGGAAAATGATCAAGATGGAAAATTTTCTCTACTTGGGAGTATAATTCTTGTAAATATAGTTTGTTTATTCAGGTGACCTAGTTGAAAGGCTAAGATGATGTATCATTTGTTCATTGGCTATTAGATCACGTTTCCATTGGGTCAGGGTGATCACCCTGAGAGCACATCTGTCACGATTCTCTCCCATATTTTATCTGTAGGAAAACCTTTGAATATTGTTTGTAGATGGAAATAGGAAACCCTATCACAAGGTGATGGATATAAAGATTAGGAAGATATAATAGTCACATGATACATATTTATAAGGTAAGTACTGTACAATTAAGATATTTAAGAGTACTTAATAAGTTTTTGCTTTCATTTCGCCCGCGGGTACCTAGGTCGAACATTATCCCACGGGAACATACTATGTAAAAGTGCTCTATGATTTTTTTGGAGTTCCATCTGCTGTTAACTTAGGAAATTATCCCACGGGAATTACTACTGGGATAAAAATTATCCTATGTTCCAGTTCTGGGCTTTCTGTAATGTAATCGAGACACAGACAGCTAGAATTACTTTCCTATTTAGGTATAATAATATTATGGATAAATTGCCATTCTCGGCATGTAGGCAATTTGTACAATGACGAACGACGTAATACTCATAGAATTAAATGAGGTGCTTACAAAGTATAGTAATTAAGTGCTGTTGTTTTGTCGTGGTTCGTTAATAGCAGTGCCATACTAACGGCAATTCCCGTAGATTGACAGGCCTGTTGGTCTAGTGGTTAGTGACCCTGACTGAATTGATTGAAACCTGTTCGAATTCCCACCCAGGACAAATGTTTGTGTGATGAGCACGATCGTTTGTTCTGTGTCTGGGTGTAATCTTCTTATATATAAAATTTCCGTGTCACAATGTTAGTTACCGTACTCCTCTGAAACGGCTTGACCTATTTTTATGAAATTTGGTATGCATATTCAGTAGGTCTGAGAATCGGCTACTATCTATGTTTTTTTTAATTTATATGGCAAAACAACGTTTGCGGGTTCAGCTAGTTTATCTATAATATTTATGTACTTATTTAGAAATTATGTAAGTATGTTTATCAGTTGTCTAGTACCCATAACACAAGCTCTGCTTAGCTTGGGACAAGATGGCGTTGTGTGATATTTGTGGATTATTATTATTATTTTCGCGATATGAACGTCCATTGACGCGATAACCAACGGCATTTTCCGTTAGTTTGGCCCTAGTGTAAGTGAATATATTGACGTATGCCGTAGATCACTGCTACTAGCTTTGTGATAGACAGTAGACTAGTAGTTGATAGTTTAGTAGACTATGACCTATGGCCTTTTTTTAGCGTGGTAAAATCATCAAATGAGTCCTCCCACCCCGGGCAGGGCGGGAGGGACTGTTAAACTCGTACTGACTAAAATCCACGGTGTCCTCAATAGCCCTTTATGTTATTTATGACCTATGGCCTTAGTAAGAATTTACCTTATTGAATAGTATGTACATTTTGACAGTTCGAATGTTACATTTTTTCGGTAAAAAACTTGTATCAAAATTCGTACTAGGCAGACCTCAGACTGATTGAAGATCATTGAAAATAAGAAGCTCATAATGACAGAAGACGTAAAATGTTTTTAATTTGATTTAATGTTTATTGACTGGCCTGTTGGTCTAGTGGTTAGTGACCCTGACTGCTATGCCGGAGGTCGTGGGTTCGATTCCCACCCAGGACAAATGTTTGTGTGATGAGCACGATCATTTGTTCTGTGTCTGGGTGTTATTTATCTATAATATGTATGTATTTAGAAATATATAAGTATGTTTATCAGTTGTCTAGTACCCATAACACAAGCTCTGCTTAGCTTGGGACTAGATGGCGTTGTGTGATAGTTGTGGAATATTATTATTATTATATTATTCAAACGGAAGCGGTATCGGCTACCGCCGCGGGTAGCGATATTCGAATGGGTACGCGGATAACTCGCATTTCAAACTGCGGCGGTATTCACTACCGGAGGCTGTAGCGTTGTTGTGACGACGACCCTCGAGTTGTAGTGTCTTTGTCACCGTCTTGATCGATTTTAGCGTAAAAAAATAATTTGATAAATTGAAAGAGAAGAATGGCTAGCAGTTTAGAAGAATTCACTACTAAGTTTCGCTGTACAGCCAGTACGGTTCGCCGAGCACGCGATACGATTCGCCGAACACGCGGTACGTATCGCTTACTGCCGAGTTATGCGGCTCTGGTTTCGTGACAGTTGCGGAAATGCCATACAAAATACGCGACCCTTACCATTTATATTGCTGGTGCAGTGCGGTTTTGTTACTTTACTTCTTTTATTTCTTTTCTTAAATATATTACGTCATTGCTAACATACAGAATTCTTGGCTCGGGAATGTAAAAAGGTTCGTCATCCCTTGTCTAGACTATGCGCCTTCGAGGAGGCTGCGTAATGGGGCTGAGTCAATTGAGTCATAGGTATTATAAATATCAATGTTCATGAAGCAGACAAAATTTCTCGCCTGATGGTAAGTGATGATTTGGTCGACGTTGAAGCTTGCATATAAGTAATATATTCACTCGTGACTTCAAGACCCCAAGCTCGTATATGAAATAAGTAAACTATTGACTGAACTGAGATAAAATTACTCTACAACGTGTAACGTTAATAGCACAAAACCTCTCGTGGGGTAAATCAGCCCATGTTACTGAACAATGTTTGTTCTAAAACTTTTGGAAAAAAAAAAGATTTTTCATACTGATGGGCTCGATCAATTTCTCATTTTGTATGAAAAATATTTTTTTTTCAAAAGTTTCCACGAGAGGTTTTGCGCTATTAAATTTACACGTTGTATATCTCTTACATTTTACGAATTTTATCGCGATTCAAATATTCTGCAAATCTGGTCTTTTTAAACTCCCCGGAAACAAAGAAGCATTGTCTAACATCGTTGACATTGTCGCAAAAGGATCGTAGAACGTAATCCTACAGATTAGAATGAGTCACGGACTGCAGTAGTAACAAACCGAACCGTGACTTCCTGGCCATGAAATTGAAGACAGCACTTGATGAAGTAATGTCATTTGTCCCTATCTATCCATCAACGTAAGTACATACGGCTACACATCCAGCTGTACAAATACTGGTATATGCTAGCCATTGAATGTGCTGAAAGGTGGCGACCACCGGACAAGGGCCAAGATAATGAAGCTCGACATTTCCCGAAGAATGAATTTGACTGTCATTTAATCCTGCAACGAAATTAATCAGAAAAGAATAGCGGAGGAGTAGAAAAGTAGTTTCCACTTCGGGAATAGATAGCTTACTGTCCGTGACTTTGCCTAGGTTACGTGATGGCCGTGTGGCAGTGACCAAAACTGGACCACGAAAAACTGGTTATGAATAGGTTTATGTGTAGCCGATGTGTAGTCGATAAAATGAGACCACGAAAAACTGGATAAGAGTAGGTTGATGTGTAGCCGATGTGTAGTCGATAAAATGAGACCACGAAAAACTGGTTATGAGTTGGTTGATGTGTAGCCGATGTGTAGTCGATAAAATGAGACCACGAAAAACTGGTTATGAGTAGGTTGATGTGTAGCCGATGTGTAGTTGATAAAATGAGACCACGAAAAACTGGATAAGAGTAGGTTGATGTGTAGCCGATGTGTAGTCGATAAAATGAGACCACGAAAAACTGGTTATGAGTTGGTTGATGTGTAGCCGATGTTTAGTCGATAAAATGAGACCACGAAAAACTGGTTATGAGTAGGTTGATGTGTAGCCGATGTGTAGTCGATAAAATGAGACCACGGAAAACTGGTTATGAGTAGGTTGATGTGTAGCCGATGTGTAGTTGATAAAATGAGACCACGAAAAACTGGTTATGAGTAGGTTGATGTGTAGCCGATGTGTAGTTGATAAAATGAGACCACGAAAAACCGGTTATGAGTTGGTTGATGTGTAGCCGATGTGTAGTCGATAAAATGAGACCACGAAAAACTGGTTATGAGTAGGTTGATGTGTAGCCGATGTGTAGTTGATAAAATGAGACCACGAAAAACTGGTTATGAGTAGGTTGATGTGTAGCCGTGTGTACTTAATGATGATACTGTTTGTTTTCCTCACAATCTCCTTACAATATTCATGTGACTTGATTTCCAAAACAAGTCTACAGGTAAATGCAACTTCATTTAGAGATGTAAGGGCTCGTTCACATGGGATCCGTTATTGACTAGGCGTGTCTAAAAATATGATACGTCATGAGTGACGGATGGGTGTTCACATTGAGTATGGAATCGTATTACTTTATGATTCATCAAAATATCCGAATAATTAATAGGTATCATTTGGGTAGTTTCGTGATTTTAGGTTTTGGATGAACTTGTATGCCGTGCAAACGAGTGGCGCTGTGCGTATAAAAAGTCCCGATTCCTGTTATTATACTGGGTGTAAGGGACAGCCCTCCACAAACTTTCAGGGTTTGCTCAGAAGACGAAACTGAACAAACTTCCACAAATATTTTTTTCAGGAAATGCAAAAAAAAATCAGCCTCACCATAGAAAATTATAAACTTTATGGGACAGTTTTACCCTAATTTTTCACGATTGCCAATGAGTGTGCAAACGGCCATTTGAAAAGGCTGTTGCCGCAAAAAAAAGGTATCGTGAAAAAAAGTCGTTTCGTCAAACGCCTTCGTGTGAATGAGCCGCAATACCGTAAAACGTTGTATCAATTGATCAGTTTATCCTTGCTGACTGTCCAATTCGTCACGCTACACTTCCTATTGGTCATAGAAATGCAAATAGAATATTAATAAGTTTATATCCTCCATCCTTGAGATCCGATCAATGTTAGAATTATTACATGAGCTATTGATATAGCCCTTTCAAGGTTTTTAAAGGACGAAGTTAGTATGGCGTAATAAGGTAGAGGTACCCTTCTGTAACAATTCGGTCGTGTCAGTTGCAGAACCGACGAAAGGTGGAGAAGGGAAGTTCTCGAATGGAGACCGGACCTCCAGATGAACCGAGCGATGACCTGAAGAAGTTAGCTGGCTGCGGTGCTCTTTGGGGGAGGCCTATGGCCAGGATTGGACTGCAATAGGCTGAAATGATGATGACGATGACTATACCGATTAAATGTCGAATGAATTCATGGTTTCTTTTAGGTTTTCACCCAAAGCCACAATATTGTTTTCACCTCACCCGCTCGGAAAGATTCTATTTCTCATTCAAAATCTGAGCGCAAAACTCCATTTTGTGCTCTAGAGCACAAAGTGTTGTTTAAAATTCGAACACGTGTTGTATTCAATTGTTTTCTACACTGACAGGCGAGCCGCCCCCAGTATAGGTCAATGACCCCACTACATTTCCTCGCTGTGTGAGGTGAAAAGTTGTGTGTTGCACTCGGCAGCAAAGTTTTTCTGCGTCTCGTACCTTTGAAAACTTCGCATCGCTCAGGATTCTATATTTGAACCGCTCGTTTCTCTCGCGGTTCAATCTTAGAATCCTTCGCTCGCTCAGTTTTCAATTCAAGTACTCGCACCAAAAATCAACTTTGCAGCCTTGCATAACAAATAACTATTCTTATCAGGAAAGTTGCGCCCAAATGCAAGCAAGTTTCGTGTACCGAAAAAAAAAACAGATGTTCTTTGACTTTTAATTTTGAACTGAATTGAACTTGTATGGTCAACATGTGCATCAGATTTAACGAAAACCTGCTAAAAGCATCAACGATAAAAGGTTTGATTATGATCAAGATTTGTTTCCGTACCTATATTTTATTTACATGAAAAAATATTTTATTTTCCTTCCTTCTTTTTGTATTTAGGTGTGTGATTATTTCTTCGCAAATATGGGTGATTATGATGTTAATGGTTATTTTGACAGTATCTATAAGGTAATATAGGACGATCTCCGGCCACCGTAGGCGCGGGCATGCGGACAGCGAATAAAGGGCAACTCGCTGTCCGACCATGGACCATGCCCGGGTCGACGGCGCGTTGTGTTCCACGCGCGCCTCATAGAGCGTCAGCAAAAATGACGGGGCCCCCTCACAGAGGGCCAAAGCTTGCCGGGGTCGCAGGACTTATTTCATTACCGTGACCCCGGAACATAAAGGGCTATTGAAGGACACCGTGGATTTTAGTCAGTACAAGTCTGACAGTCCCTCCCGCCCTGCCCGGGGTGGGAGGACTCATTTGATGATTTTACCACTCTAAAATAAAAAGCTTTTCTCCCTAGGGCTGCAATGCATAACTTTCAAGCCGCTCATCAAGCATGTAATGACGTACTTTCAGGGTGTGAGTAATGAAATAGTAGGTAGTTTATGAAACTGGTACATAATGAGGGGTATTAAACACGAGTGTGAATTTAAAAGTATCACACGATTGTATAATACCTAATTATGTGCAGTTTCATACACTACTTTTACTATTTATCTACTCTCATTGAACACGATCATATCAAATAAAATTGAAATAAAAGATAAAGATTGACAGAGTTTATTTATTGGTTATTGTAAAGGTAAGCGTCCCCAGGTCGGCATCGTACGTATCGGACGCATCGCATCAAACGGATTTCTGTATCGGTAGCGATCGGATTGCCGACGCGAGTACCAGCAACCGGATTGCCGATGCCACCTTCATTTGGATTTTTTTAGTGATCGTACATTCGGAAAGTGTTTGTGAGAAAGGAGGAAAGCGATGCAGAAGTTTTTATTGCTTGTTTTTAACCGACTTCTAAAAAAGAAGGAGGTTCTCAATTCGGATGTTTGTATTTTTTTTTTTTTTTTTATGTTTGTTCGGGCATAACTCCGTCGTTTAACAACCGATTTGAAAAATTCTTTTTTTGTTGGATAGGGTATACTTCTGGAATGGTCCCATTAAAATTTTATCAAAATCGGACTAGCACTTTTTGAAATATCAAAAAAAAACAACAAAGACCTAAAACGTTTTCAACTTTGTCTACACCGATTACTCCGAGGTTTCTGGTCCGATTTCGATTATTCTTTTTTTGTTCGATACAGTATATTATCTGACATTTGGTCCCATAAAATTTTCATTTAGTTTGGTGCAGTAGTTTTTATTTTTGGTAGTTCTCATTGTGTACATACATAATCGGCGTTGTTATTACCGGTGCTATGGATTACAACATTTTAGTGCACATGTAAGAAAATATGTATTTGACAATAATTTGGGTTGAATATTGAAACTAAAAAGGATAAAATAAAAAACTTTTTCAAAAAAAAATGTAACCGACTTCAAAACAAACCCAGAAAAGTTCAAAATAACCTACAAAAAAACTTTTCTTTCGAAAGTCGGTGACAAAAAGTCAATGAAACAAAAAATAAAGTCACCGACTTTCGAAAGAAAAGTTTTTTTGTAGGTTATTTTGAACTTTTCTGTGTTTGTTTTGAAGTCGGTTACATTTTTTTTTGAAAAAGTTTTTTTTAGCAGAAGAGGAATGCAAAAAGAAAAAGAAAAAAAACTTGAGAGGTGTCAAGGGACACCCGGATGGAACGAAGTTACTGTATACACTCAACAAAAATAATCGTCGTGACACCACACTGTTCAATGCGACCGAATTAAAATGGTTGTCTTGTTTTTAACAAACAAGTGAAGGTCAGAAAACATTTGCTTAACGATAGCAAGTAAAAAAAAAAACAGGTTCAAACGATTTTTGACTTTATTGACATTTTAAATTTGGTTTTTTTTTCTCACATTCTCGTTCGCTAACATTGCTCCTTCATTAAAATCCGGTGTTTGCATAAATGTCAATAAGGTCGTAAATCGCTTTCACCTGGTTTTTTAACTTGCTATCGTTAAGACTATCGTCTACCGAGCGCTCGTCCATACTAAAAGAGAAAACGTTTTCCTGCCCCTAAATGTTATCCTATCTCAATGATTTTTTAGAATGCTTCTGTCACTGTAAAAAATTAGGTTTATAGGTTTTCTTTTTTTTTAATTTATAATAGTTTAAAAGTAACAGGCGCCTAAAAGTTACTATTTTCATGACAAAATCTTCATTTACCTTTGTATATTAAAAACAAAGAAGTTTTAGAAAAAAAGCAAAACCTACAAACCTAGAATATAATATGCTGAAACGATTGACACTAAAATCTAAGAGATTGGACGTGATTTAGTATGTGAAAAACGTTTTCTCCCGAGAGACAGATTTCATATAAAAAATACTCACAGTCAGTCGCGAGCTGCAACGCTCTCTATCGCACGATCGAGGGTTTTTCAACGAGCGAGAGGGACAGCACGAGTTTTTCTAAATACCTATTTTTTGAAAAGGGTGCCGCTATACACTCCACTCCACTCCACTCCACTCCACTCCAGTCCGTGGTAATAAACACATTACCCTCCTTTGCGTCGCGCAGTCGGATAAAAGTGTCGTGTCAACTTTTCGTAAGAATTTTTTCCGATGGGGATCAGTGGACGCAGTTGTATGAGTTTTAATATAAGGCAAATTAAAATCCGTTACGTACGATACGTCCGATACGTGCGATGCGGGCCTGTGGACGCTTACCTTTAGTGTTCACTTTTCAAAATTTCAATGAAGCGTTCTTTTTAAAGCGCTCGCAGCCACTGGCAGCCACAGAAAAAAATATAGATGTATATCTATGATCTGTAATCAGTATCGTAATAAAACAAAAAAATATTATAACATTATTTTGTTAGAGAAATAGTGTCATCAATAAATTTTTAATTACATTTTGATATAGTTATTATTTTGTAAAGTACGTCTAAATAAACTCGTTTTGAGTTTTGTATTTCTAATTTAACTATATGAGAGTAGATAAAAATATTAGCCGCCTCAGCCCACATCACCACATGGCTTGGGGACTTGGGGTCAATTCAGGTGATACGAGGGTGGACTTAATCACCCAGATTACCACTCGCAATCCAGTTGCCTCTCCAAAATACAGTTATTATTTATTTATTAAGTATAATTTTACTGTAAATTAAAAACAAAAATTTAAAAGGTTAACTAGCCTATTTTTAGTTGAGATCAGGAAGAATCTTAAAGTTCATTTAGAGTATTCTTTAAGAACACCAGTATCCTTTTATGGCTGTAAGCTTGTAACACTATGGTTATTTTGTATGTTTTTCCACCTTGTAGGGTTTAGATCTCTTCCTGTGAGTTTACAAATCCGATATGTAAAACTTGCAAAATCTATAGTTAGTGGTAGGTGTCATGTTTATGTTCGTGGACTATAGGGTCATGGAAGATTCCGTATCGCCGCCGATAGGTAATAGTAAAAACATTGGGAAATTCTATAAATAGTCGAATGACGTCAATCAATTCGACCGCAAATATTTAAAAGTTTTTTAAATTTCTTTAAAATACCTAATAAAAAACAACACGATAATCTGTGCGTTGATACAAAGGTAATTGTATAGTGGTAACGAACAAAAAACATATGTAATACCAGGGTTTTTATTGTATACTAATGGAATATTTTAATTGTAAATGTATTACCTATACTCAACAAAAAGGAATTTTTATCGCCGACTATTCTTGGCAAGCAAAAGACCATGATACTCGTAATATAAGTAGAAGTATTGACAATCAACGGAAAAGTACTAGCTTATAATAATAAATACTAATATTATAATAATAATAAAAACTAATACCTAGTCATATGAACTGATTACTTATCGATAAATATTAATACATGAAACGAAAACTTGGTACAACTTCTTACACGAAAATACCGACCGAATTGAGAACCTCCTCTTTTTTTTTGAAGTCGGTTAAAAATTAAGCAAATTGGCACAGTTTTAAGTTCATAACCTCTCGTGGGGTAAACTCAGCCTATGTTACTGAACAATGTTTGTTCCAAAGACATTAAACTATATATGAGCAATAGACGGCACATCGCGAAGAAATTTGTGATCCAAAACTTTTTACCAATAAGTAAAAAGTCGCTCAGTCTAGTTCGAGACGTTCCGCCTGACAGTTCGTGTGACCGTGCGTCAAAATGTAAACTTTGATAGACGATTCTAAGAATATTTACCTAGTTTCGCTTTGCCAAACTGCAAATCTAGGTACGGGAAAACAAGTGGACTTGAAATCAATTTATTTTCGTAAATATTTTTTATTTTTACCTAGTTTTTAAGATGTTTTTTAATATTTTCTGATATTAATCTAGAACATTTGCATTTTTGAAATAATCGCCATCTGTTGCTCAGTAGCTGTACGTATTCTGCTAAGGAATTAGAGTTGTCTGTTTATCGATATGTACTATCGATATTTATTAAGTCGAAGACTCTTGTCGAAGAGTAATTAAAAATTTCTTATATTTACTTGTTTATGAATTAATGGACTGTCTCGTTGAACTAGCGATCACAAGCCCCACTGGTAATTCTTAAACTACTCAGAAGCAGCCACATAGGCATCCACTTTTGTAAATAAAAATGTCTAACAAAACTACCGCATCCAAATAATTGATACTTACTGAAAAGCTAATTTTTTAGGAAACTAGACGCCTTTGAAATAATTATATCATCATCATCATCAGCCGGAAGACGTCCACTGCTGAACATAGGCCTCCCCCTTAGACCGCCACGCAGAACGACAATTTGCCACTTGCATCCATCGGTTGCCCGCGACCCTCACGATGTCATCGGTCCGCCTAGCGGGAGGCAGCCTACGCTGCGTATTCCGGTCCGTGGTCGCCACTCGAGAACTTTTCTTCCCCATCGGTTGTCAGTTCATGTAAGGCTCATTGTATGGGGAAAAATAAACTCAAGACGGTGGAAGTAGGTAAAACAAAAGACTTTTTCATAAATTAATAATGTAAGATCGTATTCATAACTTATAATATAATTTTATTTCCGTTCTGCCCTTACACACTTTTTTAACTTATTAAAATATTTAAATCCTAGTTAGCTTTATCGATGTTAACGTATCGATAATTTATGTCATTCTTTAATGTTGCACCCCTATCATAAGGTGCTCGGCAGTGCCATCTATTGCGCAATAGCTAAAATATATTCTGATGAATTATTTTAATACGTGGTTTTGCTGTACACCGCTAGATAGCGCTACTAACGCACGGCATCAACAATTTTGTATGACAATATTCCCAATGCCCGCTCTAAAGGTTCTTTTAAATCTCTTTGGTTTATTCCAAGACTTTTGGAAATTCGCAAAAAAAAATATTGCTTTTTCATACAAAATGAGAAATTGATCGGGCCCATCAGTATGAAAAATCATTTTTTTTTTTTTGACAAACACTGTTCAGTAACATGGGCTGAGTTACCCCACGAGAGGTTTTGCGCATTTAACGTTACACGTTGTAGAGAAGGAGTGAGGAAAGCTTATATTGAAAAAAAAAATAGGTTAGTGGTCGAAATTAGACCATTATTTTATAAAAAGTTGAAACATTTAAGGTACTTCTCTTTCTAACTGATGTCGAATCTCTTGTCAACTAGACCCGCGGCTACACTTGACCACACAATTTATTTTCTGTATTTTGATTGGTTACCTGGACCCAAAATCAAAGTTGGAGCTACCAGAAAAAGGTGGCGAGACAACCTAGACGCTTACCACGAGGGTTGGTTTGAAGCAGCCCAGGAAAAGAATTCCGGGAAGGAATTGGGGGAGGCCTTTGCCCACCAGTGGGTCAGTACAGGCAAAGGGATAAAAATAAAGCTACTAGTGGACATAGTCGAGCTAGAAATTATACAAGTTTGTCAGAATATTAGGGAATGCAAACTCGCGAGATCTCAGCCTTTTTAGCGAAATTTTGAAATTGGCGAGATGTCGCAGTATTGTTATTCATAAACTCGTGGGATCTCGCTTGAGCCCCAATCTCGCGAGATTTGCATTCCCTAGTCATAAAACGGAATCTGATGGAGTATAGACTAAGCAAATGTGAAGTCACTAAACTAAAAGATTTGGCTTTCATGACTGTACTCATAAATATTCAAATGGGTAGTGGGTCCAGTGGATCCCTACGAAATGTCATTGAGTCAAGAGACCCCGTGGGTCTATTTTGAGTGAGTCCCGTTGAGTGAAGAGGAAGACTCGTGTTTCAAACGTTTTTATTACTTTAATGTATTTCTAAAGTGTACTTCATAAAAACAGCTTCTGGCATTCCGTTATCACATAAACTTTAACTATTCACTCGACATGATTTACAAGTAACTAGTTGTTTAGGGTCTGGTTGTTTGTGTATGTCAGTTTCTATGTTTGTAGACGAACCCACGATACGGGAAGAAATACCTAGTTTGGGGCAAGAAAACTACTTAAAAATGTGAACAAAATATTCGTTCCACGTACATTTGTATGTTACATTTTCTATCTAATTAATTTACGTAATGTTTGACAGTTTTTGTGACTATTCAATTAATAATTCAATTATTTTGATCGTCAACGGCAATTAAAACCTATGGAGCGTGATCCTTTTGGTATTTATTTTTTCATTTATAAACATAAAAAATAAACGGACCGCACTCCAAATTCTAATCACATTTTGACCTACACTATTAAAAGTTCATTTGCACGAAGTATTTAATTGGTAAGCTTAATTTTCAAATGACAGCTATGTCAGATAGCGGTCATTGACGGGTTACTGTAGGCCGCACATTTTAAACAAAAACAAAACATATTAAGTAACTAGGTTCTGCCCGCGACTTCGTACGCGAATCCTGTTGCTTATGCCGGCGACGACGGGGTCGTCAAAATCGAAGATCTGAAACGTCGAATTCCAAGAGCCAGGCTGAACAACTCTTGCCAAGACGTCATTCCTATATATGTTAGAGTGTAGCTGGGGTCTTGGAGTTCTACATCAGGTGTTCCAGATCTCAATTTTCATACGTCAACAGAGAGTGCTCATAAGGCTGGACAACTCTTGCTAAGACGTCATTCCTATATATGTTATAAAGTAGCTGGGCTGTTGGAAGTTCCACATCAGATGTACCAGATCTCCAATTTTTATACGACAACAGAGGTTGCTCATCAGGCTCAACAACTCCTGCTAAGACGTCTTTACTGTATATGTTATAGAGTATCTAGGCTCTTGGAGTTCCACACCAGGTGTTCCAGATCTCAATTTTCATACGTCAACAGAGAGTGCTCATTAGGCTGGACAACTCTTGCTAAGACGTCATTCCTATAATGTTATAAAGTAGCTGGGCTGTTGGAGTTCCACATCAGGTGTACCAGATCTTCAAATTTTATACGACAAAAGAGGTTGCTCATCAGGCTCAACAACTCTTGCTAAGACGTCTTTACTGTATATGTAATAGTGTAGCTAGGCACTTGGAGTTCCACATCAGGTGTTCCAGTTCTTTAATTTTTATATGTCAACAGAGAGTGCTCATCAGGCTGAACAACTCTTGCTAAGACGTCTTTACTGTATATGTTACAGTGTAGCTGGGCTCTTGAAGTTCCACATCAGGTGTTCCAGATCTTCAATTTTTATACTTTGACAGAGAGTACTCATCAGGTTGAATAACTCTTGCTAAGACGTCATTCACTTATATGTTATAGTGTAGCTGGGCTCTTGTAGTTCCACATCAGGTGTTCTAGATCTTCAAATTTTTATACAGCAACAGAGAGTGCTTATCAGGCTGAACAACTCTTGCTAAGACGTCGTTCCTGTATATGTCATAGTGTAGCTGGGCTCTTGGTGTTCCACATCAGGTGTCCAGGATCTTCAAATTTATTCTCTCAGCAGAAAATGCTCATCACGTGGAACAATTTTTGCTATGGCACCATTTCTGTATCTCTTATAGTTAAGCAGGTCTGTTGCGGTTCTGCATCAGGTGTTCAAGTTTCCAAGATAAATTATAGCCTATATGTTAACGGGACTTAATACTTATACAACGAAAAAAATATTCAAATCCGTCCAGTAGTTCCGAAGATTAGCGTGCACAAACACACAGACAAACAGACAAACAGACAAACAGACAAACAGACAAACAGACAAACAGACAAACAGACAAACCGACAAACAGACAAAAAAAATTTTAACTACATTTTCGGGTTCGGCATCGATATAAAAACAATCCCTGATACTTTTTTTTTATATATTTCCATTGTACAGACACCACTTTTCTACAAATTTATTATATGTATAGACTAGCTTCTGCCCGCGACTTCGTACGCGGATCCTGTTGCTTATGCCAGCAGTCGGGGTCGTCAAAATTGAAGATCTGAAACGTCTGATGTCGAATTCTAGGAGCCTGGGGACGGGAAAACAACGGGATGCGCGAGACGATTCCAGACGTTCCAGATCTTTCATTTTTGTAAGACAACAGGAAATGCCCATCAGACTAAACAACTCTTGCTAAGACGTCATTCTTGTATATATTATAGTGTAGCTGGGCTCTTAGAGTTCCGCATCAGGTGTTCCAGATCTTCAATTTTTATACGATGACAGAGAGTACTCATCAGGCTGAATAACTCTTGCTAAGACGTCATTCCCTTATATGTTATAGTGTAGCTGGGCTCTTGGAGTTCCACATCAGGTGTTCCAGATCTTCAATTTTAATACATCAATAGAAGGTGCTCATCAGGTTGAACAACTCTTGCTAAGACGTCATTCCTGTATATGTTATAGTGTAGCTGGGCTCTTGAAGTTCCACATCAGGTGTCCAGGATCTTCAATTTTATTCTCTCAACAGAAAATGCTCATCACGTGGAACAATTTTTGCTATGGCATTATTTTTGTATCTCTTATAGTTTAGCAGGTCTGTTGCAGTTCTGCATCAGGTGTTCAAGTTTCCAAGATAAATTATAGCCTATATGTTAATAGAACTTAATACCTATACAACAAAAAAAAAATCTTTCAAATCCGTCCAGTAGTTCCGAAGATTAGCGTGCACAAACACACAGACAAACAGACAAACAGACAAACAGACAAAAAAAAATTTAATTACAGTTTCGGGTTCGGCATCGATAAAATAACAACCCCTGCTACTTTTTTTTTGTATATTTCCATTGTACAGACACCACTTTTCTACAAATTTATTATATGTATAGATATAGATATAGATTAAAACTATACCGCCCAATACCTGTCACATAGATCGAAATTAAAAGAATGTAAAAACATTAACTTACCGGGTACTTATAGTCACGATAAAATTGCCGTCATGTTCTGCATCTTCAATGAACCTGGAGCCAAGGTCCGTGGTCCACCGTGGAAGCACATTGTGAGCCCAGCCCGCTGGGACGCCAACTAGTATGCGACATGCGGCACGTTCACTGGCGATTTCTTTTACGATCACGTAGCAAGTATCAAGTGTATTCCGTAATAGTTTGATAAGCATTTCATAATGTTGATTAAAAATTGTTAAAGATTCACCTTAGTATAGATTTGATTTTTTGTCTTTTTTATTGAAAAAGAAACACATGTTACTTTAAATTGTAAAATAAGTTAACAAAAAATATAGTACTAGGTTACCAGGATCGGGAACATGTTACGGGCTACCGTTGGTCTTCGTGCTGGTGGCCATATGTTTAATTTCTGAATCAAGCGCCTGATCTATATGTGCCAAGCGAGAGCCTTCTCAGATGTTGGGTTTATCTTACTAAATTTATTTTTTTCTTATCCTGCACCGTTCCACTGTTTCGCAAAAAATTTCTAAAATTCCTTCCATTAACTCTTATTCATGGTCTCTTTTTGCTTTCTTCGTACTTCCATGAAATGTGTATCAACATTTCAGCTGAAAGAAAATAAATGACACGTCGGCGTCGTTTTGTATATTAGTAAATCGGTTGAAAGACAAATCTACATCATCAATATTTATGTACTTCCGAACGACTATTACATCAAATTGAATCATTATTTTCTGTTGTGTTCGTTATTGCCAGAACAAGGTATGCAAGTAAGAAAGTTTTCGAAAAATACCCCGTGAAGGTGGAAAATCTGAACACTTGCGAAGTCGGGGCGGGACGATAACATAAAATTATTGGTGGGCATTTTGTTATTGCTGTTATCAGCCTCGTCGAAGGCTGGGTTGATTATAATTCCGCCTCGAATGCAATAACATACTTTGCATTAAAATGTATTAATTCACATACTTTGCAAGTTCAATGTCAAGTGTTGAACGTACCTTGGACCTTGAAAGAGTAATTCATCGATAACTTCAAGTCTTTCATTAATTGCTTTATTAGTAAACTAATTAAACTTAACTGGAAATTAATAGTCTCTTAAGTTAAATCAATGATAATTTATTATTTTTAAGTGAAATAGAGTTAAGAAATACGTGACTTTTGACAGGAATCGCTCAGATCTTAGAGTAGATATTATCTAATACATATTAATTAAAAAAAAATGTGGTTGCACTCCTCCGAAACGCCGATTTTGACCGATTTACATGATTAATTTTAATATAATTATTTAAATAAATAACAGAAATTGTATGTGTACTCGGACCCGGACCGGACCATGGACCCGGGTACGTCCTTAAACTACGTCCAGCCACCGAAGGACGGGCAGCAGCGTCCTTTGCAAACTTACGGTGACCCTACTGCGATCCCCAAGCCGCCTGCCAAGCGTGGGGATTATGGCAACCCCCCCCCCATTATGATTGACAATAATAGCACACGGCCCCCAGTCCCCGGCAGCTCCGCTATTCCTGGTCTGGGTAGCGGATCGGGTAACGGCGGAGCAGGGGGTGCTAAGAATCCCCGGCAGATGCCCCGCTACCACCCCCAACGGACTTTGGCCCTGGCAACACACAACATCCGCACACTGAGGACCGATGAGAAGATTATCGAGCTGGAGGAAGAATTGAGCAAAATGCGATGGGATATCTTGGGATTATCTGAAATCCAAAGAGAGGGTCAGGCAGGATACGATAGTTCTAGATTCCGGCAACATGCTCTTCTACCGGGAAGGAGATCGTAAATCCCAGGGTGGTGTTGGATTTCTCGTCCGCAGGTCCCTCATCAACAACGTTGTGAAAGTCGACAGTGTGTCTAGTAGGGTAGCATACCTTATACTCAGAATAACCAACCGGTATTCGTTGAAGGTCATACAGGTATATGCGCCGACCTCGACACGTTCTGATGATGAAGTAGAGGCATTGTATGAGGAGATATCCGAGGCCATACATGCCTCCAAAACATACTTCACCGTTGTTATGGGGGACTTCAACGCGAAGGTGGGCGCACGGAATGGCGATGAGTTGAGAGTGGGGCCATTTGGGTATGGGCAGCGAAACCATAGGGGCCAGCGACTGGTCGACTTCATGGAAAAGGAAGAACTTCATTTAATGAACTCCTATTTCCAGAAGCGGCCATCCAGGAAGTGGACGTGGATGAGCCCCGATGGTACTACCAGAAATGAGATCGACTTCATCATGACGACCAAGAAGCGAATATTCAGTGATGTCTCTGTGATCGCTAAGGTAAAAACCGGTAGCGATCACCGAATTGTCAGAGGCACACTGAATATCAATGTCAAGCTTGAAAGGTCTCGTCTGGTGAAGTCCACGCTCCGACCTGGTCCTGCCCACATCCGGAACCCCGAAGACTTTCAACTCGAACTGCACAATCGCTTCCAGTGCCTAACCGAATGCGAAACTGTGGACGAAATCAACAATGGGTTGGTGGAAACTGTCCAAGCTGTGGGGTCCAAGTTCTTTAAGACCCCGCGCCGCAATAAGCCTCAAAAGCTCTCGAACGGAACCATCAAGTTGATGCAAGACCGGTCCGAGATGAGGCTGCAATCTTCAGCTGATATGTCGGAATATGGCAATCTCAATAGAAAAATCTCTAAATCAATGCGACGTGACCTGCGTTCCTTTAGTGCGGCACGGATCAAAGAGGCAATCGAGCGGAACCAGGGCTCAAAAGTCTTCGCAAAGAATTCGTCTATTGGGCAGAGCCAAATGACTAAGCTGAAGATTAACGACGGCAGCATCATTTCGTCGAAACCGGAGCTTGAGAGGTTTTACGGACAGTTATACACATCAACACGACAACCCAGTGTCGGTACAGCTCGAGACGCAAGAGCTAAACTGACTCGACACTACACTGAGGATATCCCGGACATCAGCCTGTACGAGATTAGAATGGCTCTTAAACAGCTCAAGAATAACAAGGCGCCGGGTGAGGACGGAATCACAACAGAACTTCTGAGAGCGGGTGGAAAACCGGTACTTCTGGTCCTCCAGAAGTTATTTAATTCCGTCATACTCGAAGGTTCTACGCCAGAAGCATGGCACAGGAGTGTGGTTGTTCTTTTCTTCAAAAAGGGTGACAACACCTTGTTGAAGAACTACAGGCCAATCTCACTTCTGAGCCATGTGTACAAGCTGTTCTCAAGAGTCATTACGAACCGTCTCGAACGCAGGTTTGATGACTTCCAGCCTCCCGAACAAGCCGGTTTCCGAAAAGGTTTTAGTACTATAGACCACATACACACGCTCCGCCAGATTATACAGAAGACAGAGGAGTATAATCGGCCATTGTGTTTAGCGTTTGTGGACTATGAAAAAGCCTTCGATTCAATCGAAACCTGGGCAGTATTGCAGTCCCTCCAACGATGTCATATCGACTATAGGTATATCGAAGTGTTGAAGTGTTTGTATAGGAACGCCACCATGTCCATCCGACTTCAGGAAGAGAGCACGAAACCAATCCAATTGCAGAAAGGCGTGAGACAGGGAGACGTTATTTCTCCGAAACTGTTCACGAACGCGTTGGAGGACGTTTTCAAGCTCTTGGAATGGAACGGACTCGGCATCAACATCAATGGCGAATACATCACACACCTTCGTTTTGCCGATGATATAGTCATCATGGCAGAATCGTTGGAGCACCTCAATGCTATGCTCAGCGACCTCAGTATCGTTTCCCAACGGGTCGGCCTTAAAATGAACATGGACAAGACGAAAGTCATGTCGAATGTCCATGTGGCACGCGTACCGGTTGTTGTTGGGAACTATACTCTCGAAGTTGTAGACCATTATACTTACCTTGGACAGATTGTTCAGTTAGGTAGGTCCAACTTCGAGAAAGAGGTCGCCCGAAGAATCCAACTCGGATGGGCAGCGTTTGGGAAGCTACGTGATATCTTCTCATCGAGAATCCCACAGTGTCTCAAGACAAGGGTGTTTAACCAGTGTGTGTTGCCAGTGATGATTTATGGCTCTGAAACGTGGTCTTTGACTGCTGGCCTTTTAGAGAGACTGAAAGTCACTCAACGAGCAATGGAAAGAGCTATGCTCGGAGTTTCTTTGCGGGATAAAATCCGGAACATGGATATTCGGCGAAGAACCAGAGTCACCGACATAGCTCATAAAATTTGCAAGTTGAAGTGGCAATGGGCAGGCCACATCGCTCGTAGAACTGACAACCGATGGGGAAGAAAAGTTCTCGAGTGGCGACCACGGACCGGAAGGCGCAGCGTAGGCAGGCCTCCCACTAGGTGGACCGACGACATCGTGAGGGTTGCGGGCAACGGATGGATGCAAGTGGCGAATTGTCGTTCGGCGTGGCGGTCTAAGGGGGAGGCCTATGTTCAGCAGTGGACGTCTTCCGGCTGATGATGATGATGATGATGATGTATGTGTACTATTTAATTGCACACGCTAGCATTTAAGGTAACACACACCGAAGTGAAAACATCAATTTTATCTAAGTATTTTTGACAATAGGATCTTAAGAATATTCCAATTTGGGATTAAAATTAATATCGGCTATTAGATGACCTTTAAGTGATTACATGTTTCATCTTGAATCAATGCCTTATATTTTGTCCAGCCAGAAACGAAGCAAAAAATATAGGTATTTTAATGACATGTCTTAATGGTTTATTTAAAAAAGTTTAGTTACCCTTCGTATAGTAGTTAGACACAGTCATGGGACTTGAAACCGCTGAAGAAATCTGTGTACAGTCACGAGCAATAACATGTATACACTTAACAAAATTCAAACGCAATTTACTCGTGAAATACTGGTTTCCTCTTTGAAATGAGACCTCTTTCGTAATAGTATGGCTTCCAAAATAGAAGTCTAATTATAAGGCAAAAGTTTAATCGACATGGTAGCTGTTGAATACTGCTTTGTGTATACATACTAATGCTCGTGACTGTACACCTTTGCTTAGCTTCCGCGATTGAGCATGGGGCCTGATTTTCCCAGGAATAAGAAAATAACAAGCACAAATAAAAAAAACGTGGGCCCGTATTAAAATAACGTGTTTTTTTAATCAGTTTTTTATCCTAAATAAGATATTGAACCAAAAAGGGATTTAAAGTGTGCTTAAAATAGCCATATCTACGATCAGTCAGCCGCTCACTATTCGCCAGAAGACAGCTTATCAAAATGTTGTATGATTGCGAATCTGTCAATCTAATCGTAGGTATAAGAAGTGACATCATTTCAACTCAAAAATCAAAATCCAAATAGATAAGTAAATAGGTAAAAAACCGAAACGCGCAATAAATATTGGAGACTCAAAACTGAAACGTTAAAAAATAAATAACATGTAAATCCTATATTTAAATGAATACTGCAAAATGAAGCTTACTAGACTGTTGCAAAATAATGAAGCTGCGGTTTTGTGTTATTTGTTGTTTTTTTTTTAGTACTGGTTTGAAAACCATGCAGAAAGAAAAAAGACGGACAAGTGCGTGTCGGACCACGCACAATAAAGGGCACTGTAGTTGAAAATGATTTACCCCAAACGCAAACTTAGCATCTACAATTCCAAAATTATCCCACGGGAACATAAAATCGGGATAAAAATCCTATGTGTTAATTCAGGTTGTTAACTATCCGTGTATCCATCCAAATCCGTTGATGAACTACATACTACTACTTACTTCAGAAACTAAATATTCGCATCACCTCCACGACACGACGGTAGCGAGACGGCGAAGTCATACATTTTACTGATAATTATGTAGAATTTCTGAAGTTAGGGTCGGTAGAGTTAGGCCGTGTAGATTCAGAAGTTATGCGCCTACACACCTACGCAAAAAACCCAAATAAGGTATAGGCCAATTACATGTAAAAATTTAGAAAAATTTAATGATACACTAGCAAGTAAATTATGTGATCAAAATATCTTTAATAATATAAGTGACCCAAATGAGTTTTACGCCGAGTTTTTTGCAATTTTAAATACACAATTTACTCACACGTTTCCAGTTAAAACTAAAACTATCGTCACAAAATTCTTATTTAGTGATTGGGCGACACCTGGAATTCGTCATGGCAGAGAAAGGCTTTTTGAACTTTATGGTCTAAAGAAACACATTGTGAATGATACCTTTCATCAGTATGTTGCTAAATATTCTAAAACTTTTAAAAATGTAAGCAAAACAGCTAAAGCTATTCATATTAGTAATAAAATTAAATCAGCCGATGATAAAATTAAAACAACTTGGAAAATTATAAATAATGAGACAGGTAGGAATAAACAGCGCAATAACGAATTTAATTTAGAAACTGCACATGGCCCTATAAGCACAGACGTAGAAGTAGCTCAGGAATTTGAAAAGTTTTTTTCGAATATACCTCTTAAGACGACTGCGTCTTTAAATTCGTCACCCGCACTCTCTGGTGCCTTACTTAGAAATAATGTAAAGGCCTGCCCGAAGGAGTTTAGGTTTCGGCACACGAACCCCCAAGCTGTGATTAAAGCATTCAAGGATCTTAAAATTAAGTCAACAGAAGATCTCTGGGGAATGTCTGTGATGGCCTGTAAATCTATAATAGAAACCGTGGCACCTTATTTAACTTTTATATTTAATAGCAGTATAGACCAAGGAGTGCTTCCGGATCTCATGAAGCATAGTAAGGTAGCTCCACTTTTCAAATCGGGTGATTGTAAAGAACCGAACAATTATAATAATAATAATAATTATTATTTATTTTCGGACAAATTAATCCATTTGGTTAGTATACAAACAACTTATAAACTATTGTTAGTACTTAAAAACTACCAGAATAAACAAAACACTATATTTTACGCCACAATGGCATGCAGGCGTATCCAATGCCCCAGTAGAGGACTGTCCCATCTGTCTGCTATAGTCTTCAGGATGCTGTTGGGGCTGACGCGTACCCTGTGCATGATGGAGGCGCAACGTTTTCGTATGATGGCATGAAAACCATCTATGCCCGCCTCTGCGAACATGCCAGAGGCGCTACAGTAGCGCGGCAGCCCCACCAACACCCTGAAAGCGTTATTGTATTGAACGCGCAGAGCGTTGTATGCCCTCCGCGTGTAGTTGACCCACAGACCGCATGTATAGAACGACTGACAGTACGCTTTAAATAAAGTTACCTTAACGTCAGTCGAACATTTCGCAAATCTGCGGGCCAACATATTGCAGCGGACAGCCAACGCCCTGCGCTCACGCTCAATATCTAAGCCATCCCCTAGGTCCTCGGAAACCCAGTGGCCCAGATACTTGAAAGATGTGACTTGGTTTAAAGGACTTCCGCAAAGTTTCAGCTGTGTTGCAATCGGGTATGTTTTAGTGCCTGCCTTAAATACCAATACTTCACTTTTCTTAACATTGTATCTGAGCCCATGGGCCTCCGCGTACCTCTCACATATCGTAAGCAGGCTGATCATCGAGTTGATCGATGGGCTCAGCAGCACCATATCATCAGCGTAACTAATATTGTTAACACATGTACCATCTACATAACAACCTTGATAAGTGATTATAGATGATGTGTGATTATAGGCCTTGATGAGTGATTATAGGCCTGTGTCAATTTTGCCAGTCTTCAGTAAAGTGTTTGAAAAGTTAATGCTTGCACAACTGCTATGTCACTTCAATAGAAACTCCATCTTTCATGATCAACAATTCGGTTTCACCAAAGGTCGTTGTACAACTGACGCCGGTGTTACCCTATTGAAGAACATTTTTAACTCCTGGGAGGAAGCACAGGATGCCATAGGAATCTTTTGCGACCTCTCAAAAGCATTCGATTGCGTTAACCACGAAACGCTTTTGCTGAAGTTAGAACATTATGGTATTAAAAATAAAGCCCTTGATTTACTAAATTCATACTTAAAAGATAGACAGGTTAAAGTTCAGATAAACGGTACAAACTCATTGGGGGCTGAAATGACTATGGGAGTGCCTCAAGGTTCTATTTTGGGTCCATTCCTCTTCTTAGTCTATATTAATGATTTACCTCATTTACTAAAAAATCAACCACAGATGGTGTTATTTGTTGATGATACATCTTTAATTTTTAAAATTGACAGACGTGCACAAAATCTAGACACTGTTAATGACTGTATTCTTAAGGTTCAAAATTGGTCTACTGTTAATAATTTAGTTTTTAATGAAAAGAAAACAAAATGTATTAGATTCACTTTACCAAATGTTAGAAGAAACGAATGTGAAATTTTATTGAACGGAAAAAAAATGGAATTTATTAATCAGACAGTTTTTCTAGGAATCACGTTAGACGATAAATTACAATGGGGCCCCCATATAGCATCTCTAGCAGGGCGACTAAGCTCAGCAGCTTATGCTGTTAGAAAGATAAGGCAGTTAACCGACGTCGAAACTGCGCGTTTGGTTTACTTCAGCTACTTTCACAGCATTATGTCATATGGCATCCTATTGTGGGGCCGGGCAGCTGACATTGAATCTATTTTTAAGCTATTGCATAGCTTCTATCGCGGGCCTTGAGCGCGGGGATCGAATCCAGAAATTCCGTAACGAAAAAACCTCACGCTCATTTAATTAAATTATTAATTTATTAAATTAATTAAATTATTAATTTATTAATAATAACAACAACAACAACGACGACAACGACGACAACGACGACGACAACAACAACAACAACAACAAAGTTGATACAAAATGCTATGCAATAGCTTTACCGCGGCAGTCCCCGAGTGCCACACGTCTTTTTTTATTTTGCAAAAAAGAGCTGTCAGAGCAATTTACAATCTACGTCGTCACGAATCTCTTAGGGAATTATTCAAAAAGATTAATATAATGACAGTGCCTTGTCAATTTATTTATGAAAATATAATGCATGTTAGGAAAAATCTTCATCTTTTTAATAAAATAAGCGACAGACATAATTTTAATACGAGAAATAAAGATAAAATTGATCAACCATATTTTAGATTGTCTAAAGTACAAAAATCTTTTATAGGGTTCTGTGTTAAATGTTACAATAAAATACCGAGTGAGATCTTAAATATAATGAAAAAAAATTTAAAAGTTACATAAAAAACACCCTTAGTAAACAAGCATATTATAAATTAGAAGATTATATTCAAGATAAAAATGTTTGGAAACATGCTGGTCCTGCTCCATAGTACAATGTAGGGCTTAAACAAAGTCAAGCTGGTTGAAATTTGAATGCTCACACACTTAAATTATATTTGTAAATTGTGTCATTTCAATATTTTGTTAAAATGTGAACGCCATGTACCTTTTTGCTTTTTTTATTTCTTATTATTTATTTTTTTTATTTTTTGTCTAGATTTACAAGGTACATTGCTTTGACATTAATTATTTCAAACGCTGTTAAAAATATTGTAAAACATTTTTTTAAAAAGAGTAAGTATGGAGTTTCTTGCCCATTCTTCTCCATACAACCTACCTTAGCGAATGGGTGTAGAATCAATCCCTTCCCTTCCTATTCCCTTTAAATTTAAATATCGACGTTCAAAAGTGCCTCTTTGATGGCCTAATTGGAATAAATGATTTGACTTTGACTTTGACTTTGACAGAAGCTTGGCTCTACATGAGATCTGATTTTTTTTTCACAGGGCCAACAGGGCAAACCTTATGTGGTCGTCTTGGCAACATTTTACATGGAATGTTTTTGGTAGGATTCCCTTATTTGTACTGTAAGTTCTTGCTTCTGGCCAAATTTTATTTTTAGGTTTTGATTACACCGCAAGCGTCAAAAATATGTGGCAAAACAGCATAAACGGCTGTATCTTTTGATTGCGTTAACTTAGACATTTGTTTTTTCTCTGCTTTAAGGGATTATAGGCCTTTGTATTTCATGTTACTTTCAGCTTGATACCTCCACATGTTCCCGAGAAAAAAGGTCTTGACAGGCAGACGGACAGACGGGCAATAAAGTGATCCTATAAGGGTTGGGTTTTGTCTTTTGAGGTATGGAACCTTCAAAAACAAAATCATACGCAAATTAATATTTTTCGCAGCAAATTTTGTTATTGATACTTAAATCTTAATTTATCCATCGCCTCCCACAGCAAGACATATAAACTATTTTGTATTCATATATAATATTTTTTGGTTTTGTGCAACATTCCATTTTTCAAAAAATGGTTATTTATTTTTTGGGAGTGATCTCACTCATCTAGCGTTGTACAAGTTTCGAAATAATATGAATTTTATTTTATATACGGAATGTGATTTCCATAGGATAAGTAACATTGGCAAAAAAAAAAAAAGTAAGTGTCAATTTTGCTCAAATCCTCCATTTCTACATTGGTTCCGTGAGAAAACCAAAGTTTCAAAGTTTCATGTTCATGTAGTTGACAGAACAATTAGGGCTATGGCTGAGCAATCGGGTAATGCGCTGCGTGTCGCGGCTTCGATGCCCATACACAAATTGGTATGACTTGCAGATAGTTGCTCTAGGCATACTTGTTTTTTAATTTGTTTAACCCCCACGTAATGGAAGAAAAAACTGGTTGAGACAACTTAAAATAAATAAAAAAAAAACTTGAGAGGTGTCAAGGAACACCCGGATGCAACGAAGTTACTGTATACACTCAACAAAAATAATCGTCGCGACTCCACTCCACTCCGCTCCGCTCCACTCTTTGAGCTCTAGCACCCTTTCGCAACGCGCGATAAGGAACTTCGTTCCAAAAAGTGTCGTGACAACTTTTCGTAAGATTTTTTTCCGTCTAGCCCCCTTTCACAACGCGCGATAAGGAACTTCGTTCCAAAAATATGTTTTTGGAACGAAGTTCCTTATCGCGCGTTTTTGCCTGTTTTCAAAATTTTCCGATGCAAGATCTCGCTCGCAAGTTGCGTTACATTGCGGAATTGATAAGTACAACGAATTCAGTTGATCAAACAAATACCGCAATGTAGTGAAACTCTCATGCGAGTTCTTGCTCCGTCTAAATGAGGCTTAAGGAACATCTGTTGCCCATTAGATGCACGACACCAAAAAGAAAATAAACATCCTACATGGAAAAATTCGATCATTATGGATTTGTATCATAATACGCATACTTATATTGCCGCTGTTAGCAAAAGGGCACAACTGCAGAAAAAGTGCAAAGAAAAGTAAGTCTTAATAATCAAAGAAGGTGCGTGTATATTAAAGCTTATTTTCCTTCATTCCCTATCCTCTGTTATGATTATTTTACTCACAAAAAGGATGATATGTATATGAATTGTATGGCGAACGCTACACGTCAATAAATATTGTGATAAGTATCATGATATTTACTTTTGTATCTTGGGCCGGATCACAGCACACCCTACACAATCAATACGGATCGCATCAGTATTGAAGCGTTCTTTGTACGAGGCAGACGTGATGGACCCTAGACGGAGGAAAATTAGAACTTGTGTGGCAATAATTTTAGCCCTTTCTTTAATTAAACGAATAAAAAGAAAGCGATGGATGAAGAATTGGCTACAAAAGGGAGAAGAGTATACACATCTGAATTTATTGGAAGAAATTCGCCTTCACGATGAAATGGACGACTACGAAAATTACTTTCGGATGCCTGATGTCTGTTTTGATAACCATTTGAAATTGGTGACCCCATTTTTGAGTAAACAGTATACAGTGATGAGGAAATCCATTTCGCCTAGAGAAAAATTGGCATTGACATTGCGCTATTTCGCCACAGGAAGAAACTTTATGGACATGAGATTTTCGGGAATAATGTCGCCGGAGTCAGTTAGTCAGAGCGTCATGGATACGTGTGACGCATTAATCTATGTTCAAAACAATCTTGTCGCCTGTCATGGGTTCTTGCTCGTGCCACTGGTTCACCGCGGCAGACAAGGAACCCGCAGACGCGGTGTCACCGACGTCCTCCATCGCTGATGTCTCGCTGCGTACTGACGCGATAAATATTGACGCGCAACACTACACGCAAGATAAATATCACGATCCAGGATCTGGGATCAGATCACAAGGATTTCCAGAAATCCATCGATAAATATTGTGATCCGTCAATATACTACCCTACACGTCAATAAATATCGTAATCCGACGGTTTATATTGACGGATCACAATATGGATCTTGCGTGTATATAGCGTTCGCCTAAGCGTGTAATGCCAGTCAGGCACAATTAAGTGTCAATCAGAAGTTGTTTTTGTTTGTGTACTATACAGCTTTTTGTACATAAGTTCACAATAGATTTGTGTATTATACATAATACATAGACCATAATTTTCCGTTAAAGTTTTTGCTTTAATACGTAAGTACATAATAAGTTTTTGTACTTCATTTAATTTTGCAATTTAATAAAAAACAACCAAACATTACTCATTGTTACATTACGAAGTGTTTGTTTTTCATAACTTTGTTAATATTAAATGTAGATTCTGAAATATTTGACGATTTCTTGCGGTGCGAATATCACCAGCGGTCTATCTCAGCGGAAAACCATATGCGAGGGGAAAGCCATATGCGAGGGGAACGCCATATGCGAGGGGAAAGCCATATGCGAGGGGAAAGCCATATGCGAGGGAGATATTATTGTGCTCGCGCTCTTTCCTCATTCGCATATTATAAGACGACGGGACAATAGTGTAGTGGAAACATATTTTGCCTACTCCTCCACTATTCTGATTAATTTCGTTGCAGGATCCAAGACAGGTAAATTCATTCTCCGGTACACATCGAGCTTCAATATCTCGTCGCTTTTCTGGTGTTTGCCACTGTTGATTCTGGCTTTCAGGAGTTGCAGTGGTTTGGGAATAGAGTGGTGGGTTTGTAAAAAAAAAAGACAATGTGTCAACAATCCGATCCGGGATTTGGCGCACTAAGACACATTCGCAATTCTGATCATTATTCGGATTACCAGAAAATTAGGGTTGGTACTAAAAATATTTAAAGTTCGAAATCTCCATAATCAGTCAGTTTGGACCCCATGTTGTCGGGGTAAAAATTATTGCAAATAAGGTAGTATTACCCATTTCAAGGACCGCATAGATTTACAAATCACCCTGTATAAATCAATTGCTGTTCGTTATAGTCTCGCTAATAATCTATCTATACTTATAATAAATCTGTAGAGAGGTCAATTCTGTACATGAAATATATTTCCAAAATAACAATCAGGGGGTGATTAGGGATCGATACTGATGCCAAAAATGCAATTAATAAAATTATTGTCTGTCTGTCTGTCTGTCTGTCTGTCTGTATAACCATTATAGAAACAAAAACTACTCGACGGATTTTGACGAAACTTAGTACAATTATTTTTCATACTCCTGCGTTGGTTATAGTATACTTTTCATCACGCTACAATCAATAGGAGCAGAGCAGTGAAGGGAAATGTTTGGAAAACGGGAGAAGTTACTCCATACACGCTAATCTTCGGAACTACTGGACGGATTTGATTGTTTTTTTTTGTTGTATAGCTATTAAGTCTGGGCAACATAAAGGCTATAATTTATCTTGGAAACTTGAACACCTGATGCAGAACTGCAATAGATCAGCTAAACTATAAGAGACACAAAAATAGCGCCATAGCAAAAATTGTTCCGCGTGATGAGCATTTTCTGCTGAGAAATAGTTATTTGTTATGCAAGGCTGCAAAGTTGATTTTTGTGCGCGAGTACTTGAATTGAAAACTGAGAGAGCGAAGGATTCTAAGATTGAACCGCGAGAGAAACGAGCGGTTCAAATATAGAATCCTGAGCGATGCGAAGTTTTCAAAAGTACGAGACGCAGAAAAACTTTGCTGCCGAGTGCAACACACAACTTTTCGCCTCACACAGCGAGGAAATGGCAGGAGTAAGAGAAACAGCTTAAACAATTTACTATATAAGTATTTATTTATTCATTTTAGAAATTAAAAGTAAAATTACTACAATTATTAATATTGAAAGTTAAATGTTTTTTTTGGAACATTAATACTTGTGTTTGACACTTGTGTGTTATTATTACGTAAATTTGCGGAAAATTGCTCAAATTCATTGGATTCCATTGTGAATGTTGGAGACAGAGACAGATATAAGGCGGTTCGTGACGATTTTCTCGAATTTTAAAAACTAAACTTACCTACGACATCTACTACTTAACACTTATGTTCAGAAAAAGAAAATAGGTTGGTGCCATAGATATTTCTGTGGTTGGTGCACTGACATGCAGTGGGGGCGGCTCACCTGCCAGTGTAGAAAATAATTGAATACAAGACGTGTTCGATTTTTAAACAACACTTTGTGCTCTAGAGCACAAAATGGAGTTTTGCGCTCAGATTTTGAATGAGAAATAGAATCTTTCCGAGCGGGTGAGGTGAAAATAAATTTGAAGATATGGAACACCTGATGTGGAACTCCAAGAACCCAGCTACACTATTACATATACAGTAATGACGTCTTAGCAAGAGTTGTTCAGCCTGATGAGCACTCCCTGTTGTCGTATAAAAACTGAAGATCTGGAACACCTGATGTGGAACTCCAAGAACCCAGCTACACTATAACATATATAGGAATGACGTCTTAGCAAGAGTTGTTCAGCCTAATAGCACTCTGTGTTGACGTATGAAAATTGAGATCTGGAACAACTGATGTGGAATTCCAAGAGCCCAGCTACACTAAAACATATATATTATTAATAACATCTTAGCAAGAGTTGTTTAGTCTGATGGGCATTTCCTGTTGACTTACAAAAATGAAAAATCTGGAACGTCTGGAATCGTCATGCGCGTCCCGTTGTTTTCCCGTCCCCAGGCTCTAAGAATTCGACATCAAGACGTTTCAGATCTTCGATTTTGACAACCCCGTTGTCGCTGGCATAAGCAACAGGATCCGCGTACGAAGTCGCTGGCAGAAGCTAGTATAATAATAATATTCCACAACTATCACACAACGCCATCTAGCCCCAAGCTAAGCAAAGCTTGTGTAAAGCCGGAAACACATTATTAACACCCGACGCCACCCGACGAAACGTGATGCGTGTTGAGTCAAATCAAATGTATTGTTTTCTATGACCAGAATCACACTATGAACACCCGACGCGACGACATGCGCACGGTGCACATCGGGTGTCGACGTCGGCGTCGCGTGGCGTGTTAAATAATGTGTTTCCGGCTTTATGGGTACTAGACAACTGATAAACATACGTATATATTTCTAAATACATACATATTATAGATAAATTACACCCAGATACAGAACAAATGATCGTGCTCATCACACAAACATTTGTTTTGGGTGGGAATCGAACCCACGACCTCCGGCATAGCAGTCAGAGTCACTAACCACTAGACCAACAGGCCAGTCGCTAAAACTCACGGCTGGACCGATTTGGCTTTGAGTTAAGGTTTAAAAGGTGAGTAAATCTATATAATATATATATAACCCTCCTGGCGCAGTCGGGTAAAAATTCAAAACTGACTGACTGATCTGACAACGCACAGCCCAAACCGCTGGGCCTAGAAACTTGAAATTTGGCATAAGCCCTCCTTATACCACGTAGGTGAGCACTAAGAACGGATTTTGCGAAATTTGGCCCCTAAGGGGTTGTTTTTGGGGTTGATAGTTTGTATGAAACTTCGCTACTACAGGTGCTAGGCATTCCAAATTTTGCATGGGGTGTCTTTTTAGAACGTAGATGCTCACTATGACGGGATTTTGCGAAATCCGACCCCTGAAGGGTTGTTTTTGGGGTTGATAGTTTGTATGAAACTTCGCTACTACAGGTGCTAGGAATTCCAAATTTTGCATGGGGTGTCTTTTTAGAACGTAAATGCTCACTATGACGGGATTTTGCGAAATCCGACCCCTGAAGGGTTGTTTTTAGGGTTGATAGTTTGTATCAAACTTCGCTACTACAGGTGCTAGGAATTCCAAATTGTGCATGGGGTGTCTTTTTAGAACGTAAATGCTCACTATGACGGGATTTTGCGAAATCCGACCCCTGAAGGGTTTGTTTTTGGGGTCGATAGTTTGTATGAAACTTTGTTACTACAAGTGCTAGGCGTCTCAAATCTCGCATGCCGGTTCTTTTTAAGACATAAATGCTCAACAAGGTAGAAATTTTGTGAAACTCGACCCCTAAGGGGTTGTTTTTGGGGTTGATAGTTTTTTAGACTTAAATTTTTACATAATTATGGTTTTTTTTTGGACGTAAATGATACTAAAGACTGGATTTTGTGAAATTCGACACCTAAGGGGTTGTTTTTGGGGTTGATAGTTTGTATGTAACTTTGTTACTACAAGTGCTAGGCGTCTCGAATTTTGCGAGGGGTTCTTTTTAAGATCTAAATGTTAACTAAGACGGTTTTGCGTAAATCGACCCCTAAGGGGCTGTTTCGGGGTTGATAGTTTGGAGACTCAAATTTTGCATAGAGATTCTTTTTTGGACGTAGTTGCGGGTATTTTGTGTAAATAGACCCCAAGGGGTTGATTTAGGGGTTGAAATTTTGTATGAAACTTCGTTTCTACAAATGCTAGGAGTAAGTATTACATTTTGCAAGGTTGTTCTTTTATGATGTAAATGCACACCAAGGCAGTATTTTCTGAAATTCTACCCCTAAGGGGCTGTTTATGGGGTTGACAGTTTGTATGAAACTTTGTTACTACAAATGCTAGGAGTTTCAGCATGTTTTAGGACCTAGGTTCTCACTAAGACGGAATTCTACAGAATTCGACCCCTTAGGGGTTGTCTTTGTTTGGTGATTGTCATTAGAGGACTCAATATTGCAGGGGGGTTCTAGTAGGATACAGGTTCTCACTAAGAGAGGATGATACGAAATTCGACCCCTAAAAGTTTGTATTGGGCTTGATAGTTAGGAGTCTTAAATTTTTAGGACATAGGTGTTACCTAAGACGAAATATTGCGGGTTGATAGAATTTTTGTTGAATATTGATTGAGTTTTTCCAACAGTATCCCATATAGAGGGTGGGCGGGACTAGAAATTTACAAAGGCAAAGTTCGAAAATCACGCGGACGAAGTCGCGGGAGTAGTGCTAGTATGATACAAAAATTGTTTCTGAGGCGGTACGAAATTTGCCGGGGTCAGCTAGTTATTAATATTTTCCATTCGATCACCTACATTCTTCAAGTAGGAAAATCCCTATAATTAAAATAAAATTATTGCATTATGACGCGACTGTACTAATAATAGATTCTCACAACATAACATGTCATGCTAAAGTTGCAAATTGTATGTGGACAAGAAAATATTGTTTTTAGTTGCCATAAATCATGATTTACAGTGACCACACAAAATAAACTAAATTTATCGATACGTTTTATTGTAAAATATTTAAATTTTATGTGAATAACTGGCTTATAGATTGTTTATGGAACTAGCAGTCCGCCGCGAATTCGCACGCGGGGTTTTTGTATTTCCCCTTTTTTTATTTTCTTTACCCACCTTGGGGTTGGAATTTCTAAAATCTTGAAACAAGGTTTTATTAATTTGTTGATAAATCTGCATTCGAATTTTCAAGTTCATCGAATAACAATTAAATTAATCATACAAAGTTTCATTACATTTTAAAACCCGTTAGGGGGTGAATTTCTTAAAATCCGTTCTTAGTACACACTTACGTCATTCTTATGGAACGTTTGTGCTTTCATGCTACTAGACCCAGCAGTTTCAGCTGTACGTTGATCGAGTCAGTTGAGTTAATTTCTTCTTTCTTAGTACCTAATAATAAGAAAAAAAAACAATTTTAATAATCAGATTAGGTACTTTTTTTATTTATTAAAAACAAAAAGTATAAAGTAATTATTAAAAACTTAAAAAAGTGTCCCAGTGGTCGCCAACGATCGCACTATCTAAGCACGTTAACCACTGCGCCAGCATTACTTGTATAATGATGGTTGAAGTAACCTGTACCATAAGTTAATGTGATTTGTATAGCATTTAAGTAAAAACGTAGCGTCAGTCTATTGCTTTGAGAAATTTATAAACGATTTTGGAAACTGACTTTACAATAATCATTATCAAAACATGGAGCTTAGGTATTTGATGCCATTGGAACTCTAAGTAAACGACACGAAATCTGATCAGAGGCCTTACCAAGAGCTCTCTAACGCGATCCAGTTTAGGCTGTGGGAAAGAGATGGCGCTAGACAACTTGTATAGCTCTGTCTCTTTCCCACAGCCTAAACTGGATCGGGTAAAAGCTCGTGGTAAGGCTCCAGTACTTTTGTCCTTAGATTGTGGTTATTTTCATTAATATGTAGTAAAAGCTTATTTTACAAAATAGCTTTTATTTATACTCGCAGTTTGTTTCAAATCCAAAAATTTTAATGATCTATGGTGGAATTTCGACCACCGTACCGCGATTACTTCATCGAAATGGTTCTTATGCGATCCGGAAGAGATTACATCTCTATGATTACAGTTTTTGTTTGGGATACTGTGAGATATACCTACGTTTTTATTTGATTCAAAAGCTACCCATTTTTTGTTCCGTGAGCTTTGGGATTTTGTTTTGCTATTGACGCACAGACACTGTTACAAAAACTGGCGCAATATTCATTGCAACATGTTTATCAAATTGCCCTCACATGGCGGGTTCAAAAAACTAATTTGACCGTCGATTAATTAAGATTAAAAGGGCATTTAAAGTCAATTGTTAACATCTTTGTATAAACAAACAACTAACATCTTTGTGTAAACAATCGATTAAGTCTAATCGATTGTTGGAAAAATTGAGATTTGAAACACCATTAGAAACACTAGCAACCATAGAGTATCCTGCTAGTTCTTTTCCATAATATACTCAATTTGAAAAATACATTTATATTTCGACATTTTTATTGATTATAATTAATATGTGAATTAAAATATGTTGGTTTATTAATCTAGCAAACCCATTAAGCGGGTTCACTGTACCACCATGCGTCATTTTGTGTAGCAAAATAACAGACCATACCTAAGGGGCTATGCACACCACGTTTTTTAAATGCGCCGTCGACGCTTGTTTTACAAACGCGCCTTGACTGCGCGCTTATATCAAACAGAGCAGTTTGTTGTCATTTGTATCGCGTTAACGCGCGGCACCGGCGCGTCTGTATCGATACGCGCGTTTGTAATTTATACAGGTGTGCAAAGGTCTTCAGGCTGCGTCTGACTTGCGTGCGTATCGCGTCTGTATCGTTACAAACGCGCGTCAACGGCGCGTTTAGAAAACGTGGTGTGCATAGGCTCTAAGATGGAAAAAAGCGATGATCACAATAGGAAAATTCCTATGCGAATAGAACGAGTTGGCCCAACCGCCATTACCATGTCGAGATGAATTGCACACAATCATTGATCTAATGATGTTATGCTTCGTGACTTGCCTCGTCATCTGTGTAATTGCAGCAAGTATGGGGAAGTCCTCCTCGAGAGAAAAATAACGAAACAATAATGAAACATTTATATTTGTAACAAAAACAACGAACATGGCTTTGCTACGGTAATGTGATGAACAAATTATGTATTATGGCAATACTAACTAAATAAATAGGAGTATTATGATACAGTATTAACTACTACCTACCTATTTTACATATTTACATAATGTACACATTCAGCACATTTCTTATTTACCAGGTACGAATTAACCAGTTTCTACTATGGTTCATTGTATGCTAATTGATGGCAATCAATCATTATGCAATCTTTTTCAAATATATCTCAGTGCATTAGTTTCCGGTGAAACTTGTTTTACAATTATAATACAGTCTACATCATACAGAGATACGATTGTACCACATCATTCGTTATGTTATCATCGAGTTATCGAACTTATAATTAGTACAAAATTTATTTCGGTTCGTTATGCAATTACAGGGAATCTTTGGAACTTAATATTATACTAGAATTTACCTAACTTTACTGGTAACTTAAAAGGTACACTCAGTTCACTCACTGTCATCGTCTTTTGTTCAGCCAGTCCTGTTTTATTAGATCAGCGCCTTTCTCACCGATCATAATGACTGCGGCGTTCGTGTTACCGCTCACTATTGTAGGCATTATACTAGCATCGATTACCCTCAGACCTTCAACACCATGCACCCTCAGTCGAGGATCCACCACCGCTTCTGGATCCCACGACGGACCCATCTTCGCAGTCCCGCTCTGATGGTATATCGTCATCGATATAGTCCGCACTTGACACTCAATGTATTCATCTGACATGAATTCATGCTGCTTGCAGTTTGGCAAAGGCTTCATGTACAGCCGAGACCCAAATTGTTTGAAAGGAGTTGCGTTAGCAACTTTCAGAGCTATCTTGATTCCTTCCACTAGACGAGCTACGTCTAAAGGATCTTCGTGGTATCGAGGATTCATTAGAGGATAGTGGAATGGGTTGGAGCTTCTTAATCTAACGTATCCTCGAGTGTTTGGACGTAGGAGTAGAGGCATGATTGTCCACGCATCTTTGTTTGCTATAGGTCTGTATACCGTGTCGTACACTTCATCAGTTAGTCCTAGAATTTTACGCACAATTTGTCCGTTATCAGACGAGAAAGATGCCGGTGCCATGTGGAACTGGATATCGGGCCACAACCCAGATGAGTTAGCGTACTTTGTGTTGACAAAAGCAATCCCTTCGAGTCCTCCGAGTGTGGTCATTGGACCCCTTTCGTTCACAACGTAGTTCATAGTAACAGGGAAAGCTTGGAATCTGTTTTGGACGATCGCAACTGGCTTGTCCACCAAGAATGTTAATCCACCAACGCCGACATGGTCCTGTAGGTTCTCACCGACTGGTAAATCTTTCAAGACTTTAATTCCAACCTCTCTTAAATGATTTTGAGGCCCGATACCAGACAACATCAGTAATTGTGGACTGTTGATTGCTCCGGCTGATAAAATCACCTCTTTTCTCGCATAAACTGTGCGTTTTACTCCATGTTTTACATACTCTACACCATAGGCCTTCATCGTCACTGGATTGATGAGGACTCGGGTCGCTTGTGAATTCAATGATATATCAAGATTCTTCCTCGTTCGTACTGGCCTCAGGAAAGCTTTCGCTGTACTGCATCTAGAACCTCGCCGTATTGTGCCTTGAGCGATCATAAACCCGGTTTGTATTGCACCGTTTATATCTCTGTTCTCGTATCCTATTTCGACCCCTGATTCTACGAAGGCAGCAACGAGAGGTGTCCTCCATGGGGCTTCTTGAACAGTTAAATATCCTCCTCTGCCATGATACTTGCTTTTAGCTAAGTAAGGGTTCCTGTTGTCCTCAGACTTGATGAAGTACTTGAGCACCTCTTCGTAACCCCAGCCGGGGTTGCCAAACGACTCCCATTGGTCGAAATCGAATTTGTTGCCTCGCACGTAGATCATGTAGTTGAGCACGCTCGAGCCGCCGAGTACCTGGAATTTAATTGTGATAATATTAATAAAGTTCATCATAAAGCAAATAAAGAAATAGATAATAATGGTTGTTTTTGTTATAATTGATGAATTCAGGTTGTTGAAGCATTTAATAATTGCCTGTGACACGCCATGTTCAAAATATGAATAGTAATCATACTTGCAGTAACATTTTGCAGTTTCATTTATTGTAGGCGCTTTCAAGGTAATTTTTGAATGAACGAAAGCATTACTGTAGTCTCTGTATAAGTGCGGCCTAATAATACAAAATAATCTGATATTTGTTTTTTTTCATTCTTTTTCATTCACAATGCATAAAAGATAGAAAAAAGGGCGCCCCGGTGACTGAAAAAATGTGTGAGAATCGGCTGTGGTAAGCGTCGGCGTCGTGAGAAATGATTTGAGTGCGAATGTTGATTGCTTTATGGATAGAGAGAGACTAAATGACTACTTATGTAAAAAGATATACTACTCTGGCATCAAATAAATTCTATAAGCCCTTATAGTATAAGGGCTGATATTGATGATGGTCCTATTTTTTTCAAATAGACTTGAATTAAATCTTGATCAGGTGTTCTGGTGTTGATTAAATTAATGTTTTTAACATTAGAGTATGCAGCGATGACATTGACAGATGATATTGTTGTCATCGCAGGGATACCCTGGATGAAGCTGGCATAGGAATGTAAAGCTTGGCACCAAGAGATAACAAAGTCCAGCAGTGAGTGAGTTGCCTGACGCAATGGATGATGATGATGATCAGTTTGATAAGATGCTTATAGATGAGTCATTTATTTATTTAGAGATGGGCTTGCTTTAAGCTGATCGCAAAGTCAGCAACGCCGTATGGCGTCCAATTTTAGTAATCGTTTTATGAAATCATAAGAAAACGGAAAATGCTGTCAGCATCTGAATAGGAAGGATGTTCATAATGCTGTTGATGTCATATAATGAAGTGCGTACGGCGTTTACGGTGCTGATATATGTGCAACCTCCGTCCTAGGTGATATCACCCAGGTGAACAAAGTGGACACATTGGTATCCTCATTTCACCTCGGAAAATTTTAACATGGGTGACATCTCCTAGGTGAAATTTAAAGTCCACAAGATCAAAGAAGAAAAGTCACCAATGTGTCCAGTTTATTCAACCGGGTGAACAAAGTGGAATAAACCCTCCTTTAGACCACTATATCCCTTGATGGTAAGAGATGATAATTATGGCCGACGGTGAAGCAGGCTTGCTTAAAATTAACAACTGTTTACCTTTCCTCTCGGCCAGCTGCACCGTTTCTTCTTGAACCCCAGGCAGGCGTAGGACGTGGGCTCCGTCTTGTACTGCCAGTCCAACTTCGTTAGCTGCAGGTAGCCCGCTAACGAGGGCACGTCCGTTATCTCGTTCTCGTCTGGACCTGAAATTTAATATGGCGGACTTGAGTTTTATATCTGTGGTAGGATGCAATGGCTTTTAGGGTAAAGGGAGATTATTTGGTGAGACAAGCAACTCAGTGATAGTCTTAAAAGTCTCTCAAAACGTTTACCTATGCATGCAGTAATGCGAAATGATGCAACTAGTTCACCACTAAAGCGGACAAGATGTAGTGACACATCATTTCGCATTACAGCATGCATAGGTAACGTTTCGAGAGACTTTTAAGACTATCACTGAGTTGCCTGTCTCACTAAATAATCTCCCTTTACCTTATAAGTTATTATTGAGATCAGTGTTTATTTGAAATCTTAATTGATGTGTGACTTATGGTAAAACCAGCTTATTACTGTTCCACAGCAGGGACAATGCTTCTGCTCAAACAGAGTAGGTACGACTGTTGATCACCATGTTCGCTATTAAGGGGTGGAATAACAAAGATATTTGTAGGTAGTTCTCTCACCATTTATATGCTTACTTTCATAGCATTGGTGTCAAGATGACACTAAATCACTTGCAACAATGTAGTCTGACAGTATTAATACTTCCGCTAAAAGTCTTACAACACAACTCACCGCTTTCCAATAATAGTACGTTCCAAGTATTAACCTCAGTGAGGCGACTAGCGACCACGGCCCCGGCAGAGCCTCCTCCAACCACAACAAAGTCATACTCCTTCAATGGCTGCTCCTTATCTAATATCTTCGCTTCCGGATCGTAGGAGTTATAGTTGTGGTATGTAAGAGCTCCAAGTAACAGTGGTATCAACCACAGTCCTGTCACACTCACAGTCTTCAAGGCTGTCGACGCTAAAAGAACGTGCACGGCCATTTTTGTTTCTTTCTTTATCACAGTTCAAATCTTTTGCCAATATCACAGCATTTGAACTTAACTTTGGTTTTTTGTAAGGACTAGGTTGTTTATGATTAAAGTGAGCTTTTGTGTCTGTCTGGTGGCTTGCTCCTACGCAGGGGGAGGGTGGCGGGGTGCGGGTGCGGGCGCGGCGGCCGCATGTTATGACGCATTACAGCGTCTCTTGCAAGTGCGGTCGGAGTCTCGAATCTGGAATTAGATAAAAATTCTTTGAATGGAAATGTTTTAAAGTGAAATTATATCATCTCCGTGTGTGAGTCTTGCTAAATGAACGGAGCTGTAGTTGTAGTCCTTCGAATACATTTACTTATTATATTTGTTTCTTGTTTCAGGTATGTGACATAGCCTCGTTGCTTAACAATTGTCATTACGTGTTCATCAGTAAGTATATCTCATTAAAGAGGATTAAATAAATTGTTGGTAATTGGTAGTAAATGCCACATTTTATATCAGTAAGCCATCATAAAATTAATATCTGTAATAATGACGTAAGTTTTAATTCGAATACCAAAGGAAAGTACAAACAATTTAATCTCATAATAACGTAACACACACCCATGAAATTTTACGCTGTTAAAATAATAGAACGAAAGAGAAAACGCTATACAAAGTGATTGTGGAAGGAAAGAGACGCACAACAGGTGTTCATTTCCTACTTGTGCGGAAGATTGTGATCTAATTTCCAGACATTACTCGTTCCTCGGGCGATCTCGTGAAAGGCATCGTTGATAGAAATCTGTGACACAATATTTTTACAATTCCTTCACTATTGGATCAAGATAAAGAAGTTACTTAACAAAGTTACTAAGATATTTAACATTTTCGTTCCCTTCATCGACACTACTCATCGAAAGTTTGGATTTTTATAACTGTTGCTCATACGTCATCTTGCATTCTCCTGCCCTTATTCCAATTTCTAGTCACCTCCTTTCTAGCCATATTATACTGTGTGAAGGATCCATCCATTATTTCTTTTATCTTCTGCTACTCTTATAAAGATCCACAATCATACTATTTAACTCCACACATTACCTATTACCCCACAACTTTTCAGCCACTGTCGCCACTTTCATACATTTTCTAATCATCATCATCTACCAGTCGACCCGGATGCGGCTGAATATCGGTATTTTTCATGGAGTGACAACCCAGTAATTGAGCAATACGAAACCTCTTGGTAACACAGGTTGTCAGACTTTCGAGCTTCTAAAGACTTCGACTGCCAAAGATCTACAAATGACAGGCAGGACCAAAGGCTTTGCTGTTGTCTCAAACATTTCCTTAAGAACCTACTTATGTACTTTACATCCAAGTTACACCCAACTTCACCCTTAATATTCTCATCTCAGCTTTCATTTATCCTTTTTCCTAATGTTCTGATCCATACAAGACACCAGGTCTTCATTATATTCTGAAACCTAATACAAAATTGTCGCAGAACATTAAACTTGATATAGTTTACAGTAAATTACTGCTGTCCGTTGGAAATAAGGAAATCAATGAAATGGTCTAATGGTGGTCTAGCGATTTGATTGATATTGCTTTTCTTGGGAGCTGTTTCATTGATTGAGTCATCCATTACTTGAATATTTTCTATTAGAAGTGAGCTATGGCCGTTGCTAATAAAATAATTATTATATTAATAGTAATAAGGTTTTAACATAATGGTCATCTGTAAACTAAATTTTTATGTGATGAGCCGATGCCACAATTAACTAATGCTTTTTACAGCTAAAGCTTTGGTCATCTTGAATGACACCCTGTGTAAATCATCATGTCGTTATGTGATTATAGTTCTGTGTTAAATGTTAAAGCATTTTAGTAATTTAAACTCTTTATTTTTACAATTGTCGCTATGTCATATAATTTGTTATTCATCCCCCGTGTCTGATTGTAGTCATCAGTCTCTTCTTAAAACTGATCTATCTGATGGATAATTTTAATTTGATCTTTAAGTTCGATCTTCAGCTCCAGCAGACCCTCCGTACCTATTAGTCTTATTGAATTATCAATTGAATCAGTCATTAAATCTTCGGTTCTCACCACACTTATACTTAAACTTGTAGCTTTGTTGTTAAGTAATTCTTTTACACCTTGTTACAGTAGAATTTTAGATGATTGAGCAATAATCACTGGTCCAGCTTATATTTGATCGGTCATATAACAAAATTAATGCTTAACTACTGTTACCTCAATTTTGCTTTGTGGGAGAGAGTGATCCGCTCTTATATATCTCATGTTAAACGCAAGTCACTTCCTTGACTTCTTCTCGACACTACTTCGATTCATTGGCATTTTATAACACTGCAATAAATTACTTTATGGTTGACTAACGATTGTATTATATGGGTCAGTTATTATTCGGAAATGCTGTCGATCATTTGACCTTTGGATAGAAGTCGGTCGGCATTATGAATGAGGTGTTGCTAGGTGAAATGTAAGCAGTGTTATGCGTCTGTCTTATTGATGACTTGGTTGTAAGAGGTGAGGAAATTATCTAATACTTGTTGAATTAATGTATGTATGTAGATGTTTCCGTTTTACGTGGTTCTTTCTTCAAAAGACCATCTCAGACACTAACCTACATGTTCCTCGTATGACATGACCAAAATAATGTCTGGCCTTTGAAAGAAACAGTGACTTCTCAGAGTACTCGTAGTCAGGTACGAAACACCGGCCTCATCTAGTACTAGTAACATAATAACCTACTTGAAAACAAAAATATCATTTCATACCATCATCATCATTTAATTCCAATTATTACGTTTGGTTTACGCGATAACTGTACATTTTTAGCCATTTTTTTAGCAGCAAGGGTAATTTAGAGATAGATTCTAATCTCATAGTCAACGGTTACACGCTCAGTCTGGCGTCAGTCTGGTCCATCAGTCTGGTCCGGCTAAGACTGATGCCAGAATGATGGATGAAAAATACGGTTAATTTTTGTCATTCTGGACCATCAGTCCGTCAGTCAACCGGTTAGACGATCATTCTCCCGTCATTCTGAGCAGACTGATGGACCAGACTGACGCCAGACTGAGCGTGTAACCGTTGACTTAGGCTCTCAACCAAAATGGGTTCTAATTTTTTGAGAGGGTCGCGTAATTCTATGGGTCACAGGAGTGGCTAACCAGGTTACCATGACCTTAGATCGTAAAGCGCAATCAAACAACACGGTGGATTTTAATCAGTAATAATAATAATAATATTCCACAACTATCACACAACGCCATCTAGTCCCAAGCTAAGCAGAGCTTGTGCTATGGGTACAAGACAACTGATAAACATACGTATAAATTTCTAAATAGGTACATAAATATTATAGAAGTACGAGTCTGTAAGCCACTTTCGCTTCACCCAGGGCGATTTGACGATTTTACCAACTAAATAAATTAATAGATTTAAAAAATCTAAAAACCCACGTTTTTAAATTTCCTTATAATAAGAAAATAACCCTACGGGGCTGAGAGAGGGGCCACTCAAAACGTGGGGGCGTATATTATTTGAGGGATTATTTATGGGATATATTTACATGACGTGTATAGACCTTGGGTGTAACTTGCAAAGATACGCCCCCACGTTTTGAGTGGCCCCTCTCTCAGCCCCGTAGGGTTATTTTCTTATTTTTAGGAAAAATAAAAACGTGGGTTTTTAGTTTTTTAAATCTATTAATTTATTTTATTATTTTTTCGTATCCCATTCAGCAAACCCTTTCGTTTAATACCCTTATCATGGGGGTGCATTTCAAATAGTCAATCCGCCATCTTGGATGTCCGCCATGTTGGATTTAAGACACATAACTACTTTTTTCATATTCCTGACAGCAAAGCCTTTCATTTGATACCCATAACATTGGGGTGCATTTCAAATAGCCTGTCCGCCATCTTGGACGTCCGCCTTATTGGATTTAAGTCACGTGACAATTTCTTTTTCGTATTTTTGACAGCAAACCCTTTCATTTGATACCCATATCATGGGGGTGGATTTCAAACAGCCCGTCCGCCATCTTGTGGAGGCCGCCATATTGGATTTGTTATGACGTTTCTTAGCTCGTCATGTATTGTCATCAGAACTTAGAGCGTGTGCAAAATTTCAGCCTGCTTGCTTATCGGGAAGTGCCTCAAAATTGAGTTGCAAAAGTCCAACAGGAACGACAAACAAACAAATAAACAAACAAGAAAAGTGAGTTTATAAAAACGTGGGAAAAAAAGGTTATATTATGTGCAATGGTTGCCCAGTCTACATCGTCCTCGACTTAGTTTGTAGTCCGTAGGTCCACCCAGCTATGTGTAGTTTTATTTTGTGCCACTGCTCTCAAAACAGCAAACGAAACTGTGAAACCCATATGCGTTGTTGTATAATATGTCACACGTAATCTAATTTCTGGTTCTTGTGTATCATAGAACCAGAAATTCGATAGACCTGTGACATCTATCCTTTTCCCCCCAATGGGCCAAAATACCAGAGTGTGGTCATCGCGAATCTGGAACGCAAAGGGCTTGTGGAGAAACAGAGTGGCTTTTTATCAGTAAAGGGCTTCACACACAGCGTAATATAAAGATGTACATTATAGCACGATACATCTCATTACATCTTTCCATAGAAATCGTCAGGAGACCACACACAACCCTTAAGAGTCTGGCAGTAGTACGGGAGTATTCATTTGATGGCTTAACTCTAGTTTTACTGCTGATTTGTAATTAAGTATCAGACATAAACACTTATTATATATTACTTACTTATAAATTCTTATAACAAGCTCAAATATTTGTTAGATAATGTGATGGTAAAAGCAGTAAAAAGTCAATTATAAGTAAAACTAATGATGGCGGCTTGTCATGCGAGCACAACGCACTTCACTAATTACTTATCGATTCTTTTTCAAATTGTTGTTAACTCGGTATTCTCCATGTTGACTTACTAGACCACGTTGAATATTATATTTGTATTGTCTTTACAAACATACGTGACGTGATATTTCAAAATAGATATTGAGTGACCTCGTACTGTACTATTATTAACCTAGATACCAACAAGGGTGCGGAACCTTTTCGTATCTGGGGGCACGGCAGTGCCCCGCCAAGTCTCGAGCAAAAGGGCACGGCCGTACCATCTTTTCTCGAAGCGATTCGCGGCTGTTTCGCCCCCCCTATAACTTCGACGTGGACAAAGCTAGGAGTTTAGGTTTTCGGTGAATAATAGTAGGCATTAGAACAAGCTTAAGTTCGAAATTACATGCCAATTGAATGAATAGTTTAGGAGTTACGGTCGATCAAAGTTACACCATTTTGTCACTCACTCACTCACTGACTCACTGACCGATCATCAAAAATCTAAGGTACTTCTAGCAGACTTAGAAACTTCAAATTTTGCACCAAGATTGGTCATTAGCCACATATAAAGGAAAAATTATAAAAACATTAAAAAATAATATACCTTAAAAAACAATTTTATATTTGCGGTTTGGCAAGAACATTGTGTATGGATTTTGACTGCATTGTTAACTTTGTTCGTTGTTTAAGTTAGTATTCAATTGGATGAATACATACATAGAATAGAAAGGAATAATATAAATGTAATACATAGACTATAATTAATATAAATTAATACATAAAGTTCATAATTCATTAAATTAATAAAGCTAAAACTCCATTGTTTTGCGATAAATATTGTATGCGCGCTCGATAGATGGCGTTGTACCTGTCTGAATCGCGCTATGGTTTCGTTACAGAGCGCAGTCTAAGTAGTACTTTAAAATAATTCAATAATTTTCATTTGATAGTGCCATCTATCTATGAACAACCATTTCGAAACTAAAAAAATATTGTAGCGATATTCGGAGTAGATTTATTATTGTTACTGAAACAGTTATTTAGGAAAATAGTTTATTAATATAACATAGACATAGTTACATATCTAGTTGTTTACGTGTTATTTAGTTTAGTTATATTTTTAGTTTGTAAGTTAGCAGATATATATTTATTTAGTTATTTGTTAGTTAGTTTAGTTCTATTTAGTTTGTTAGATAGAGAATGGGTCCTAAGCAAAAAAGTAGCTGAAGTCCAAGAAATTATGAGGACACCTAAAAAAAGAAAGAAATACACTTACAAAAAATAAATGAGATCCCACCAAAAACATTAAATGTAAAAAATGCCAAGTCTCTCGATGCAGTCTTTCCATCGTAAAAAGTTTTGAGATCTCACAGAAGCCAAGTCCTATTCAAATTATTTTGTAGTTATAAATCAACATTTAGTAATTATATCAATAGTTTTCTTTATATTATAACTATAGTGACTTGGCAATGAGCACAAATTAACTTGCTGCCTGGAATTATGTGCAAATTTTACTGACGAGACCTGTGATCAGATTATTTGTTATGTGTGAATCATGATGGTCACTACCGACTACATATTCCAATACAATAATTAAGAATACCTTACGGGCCATCGCTTTATGGAAGTAAATGATGAATGTTAAGAGAATATATAAAGTAAAAGAGAATGTTTACGCATGCGGTGTGTGTAACTTTCAACTCCTCCAAATATGCAGTTTTATTTGTTTTTACTTGTGCTCATTGCCAAGTCACTATAGTTATAATATAAAGAAAACTATTGATATAATTACTAAATGTTGATTTATAACTACAAAATAATTTGAATAGGACTTGGCTTCTGTGAGATCTCAAAACTTTTTACGATGGAAAGACTGCATCGAGAGACTTGGCATTTTTTACATTTAATGTTTTTGGTGGGATAAAATTATGTTTGACGTATTTTTCTATTCAATGCCGTAAACTGTGTTTAGGGAGATCTAAAAGATTGAGTACCTGAGTACTAGAGGTGAATTATTTTGTGCTTATACATAAAGTAATAAGCTAATTATTTACAGCGGCTTCGCCCGCGTGATTTCGTTAATTCTCAAATCAAATCAAATCATTTTATTTGTTTAACATAGGTAGTAAATACAGGTCTTAAAGTGGTTAGGGCTATGTTATGCCATGAGGCATACAAATATGGTTGCATGCTAATTGTGACAAGAGAAGAAAGGATATAATACATATTATTATGTATCATGCTAAATTGGTATGTCAAAAAATTTATAAAACAATAATTGGGCTCGGGCATTAAACTATCGGGATAAAAATTGTCCTCACGATAAAAAAAAACGTGCTAAACGACTACCTTTAATCTCTGTGCCAAATTTCGGTTCGTTCAGTTATTTATACGTGATTGTATATACATCATCCATACATTCCTCCAAATATCGCATTTATAATTAGTAAGGATTTAAAGGTACTACATTTTTTTTTCTTCCTTTCGTAAGTCTGCTGCTGGAACTTTTGAAATAAACCGTGCCTTTGTACTCTATGATAAGTGATTTCCTTGCCCACATAAACGGTAAAAAAATAAACAGATACTCATTTCATTGATAAGTTGCGCCACTATAAATAATATGTCACGTTTTGGTATTTTATTTGAGGTACAATAGAGCCTCGGGAGTCAAGTGTCCAGTGCCGTAGTTCAGAACAATGCTGGCATTAGGCACGCTCTGACGAAGTTATTAGAGCGTACCCTGTTTTGCTTACTCGTAATATTCGTGCATAACATTTTCATGTAATAGTGTTGTGTTTACATCTTGAATTTCTACGCTTGTTGGGTTCTTTTCTTTTAACATTTTAAAAGCATCTCTTTCAGTTTTTTTTAAAGCTTTTCTGGCTCATTAGAGGGCCAAAGCCTGCCGGGGTCGTGCTCGCGGGACTAACGAATACCGTGACCCCGGAACGTAAACGCTTTTGAAGGACACTGTGGATTTTAGTCAGTACAAGTCTGACAGTCCCTCCCGCCCTGCCCTGGGTGGGAGGACTCATTTGATGATTTTACCACGCTAATAAACAAGGCGATTTCTGGTGTTTTTTTGAGGTACTGCTAACATTATTTTGCTAACTTAACCAGTTGTTTTAGGGTGCTTTTTTGGGGTAGTAAAATCATTAAATGAGTCCTCAGGTCCTCCCGTTCTAAGTTGAACGTAAGGAATAATCAGACTCATACTTACTTAAAGTTCCAACCTGTTCCTACCCTTTACGTTGCAGGGTCAAAGTCAACTTTACAGATCCTATCCCGCGGACTGTTAGTACCTGCCAATAATTAAAAAATGGTAGATATTTTATTAGTTTTGTAATTGACGTTATCACATCTTTTCTCATTTCTTTACATCTGCTCATGTCAAAAATACTGAACTCTTTTGTAATCTATTTAAACCAAATCACTTACCTCATAATATTAATCAATCGTTATGTATTTTCTCTAGCTAATTAGTTTGTATCGGGTAGTAAGCACAATAGCAAAGTGAATGTTCTTTACAAATGAAATAATTAATTAATCATAATTATCTGGTTTATTTATTTATTACGATTTCATTAAGCTCTTATGACAATTTTGACAGCTACATTATTCAAGTCTAGTTTGCCAGTTATTGGAAAATTCCAAAATGGCCAATATTCTTTGTAATTTTGTCCATGAAAGAGTTTTAATGAATCTATGGTCAACTAGCCGGAAAATTAGTCGAATATCGATTAAAATGTAACCCAAATATGTCCATCGAATATTATAGAAATGCAGTGCGCTTTTGTGGTGATTTTAATACTTTTTCATAGCCTGAAAACCTACCGCAAAAACGATCACTGTTCAATAGACTGGGTTCATAACTGTGTCACCAGTATTTAATTTTTAAATGAAAAGTAAAATGTATAGCAGTTTATTTAACATCAATCATCGATGTCCATTCACGTTAATTATTCTGTTAAATAAACAATCATAGCAAATATTTTGAAAGCGAATCGAAGAACAAAGTAGATCATCCAAATAATTGACTGTAACAGGCCTTTAAAAATCGACAACTATTTATCACTCACTGTTAATTATAGCATTGTTTTAAACTACCAGGAAGTGCCCTTTGGGGACAATTATTGGCTCACACATAATGTATTTGTATATTTGTTGTGTAATTGGTGGTATGTAGCGGCACCTATGTATGCCGTAATGGCACCAAACCTTTTTAATTCAAGTCGTGTCTATGTTTCTGTTGCCTATGACTCATCCTCTACCGCCATTTGACTTACTCACAGGCTAAATTTGGGTTAGGGCTGGCCTACGTGATACCAGATATTACCCTGATTTAGGTCGGGGTTTATCTGTGTGCGAAATTTTATTTAGGAGGTTAAATTGGTTTAGACGTGAAAAGGAAGACGGATAGAAATGTTTTCGCATTGAGTCTCAACGCAAAAATATAAACTACCCTAGATTAATGACGTGTCATTATTTTTCGAGAGCAGTGGTGGCCCAGTGGTATCGGTCCCGACTTACGCGTTGTAGGTCGTGGGTTCGAACCCCGCCAGGCGCATTACTTTGTGTAATTTATTTCATCACCACTGCTCTCAAAACGGTGAAGGAAAACATCGTGAGGAAACCGGCATGTCCTAGAACCAAAAAATTCAAAGACATGTGACATCTACCAAACCGCACTTGGCCCGCGTGGTGGATTATGGCCCACTCCCTCTCATAGAGAGGAGGCCTGTGTCCCAGCAGTGGGAATATTATAGGCTGATGATGATGATGATGATTATTTTTCCGGATTGAAATAGAAAAAAAAAACTTCCTGTTCTTATACATTGTAAATACAACACGTAAAAATACTAAATAACTTTTTAGATATAATAAAAATTGTTATTGAACTTGACCGAGTTCAATAAACTTCATTTATCCATTAGTTGTGAGTTCCAACAATAATGCTGACATTTAAATGATGCTAATTTGTTGCAAATCCAAGATGACGACATACGAGAAGTTTTATGAGTTTTCGCAATAAAATGCTGTAATACTTTGAGATTATGTTTATATGATGCGGTTTTATTAAACGTTCGAATGGTAGATAAGACTATGCGGAAGATTAAATTACGGGTGTTATGGCGCAACTTGGGAAGTTAAAGTACGCGATTTGGCATAGATGTGAATTATGGGGGGCACCAGCTTACTAAAGTATGTGTCAAGTTACGCACTGCAACCTTTTAAGTACTTTTATTTATTTTTGAATGAAAAACAAGCCTAAAGTTTTTTTTTGATGTAGTTGACAAGAATTGGCGGATCTTATGGCTGCCAATAATGTGGTCTATCGTGGTGTGGTGCAAGCGATGTCATCCAGCTTCTAGCGCTACTATACAGGTGGTTTCTTTTAAATTGACCAAAAGGGAGAAATCCGCATCCCTAAAAGTTACGGGAAATCTTTTTTGGAACCATTAGCTCTTTTTTGATGTTGAAATTTTGGCGTTTTTATTTTTTTTGGTTAAGTGTGAGTTGTCCACAAAAAGGAGTGAAATTGACCAAAATTTTTTTTATGCCGTTCGTGTCTGTTTCTTGTAAGGATCATTTCATTGTATGGGAAGAAAAAATCGGGACCGTGGAAGTTGGTCAAATTAAGCAAAATAATTTTTCATACAAATTGTATGAACGAAAAAATTACCATTTTTTTATGATGTCATTTGATTTAGCGTCATGTCAGAAAATGACAGAGCTGTGCGGGTGGCTACGTATTGGTCGGATCCAATTTGATTTCATCGACACGCAAAGAAGAAGAAGCGTCATGTAAAGATCATTTCATTGTATAGGAAGGAAAATGTCTGGGCAACAGAAGTGGGTCAAATTGAATGAAATCCTGACTACTACTAATACGACTTAATGCTATTAGAAGAAACATTACTCTACTTTTAACCAACTTCTATTGTCCAGATATTTTTCTGTCCATACAATTATCTCATTTTGACATGAAAGTAAATCAAACAGCATAATAAAAAAATGGAACACCATGGATTTTAGTCAGTACGAGTCTGAGAGTCCCTTCCGCTCCACCAAGGGTAGAAGGATTCATTAGATGATTTTACCGCGAACCTAAAAAAAATTTTTCAAAAAAAAATGTAACCGCCTTCAAAAACAACCACAAAAAAGGATAAAATAACCTTCAAAACTTTTCTTTCGGAAGTCGGTGACTTTTTTTTTATTAATTTCATTGTCTTTTTGCCACCGACTCCCGAAAGAAAAGTTTTGAAGGTTATTTTACCCTTTTTTGTGGTTGTTTTTGAAGGCGGTTACATTTTTTTTGAAAAAGTTTTTATTTTACTCTTTTTAGTTTAAATTTTCAACCAGAATTCTTGTCAAATACGAGTACATCATTTTCTAACATGAGCACTAGAATTTTGTAATCCGTAACACCGGTAATAACATCGTTAAAATCTCTTACATTCATAATTCCCCATCTCAAAAACTACTGAACCGATTTTGATGAAACTTGCAGTATTCCCTAAGTTGAACGATACCTAGTACAACAAAAAAAAATACACTGTTTTAAGCTTTCACGGTTTGTCTCTAAATTTAAAATGTCACTTACGGGATATCTTCAATAGGAAAATTGCACAAAGTCTGTGTTCACCTAAGGATAAAATCCCATATGAACATCCTGCAGGGCTAGCATGCGCAAGTCGACAAAATTTTGTCGACACATTATCTCGTGCTGAGACGACTTATGTATGTTTGTCGATGGGAGGGGCTAACATGCGCAACATTATCTCGTCCTGAGACGACATAATGTCTGTTTGTCGATGGGAGCTAACATGGTGACACTTATATGTCGTGTCGTTCTGACATAGAACTCATGTCGTTCTGTCAAACCTGTTTTTGTCGTCATGCGCGCTATATTTAGTCGAATTTTGACATTTTCCTATGACAAGTTTCTCGTCGATGGTTTTCGAAGACGAGAAATCGCGACAACAGTGACTAAAAACTGAAAACAGTGTTCTGTAAACTTTTAAGTATAATGGCGGTGCCGTACTACAATTATCATTTATCTGTGTATGAGGAGAGGGAAGCATGAAAAATACAGAGGAAGGTGATTCGCGACGTCTGCAACCCATTTGACCTAAGGGATAACGAGTTCCAGTCCCTTTGGCGAATTACAAAGCCTATGGCTATTTATGTTATAGATAAGCTCCAAGCCGATTACATTTACAGTTATTTACAGTTCAATTTGTAACTATCAATCTATCTCTTTCAATTAATAAGGGCACTATTATTGTACAGTACCTACGTACACACACGACAAGTAAACTTTCGTTCGTATTACGAATAATGTTTCGCAGCAATTTCAGAACTTTGTACTTTATGAATAGTCAACATTCAATCTTGAATTTTATGATTGGCATAGTGTTTATTTTGTACATTACATTTAGGACATTTCATCGAGATAATTTAATGTTACATAGTATTATGATTACATAACTTAGAACTTTGAAAAATCCATTATTTACACGGTTTGTTTTGTAAATCAATTACAACATTCATCATCATCATCATCAGCCTATATTGTTCCCACTGCTGGGACACGAGCCTTCACTCTGTGAGAGGGAGTGGGCCATAGATATATTATAGAAGGAGATATGGCGTGGAGTTCAAAATGTATAGAAAACCGGTGAAGCCACAACTGCCCCACCATAAAGATAATATTACGCATGTAGTATATCAAAACAATACTACGAACAAGTGCACACACGCGCCGTCGAAAACTCTGTCATTTAAATATAAACCTTATTCTTTAAACCACAGCGTACTTTTTCCGTGTAATTTACTCAAACTAAAACAATTATCATTGTGTGTCGTCGGGACACGGGGGCGGACTCGACAGTGTTTGACTAAATCGAAGAGTTCACGATAAATATATCGATAAATTATAAAGGTTTGGAAATAAAATTAATAAAAAACGATATGAAACCGTTTTTATTATCTTTATTGTATAGATTACTATTAATTTAGTCCATAGATTACTAAACTAAACATTAATTAATTTACTTAACCATCTTCGGTTTCGCATTTATTTAATACTCTGTAAAATAATAAAAAAATGTAAAAATCCATGAACCACATCGGCCTTCCAGCCTTATTACAAGATAAAAAATTCAAAAAAAAAAAAGTAGCAATTAGCAGTCGACTTTCTTGTCGATAGACTTTGTCGGATTTCTAAGAGCACGTCACTAGCCAGCGGCCGTACCATGCGACATTACGGCTGATTGAGGTATCGTTATGTCAGTTTTACATTGCTTGTTCAGTCACTATGTGATGCAATGATGTGGTTGTAAAAGAGCAATGTATTTATTGCAAAAATAATACCGTCGGAGTAATGTAGGAAAACAAAAGTACAGTAGTACAAGTCAGATATATTTTACTGCTTGTTGTTTTTCGTGATTTTTAAGACAAATATTGTAAAATACTTGTAATTACATGTGAAACCCGATGCCATGACTTCTAAAATATTTGTTTTGGTTTCTATTTTTGCACAAAAGCACCGAACAAGACGGCATAATCGTTTTTTTCACGAATGCGGTTGACAACAGACTAACTCGCGGTGACGGCCATTTTTTCACTTTCTGAGCGTACCGCTCAGAACCACATGGTAGCGGACACGTCCCCTTGCCACTTCTCCTGTTTTTAATATTTCTGTGGGCCCAGTGCGGATTGGTGGATGTCACATGTCTTCGAATTTTTGGTTCTAGGACATGCCGGTTTCCTCACGATGTTTTCCTTCACCGTTTTGAGAGCAGTGGTGATCAAACAAATCACACAAAGTAACGCGCCTGGCGGGGTTCGAACCCACGACCTACAACTCGTTAGTCGGGACCGATACCACTGGGCCACCACTGCTCTGGGCCATCATTGAATAGGTGATAATAAACTAAATTATGCATCTCCGCCATCTGTAACGGGATTTTGATCTAATACTTACAATTTCTTTGATGCCAAAGCCATCTAACAATTATTTCAAATTCGAAAATATTTAGCACGAGCGAACCACAGGGGGTGCGTTTAAATCTTCCGTCGATGTTTCGCCGGAAAAAAATTAAACTAGCGAGGATTCGCTGAATTGAGTCATAAGTTTATGTCAATGTTAGTTGTCAAATTCAATTGACAGCTCAGTTTATTGAACAAATAATCATTTTGCCGGTTTAATATAAATCCATAATCCACAAATAATATTCACTCTCTAAAATAAAAATAATATTCGTTTTTACGGCGCGAATCGAGCAAAACAACAAAACTTAATGTCAATCTGACAGCAGGATAAAATTTTGCGAGGTAACTTAACTAATACGGTTTGTTTTCATGAAATGGTAATATCGGTTATCTCGCGTCGTGAAGGCGAAGTCACGACGAGATATCTTCTCGTGGTGCGCATGTTATGAAAAGTGACAAACGAATCGAGAACGACAAAATAAGAGATAATGTCGCCTTGCGCATGCTAGCCCTGCTGGGGTTTATAAAATCGATTGCAGCTGTGGCAGCTCATACATAGGTCAGACGAAGCGAACTGTCTCATGCCGCATCAAAGAGCACATCAAGGCTGTCAAAAATAACGATAAGCAAAAATCTGCCATAGCTGAACATCTGCTACAGTCAGGGCCCAATCACTGGATTGAATTTCACAAGCCTAGTATTTTGTCCACGGACAAACATTACATACCAAGACTGAGAAGCAATTGAAATAAGAAAACACAAGAATTTCAATCGAGAGGATGGCTTCAAATTGTCGAGTACGTGGAATCCAGTTGTGAACATGCTCATAAAGGGCAGCCGGCATCGTTATAAAGACTCCAAAAAACTTGTTGATACTGTGAGTGTGTTTTGCCGTGACTTAGTGTCGAGTTCCAGTAGTGCGCGTAACAAGAGACAAAGAAAGAGGGTAGACAGATTTGTCTGCTCCTAACAATTTATTTTCATCCACCCGCAATCTCCAGTCAACCCGCGATCATGGCGCTTGCAACAGCGTCGAAATATCGGGAACTCAACCAAAAATATAATCACGGAAGATATCCCGTAAGAGACATTTTAAATTTAAAAAAAAATACAACTTATTTGGACTTATAGTTCCGGAGATATGCGAACACAAACATAATTTACTAAATCAGTCGATGCCAAGTCCTTACTAGAGGAGTTGTACCTTCCATCATTAGCCCAGCTACATGAGATGATGATTACCATACACAAATACTTAAATTACTTCATACAATTTGCGAAAAACGTGTGTTGGCCTATAAAATTTGAGGGTTGCCCTCAATTTCTCCAGGATCCAATCATCAGATCCTGACATGTTGACAATGGGACCACTCCTGAAGTATCTCCTTTCGAACAAAAATAGAATTTTGAAAATCGGTCAACAATTGGCGGAGTAATCGCGTAACGAATACACAAAAAAAAAAAAACATACCATCGAATTGATAACCTCCTTCTTTTTGAAGTCGGTTAAAAAAGTCAGATGTATTTCAAACTTATTTTTTTCTTTTCATTTTTTTCCATAGTTTGCAAAAGAAAATCAGTCCATTCTGCCCCCGGTCACAAATAAACAAACGTTATGCAAGTCAACCTGTTCGCATGTGACTATCGGTGGCAATGGGTGAAGGCCGTTTCTCGAACTTTCGTCCGCTGCGCTGACATGTGATGTCATAAGATGGCGTCGCTTGACAAATGGCGGGAAAGTTGACTTAAGTCTTCCGACTTTGTTTGTGTCTATGGAAGTGTTAGGTATTACAATTCCAATGTTATTCTAATGTACATTTTATGAATTTTACGTAGTTTCCGGGCTATATTGAAGAGTTAAATTTTTATTGCAATGTTTTCAACACATTCTAGCAAATCATATCCGAGAAAAAGGGATAGACAAATTACTATAACTGTCTATAATTAAAGCGTTTGTTAATAGTTTGACTTTCCAACTTCCGTCCGTCCTTTTATAGGTCTTATTAATTGTATATTGTATTAATAATTTGATTTTCAAGTTATCATACAAATTCGAGTTTACAGTGAACTTTTTTACGTTTACTCTTTACATTGGTTGCTGGTCACCTTAATATTTTGATCAAATTAGACAGTCAGACTTGTTCTAAGCAAAAAAAAACTCCTTTTCTTTCATGCAACTTGGTCAAGGATTTTTAGTTCATTCATTTTGAGTCTTGTTTTTTATATTTTTACAAAATGCAAGGTTAATGTTAATGACAGTAATGATGTAGACTCAAAGACCGTAATTTTCATGTCAAAATGGCAAGATTCAGGTGCCTTGACCCAACTTGACTGATTTTTACTTGAATATAAGATGATAAAATGTACGTACTCTATGTATGTAACAGTGTACCTACAGTAAAATTAATTAAATATTTGGTTGTAATATGAGAAATAAAAAATGCCGAAATATTGAATGTTATATACCTCTGCCTAAAGTTATACTTGTTGGGAAAATTTAATACATATCTTGAGTTTTAATTAAGTCTTTTAATTTGTAAATATTTTGTTCAAAATTTTTGTAGATTTTTAGTTTTAAAAATATTTAAGACCTAAGAAAACACAATAAAATACGCTAGTATACACATTCAGAGCTGTTATAATGATTTACTTGCCATTATATAAAATGACGTATTAGCGTCATATACGCCAACACTATTATTATTTATAGTATCTAATTGAAATGCAAAATAATGCAGATGGTAAGATATCGTAACCCGATTAAGTTTAGTAGCACAATGGGTGAAGGCCGCGCCGAAATTACTTTCACTGTTGCGTAAGAGTTGCTTGGACCGAGCGGGTGCGCGCGCGCATGCTGGCTTGTGAGCGGTCAAGAATACGGCCCACTAATCATATGAGTTAAGAGATCTTCACACTGATTGACATGATATGTTTTTAAACCAAGCTAGTACGATAGAGCATTAGGAATTTATTTTTGCATGTCGCTGGGTGGTCTAGGTTTAGTTAGTTTAAAAAAAATAACCTAACTAAACCCGGTTTTCTTTTTAGGAAGAACATTTTTTTTTTGTGTGTTAGTGAAATAGGTTATATTCTCGAAAATATTACAATTGTAGATAAGCCTTTTCATTAAAATTTGCGCCTTGATTGCACCACATTTTTTTGTCATTTTTTTTTAATTCTAACTTTTCCTTCGTCGGGACTAGTGTAATTCTTGGGTCTTTGTGTATTACCTATTAAGCTAATCACTATACTCGTATACGATGAAATTGTTCTATTTTTCCAACGTGTTATACTCGCTTTAAGATATAATCTACATCCACAGTCATAAGTTATTGTGAAGAAAAGATCAATCTCATGCTATTGCTAATGTCATACTCTGTGGTTTGACATTTCAATTATGGTTACGTGCCAACTACAAGGTAATAATGTCGCATTGAATAAATTATTTATTATGCTCTTACTTTGTTCCGGATTTTAAGCTTCTTACATAATTTATGTTGGTGGGTTTTTGTTCTATATTGACAAAACAGTGATATTGCAAACGTTGACAAAACAGCGATATTGAAATGATATGAAATGAAATGATATTTATTTCTGCAAGTAGGTTTTATCAACACTTTTACACGTCGTCTTTTTACAAACTATGTAGATGAAGCCGGTGTTTCGTACCTGATTACTCTGAGAAGAAACAGCCGAAACAAACTCAGAGGTCACTGTCTCTTTTAAAGTTCAGACATTAAATTGGTAGTCATACGAGGGCCACGTAGGTTAATGTCTGAGATGGTCTTTTGAAGAAAGAACCACACGGATTTGAGTGGACCAGCACGCGTAGCATGGCGATTCTATCTCTATTCTACGAAGAAAATACAAAGTTATTTCATCGTTATTTCTACACAAATCGACTGTTTTTTTTTTGCACAAATATTTCACCATTCGTACACTATTGAAGAAAAACACGTTTATTTTCCATATTTTTTCATTACCGTGCTTAAAACGCTAAAAATATTTCTACGTTCTGTCATTTTGTCTATTCTTCCATCGACAAAACCGCTTTCTACGGCGCCATGCTACGCCTGCTGTCCAGCCTGCAAGCATTTGTCAGTTATCGTGTAGCTCGACTCATAATTCAAGGAGCTCAACGTAATATATTGCAAAATAATATTGCAAACACGGAATAAGATAAACCGCGAAATAATTGGTCTAAACCTTTTTTTGGCCTCAGTAGATTACAGAAATTGTGATCGGTACACCCGATCATAATTTCTTTATTTTGAAAAAATAATTTAGAAAATTAATAAAAAAAAGATCACCGGAAGAAAAAGATTTTGATGTTAGAAAAAATTCATTGACATTTTTTTATTGTGTTTATTTTTTCCAAAGAAATACGTAAGTATCAAATATTTTTAAAACTCATCCCGCTTATCGAATTAGTTAAATTCTAAACATAAACCGTGTTTTTACTTTGAGTTAAACTTTAGTTCTTATCTAAATTCAATAACCTAAAAAAAACTTGTAAACTGCTAAATTGCCTAACCACAATTTGCTTCGTAAAATTCGGTTCGATATAAAGACGTTAACAATGCTAAATAAAACGTAAATATTTTTATATTACTTTAGTGCGTATTTCAACTATTTTACAGTCAATTTGCGGCTGTGTAATAGGCACTTTGAACATTGTTACAACATAAAATAAAAATAATGTCTATTATAGTTAACGGTGTTTTACTTCGACGAAATTGAATCTTTTTTTTTTTAGTTTTATTTAAATTACGTCCATTGTATTGAACACGCATGTTGTTTGTTTTATTTTAAGTTACATAAACCGAACGGTACGCACAAATTATCATGGCTACAGGGCCTTTGAGCCAAATCTTTGTTTTTAAACCTACTCAAGAGACTAAATAAATATTTTTTAGTTTTTATTAGAAAAAAGCTCGCATTATCAGATGATAATCATGATAGTGACATGGACTAAATAAGTGTTTCATTATAGCAGAATCCGAAAAGTTCCGACTGTTTCAAAACATAGACAAATTAATAGTCAAAATAAATCATTATATCTAAATTATATAATCGACTAACGTACATCATCAAGAGTTACATTTATTAGTCAGTGTCGATGCAGCGCTGCACTCAGTGTTGCAAGCCTTATGTAACGACCGGCGAGTTCGTTGCCGCAATGTTGCCTGCCTTGTAAGGATTCGCGGTCACAGCCTCGACGTTCTATATTCAAAATTATCACAGTGGCACGGTCACGAACGCCAGTAAAGGGCAACTCGCTGCTCGACCAAGGACCATGCCCGGGTCGACGGCGCGTTGTGTCCCACGCGCGCCTCAAGGAGCGTCAGCATAGTGACGGGGCCCCCCTATAGAGGGCCACAGTCCTGCCGGGGTTGCGGGACATACGTATACCGCGACTCCGGCACACAAAGGGCTACCGAAGGACACCGTGGATTTTAGTCAGTACAAGTCTGACAGTCCCTCCCGCCCTGCCCGGGGTGGGAGGACTCATTTGATGATTTTGCCACGTAAAAAAAAAAAAAAAAAAAAAAATTAGCCTTGTTATTGTTTAATTGATTCGTTTACTTATTTAATGTAATTTGTTATTCGAATGAGATGAAGGACAAATGTTTGTTTGACTTTAAAATAAGAATATATTGCAATAAAAGAAAGCCAGCGAAATACACAAATTATCTTGGCACTGATAGAAAAAGTTCTAATATGGAGGCTTATAAAAATATTGTCTAGATATTAAAATCGTCATTTATTTTAGCGTGGTAAAATCATCAAATGTGTCCTCCCATTCAGGGCAGGGCTGGAGGGACTGTCATACTTGTACTGACTAAAATCTACGGTGTCCTTCAATAGTCCTCTACGTTCAGGGGTCACGGTATTTCGTTAGTCCCGCAACCCCGGCAGGCTTTGGTTCTCTAAAGGGGGCCTCGTCATATTTCTCAACCCTACATTATTTTCATTATCTTGTCATTAGCAGCCACTCGACAACAACGTAGAAATGTCTACCGGTTACACTCGCTGCGCACACGACGGTCCTTCAGCGGGTGCCATGTTGTAACACGGTTACATTATAGTAGTATCTAGGAATTACATTGATAGACTAACACTTGTCTGTTTACATTCTTATTGAAAGTCTTCGTGATTATGTGATGAAGGAGTTTTTAATTGATTTCTTTTTTTGATGGTCATTCTATTGTTGATAAGATGCCATTTTTTTTTTGGCGAAAACGAAAAAAAAAAATGCAATTGAAACGTTTCTTATGTTCATTTCTAGTAATTTTCAAGATTGTTTTATTCTACCCTGCTTCTGAGCAATATATTGCTCGGAACGTACAAATATCTTTTGTTAACTGATAAAAAAAAATAGACTTATTGGCGCCCAAAAAGCAAGATTACTATTGGACGTTGGGCGCCATTGATCTAAAAAAAGTCTTCAAAGGAAATACATAAAAGTTCACAAGCATTAATATTTCGACTAGCCAGTCAACATTATTAACTAGCTCGTTATTAATAACTGCCTATCAGTATCATCGTAGCCATGACTACCGATTACCTTGCGCACGCGCCGGTCCTCCAGTCAGTGCTGTGCCGTAACACGGTTATGCTGCACTTGCAGGGGCATTACATTGAAACTGCGGTTATGTGACAAAAAAGATGAAAAATCAATTAAGACAATGTTTTTTTTTAATTATTGAGAGGAGCTCGTGGTCAAATAATTACAGCCGCACAGGCTGATCTTCCGGGTTAAGGCGCGCTTGCCGAGGTAGGTCTATGGATGGGTGACCATCTGTCAGAGCGAGTGTTCTCCGTGTCTCGAAAAGCACGTAAAGCCGGTTGGTCCCGGTTGTCATTTGTAGATCTTTGACAGTCGTAACTATTAGTCAAAAGTTCTATAAGTCTAACAATCAGTCTTACCATGGGATATCGTATTGCCCAGTTACTGGGTTGTGGAGATCCGAAAGGCAGTCGCTCTATGTAAAATCTTAATTTTCAGCTGCATCTGGTTCGACTGGAAGCCGACCCCAATATATTTGGGAAAAGGCAGGCAAATGATGACTGCAAATTTACTTATTGGCGCCCAACATGGAATATTTGATGTTGGGCGCCATTATTGAACGATGAAAAAAAAAAACAGGAATACTCATAAAAGTTCAATAGTGTTATGTTTTCGACAGCCAGTCAACATAGTAAACTATCTCGTAATTAATAATTGCCTATCATCGTAGCCATGACTACCGATTACCTTGCGCACGCGCCGGTCCTACAATGAATGCGGTGCTGTAACACGGTTACGCTGCACTTGCAGTGTCTAGGCGTTACATTGAAACTCGAGCATTCTTGTCTGTTTACATTCTCATTGATTGCTGTGGTTATGTGACAAAGGAGTTTTTACTTTGTTTCTATGTTCTAAGTGTTATATTTCTCTGGTGTTAATATGGTGCTCTTTGTACTGAACCATCTCCCGTAATTATTTTCAGGAATATTAAAGGTTTTCTAGGTCTGCCATAAGGAGCTGATAGATTTGAGCATTCACTTGGAACTAAATATCGGGAATTCGCCGTTTTTAGTTTTGTCGAACTGAACAACGAACAGGGCTGGCTGAGTATAGAGCCAAACATCGCTACGAACATTTTCACGGTCTTTATAGTGAAGACTCTAGTCTATGGTCGTCTAAAATCAATTCTTCATGAAGATGTCAGACTTGACAGTCGTCCCGACAAAAAGCTCATTATCATCATCATCATCAGCCTATAATGTTCCCACTGCTGGGACACAGGCCTCCTCTCTGTGAGAGGGAGTGGGCCATAATCCACCACGCGGGCCCAGTGCGGGTTGGCAGATGTCACATGTCTTCGAATTTTTGGTTCTAGGACATGCCGGTTTCCTCACGATGTTTTCCTTCACCGAAAAAAAAACAAAAAGACAAAAAGCTCGCCAGATACATACGTCAGAATGCTCGGGATAAAGCACTCGTTTGTTTTTTTGTAATGTAACATTCGCAGCAAGAATGCTCTTTACAGTAAATTCTCAAGTTTATCAGCAAGTTTACAGTAATAATAACTGCTAATTTTGTTTAAAATATCGAAGTTTATATATTTGGACGGACGCGCGGACGTATGGGTATTTGTTACTCAATCGCATCCAGAATACCTGATAGCCCAATAATACGATCCTGTGGTATATTTTTCAACATACACCTGTACCCTTAGCACGAGTTTTCACTCTTTTACTTTACAGCGTCTTTCAAGTATTTACAGCGTTTCTTGTATGAAAAAATGGAACAGCGCCTCTGGTGTGCGAAGGAACTAATTTTTTCCTTGAAAATTGTCAATTTGAAATTGATAAAGTTCCAGTTTACTTTACGTCCCAAAAACTGAAAACTCGTGCTAAGGGTACTGGTCGAAATTGCTGGTCACAGCTAGTTTCTTCGCTCGCTATTCTCTTAAATGAAAAAACAAAATAAATCTGTACAGTAAAATTAAAATGAAATTCAAGTTCACTATTGGCGCCCAACAAGAAACTATGATTTGACGTTGGCCGCCATTATTGAGCCGTTAAAGCTTTTTAAGTAGTATGACTCATCAGCAATAGGTCACGTCGTCGTTCCTTTTGATTTACTCAGATTAGAATAATTTATTGATAAGCATAACACGAGTCTTTTAATTGCTTGTTTAGTATTTCTACAGATCTGATTTTGAGTGTTCATTGATAGTATTGCCGGGCTTCTAATTCTTACTGCATACATTGTTATTTTCGCGATAATGTGATTGAAAATTTTAATATTTACTCAATATTTGTACACTCATTTTTCGTGGCATCGTATGTACTCGTATAATATTATTAGCTGGTATTTAGCTAAACTCGTTTTTGTGACGTAAATTAAACAATACTAGTTCTTCTCTTGTAGTGTACGAGAACTAGACGCACTTTTTAATTTTTCATACAATTTACGTCGTACTTCAAGTAAGAGGTATAGTTAAATACGTAAATTCCTGTTGGGACCTCAGATTGGAAGCCTCAGTTTAATTGTAAAAGGCTAAACACACATAATGATATTAGAAGCATGTGTATATAATAAATAAAAGTATTGTTATCAACCAGAATTATCTGTCATCGGCCAATTACAAACACAAACAAAAGTTAGACAACTCTGAAGTTACAACCAGTAAAGTTACAAACCAATTTCGTGTAGTATGTCAACACTGTTGTTTTTTCTGATTGTTTATTTTATCTTGTTACATTAATGTCGAGGGCAAATCAATTGTCATAATATTGACAAAATTGTGTTACTGAACACACACCAACGAAATATACTTTAGCTACTAGCTAGTTAACACTAGACGCAATAATTTAAAGTTGTTTGTTTTTCATACAGATAACGAGCGGCAAGAGCCGCCTTCGCACGGATTTTCCTTCTACCCTGTGGGATATGGGAAAACTTTCTTCCATATAAATCTTGTTTGAACAATAAAAAACACAACAAAAAATGAATTATCCAATTGATTACAGTCACTTGGATTTTATGATGACACCAAAATTTTTATCATTGTTGCATCAAAATTACTTTTTATATTGCATGCTGCTACTCGACGCTCTGATATACTTTCATTTTAAGCACCAATATCTGAGATCATAAATATTATCTGACACTATTTAAAATGTCAATTGTTAGACTGGTTAATAACTAATCCTTTGAGAGTCGCTATCACGTAACTTTTTCTGTTACATAATGAAGCTAGGACTTATAATTCAAAGTAAAGTTTACTGACTCATTTCATACTTTGTCCTTGTTAGACTGGTTAATAACTAATCCTTTGAGAGCCGTTATCACGTAACTTTTTCTGTTACATAATGAAGCTAGGACTTATAATTCAAAGTAAAGTTTACTGACTCATTTCATACTTTGTCCTTCATAAGCGACACCAAAAACCCGGCGAAGAGCCCGGCCCGAAAAAAGGTGGCGAGACGACCTAGACGCAAACTACGAAGGCTGGTTCGAAGCGGCCCGGGAAAAACAAATCATGGAAGGAATTGGGGGACGCCTTTGTCCAGCAGTGGGACTTAACAGGCTAACAAAACAAAATATTCCTGGTTGGGTTCGAACCCAACTACAACCCGTTTTTTTACTTGTTAAAATCATCCAATGAGTCCTCTCACCCCGGGGCAGGACGGGAGGGACTGTCGGACTTGTACTGACTAAAATCCACGATTTCCCTTAATAGCCCTAGCTAAGTTCCGGGGCCACTGTCACCTGATAAGACAGTCCCGCAACCCCGGCAGGCTTTAGCCCCCTAAGGAGGGCCGGGCCCCGTTAGAACTACAACCCGTAAGACGGGCTGTACTAACGGGCCCGCAAACGAAGAAAGAAAATAAAAATATAGTTCAGCTAGCAAGGTGATCATTACCTCGGCAATGCTCATGGGATGGTATTACGTGCCAGTTACATCATTGGCCATTGGATTCACTTTCGTTGGCCAGTTCGAACGGCTTGAGGACGCTATTTGCATGGTTGGTCGTCATAGCAACGGTATTATTTATGACAGGTCGCTATGGTTCGTGACTGCTTTTTGTTGAATTTTATTACGATTATAAAAGTAGAGTGTTATGTTTGATGTAATATTTAGTTGTATTTTTATTTTACTCATTGTTTTTTTTTCCTTGATATTTTTTTCATAGCTGTGAATTTTAACGTGTCGATTTGTATTTTCGGCATTTTTCGGTATCATAGAGTTAATTTCGAAACGATCATCTTTTTTTGCAAGTCAGTAAAAAATGTGACTTCATTGAGAAATTTACGTTATTATCTGGTGCGCTTTTTACAACTAGGACTCGATCTCAAATGCAAATTCGTTCGTAATCATAAACATGTTAATGTTTTTAGAAAAAAAAAAGTTTCCAATAAAATGCAACTTCATTAATTGGCGCCCGACAGTAAATCATGATTTTTTGTGCGCTTTAATTAAGCCGTAATCTCGTTCTACTGGGTCAATCGGTATCTGCTGATCGTGCATGACTGAAACGTACGTACATGCGTACGTGCATGACTGTCACGTAGCTAAAGTGAAGCCTGCCTATTTTTTAAGCATGTTCTACACTAGACGGATGCAATTCGAGATGACATTGGAGGGAGCTTGGATTCCATCCGCGAATATTGTGTCAATAGGCTATTTCACTCAAAAACTAGTCTGAAATTAGTCTGTAAAATAGATTATCAAAAAAATATTGACCCGTATTTTCTCTTTCTTGCGTAAACCTAAATTGACGAAGATACAACCACAACCACGCTTGTAAAAATCACAAAACGTCACTTTGTCGGTACAATTTTATAGGCGTAATTACGTCACAAATCCCTTCTACCGAATTTCGAAGCCTTTTATCTATGTCAATATTGATTGATTTAAAATAATAGTAGATTACGCACCAAGGGAATAAAGCAGTGCCTTACGTCACGGGCGTATTGAATCCCGAAGCGACACTAAGGATTCTGGGGGTGAACCTCCGGAGCGCAGCGAGGAGGTTCAAGTGTTAATTCCCGAGTGAAACGAGGGAATTAAGATAAGAATCCTTAGAGCAGAGAGGGATTTAAGTTAGCCCAATACAAAGGCAGCTTTATTCCTGAGGTGAGTACTCTGCTTTTCACACCACCTGCGAGGAAATAAATTCGAATTTTGAAATTTGATGTGGTACGACAACCTTCGGACGTGAGCATGCTGTGGTGCCCACCTCAGCAAGCGATCAGCTGTTGCAGTGGGGACTGCCGGGGGGCAGCCGCCGCTGCTTCAATTCCTTCGTTCCAAGTTTTCATACTATGTTTTGTTTGAGGTTCCAAATTCAAATCACATTATTCCCAGGGAATAATGAAATTCAGTACATATATTATTCCCTGGTTTGAGTGTGGGGGAGGAATGACTTGCTTTACGGCCAGTTTGCATGACTTATAATGTGACATTTACGAGCAAGTGGTGTGAAAAAATACGTGTTCATTATTTTCAAATCCTCAAACTGATGGACTAAACATATTTCCAATTTATTTATGTAAATTACCCTAATGATGGATGGCATCAAGCAAGGTCACCTTTGATGGGACGCTGGATTACAAACGGCTGGAATCTAGAACATGCTTAAAATAGGCAGGCTTTTACCACCGACATTACTTCCGCACGCATATCTGTTTAATTTACAATGATTTAACCTCATTGTTGCGTCACTCAATTGTTTCCTTCATACCATAAATATGCGTTTAAAAAGTTTTATGCAGTTACTGTCGCAAAATTTGCATATTTTTGACGTTTATTTTTTTCTTAAACATTTAGTTCTTATTGTAGTGTCTCGCATGGCCAGTTATAATTTGCAATTAAGTTAATTTATAACAAACATTTGCACTTTTAAATAATTTAGTGTTAGGTATGTTATTTGTAGTTTCTTGTAAAAATCAAAATAATGTCTGTTAATACCAAGTAAAGGGGTATGACAAAAATCGGCCCGGTTCATGTTAAATCCAACAGAATCTTAAATCTGAATTAAAGATAATTCATAACACAAAACAATATAACATATAATAATGTGAGAATAATATGCAAAAAATCATTAATTTAATTAATAATTTAAAAGTTAATTTTATTTTAACGTTAAAGTTAGAAGTATTGAGTGGTCAACTCCATACAAATATGGTGTTCTTCTTATGGAAAACTAATTATACCATTAAATTGTATAATTGTTTTCCTTTTAATGATATATGTATAGTTATTTTTGTGATTAATTTCGTCGCGTATAGTATCTTTTATGACTATATAACACTAGTTTAGCGATTGCCTTATTTTTTAATCTTAAAAACAGAACGTTGTTACTCCGCGGGGTCGCGAAGTTCCGCACTATGAACACGCGAGCACGGTGCGGAAAATAGACGGAACTAATCAACTCACTTCTTAACAAATACGTAGATCATTACACTTTTACTTATTGGAAATTTTATTGCTGCGAAATATTCATTGGAAGAACTTGTGGTTTTAATCTACATCTTTCCTAAGTTTGAGGTGACATAGAGTTATTTAGATGCTTGGCTTGACACGCTCCCGCGTGTCTTCAGTTCAAAAACTGCTTGTAGCATAATGAACATTAAAAAAAATGGAAATGAATGGTTAATGATTTAATTGATAAAATCTTTGCTGGCTCTTATAAAATGCAACAAGTGACGTCCACTTCTTGGGTAGGTAGGTTTTATATATTTCTTACATAACATGAGTCCTAAATAAATCCCAATAAAATATGTTTAAAAAAATGTAATTTTAACAGTAAAGTGCTCTCCTCTTCAACAAAATATTTGACAATTGGGAAAATCTGCCTTAGTAGAATTTGTTCAAAACATTTGACAACTTCACAGACCAGACACAATTGAATTGAACTAAATAAGTGAATTCTGTTTTAAAATTGGAAATGACACTTAAACCGTGTGGTGGCCGCTTTATAGTTGCGCAAACGCATTACTGAGTACTTCCCGGGTGCACTATTATGTGTTACGTCGTGTTTGTTATTTGTCACTGGTTACGCTCAGATGCTGTGAGAACGCACTTTTGTGTGTCCAACTAAGGTGACTACGTGAAATGTCATTAGTTAGACGTAGTTATTTCATGTGTGTTCATGCAGTTTTATTTATTTATTTTTAATATGCCAGCGGCTTTGCAGGCAGGACCAAACCATCTTTCAACTGATGAAACTATTCAATAAAAACAATCAAATATTTCCTCTTTATAATATTACTGTAGAGGAGTGACAGATGGGATTAAAGGCAACATTCTATCTTGGCCAGTTACCCCTTTTTTTTGGGTGACAAAAATCATCAAACGAATCCTCCCGTCCTGAGTGGAGCGGAACAGTCTGTCAGACTCACACTGACTAAAATCCATGGTGTTCCTTCGATTGCCCTTTATGTTCCAGGCTCACGGTAATCTGCTTAGACAGGCCTGCGACCCCTATGTATTCCTCTAGATGATAATGTGCGTTAATGTTAGTAGTGATTTTCAATAAGATATACATATTACGCAGAATGCGCTTCCTGAGTTACGTCTGTGGTTAGTAGACCATGAATGTGTTCTTACAAGTTGCTGATAGCAATTGATTAACGATTATATTTTAGAAAACAATGATTGGAACAAATATCCTATTTGGAGGATACTGGTGTTGATCGCAAATAGGATCGTGTTCTTTTGACAGCTTAAGCTTAGTTGAATACGATGCGCGAGGTATGTCCCGCTGTAGTCGCCGGTTTCGTCATGGAGATAATCTATGAAGAACCTTTTGATTGCGAATGATCTAAACGACCGGGAAATTATTCTGTTAAAACACTCGTTTATTTTATTTTTACCCTTCATTTCCTTAAACTAGTCTTCTAAAACCAGTTTCTGATTCCAGACACCTTAATTCATGACATGCTTCGTTTAATCCAACATATTGCTAACGATTATGACGAAAAATGCAATAAATCGTTATGTATTATGATGCAATGAGATTTGTATCTGTTTTGCATAATCAAACGATCAACCGGCGCGCGCGTCCATGCGGTTTGACGCCTGTAAGGTAGATGTCTCACCGCTAACGAGGAAGCGACTAGCTAGCAACTATTTTCTCGGAACGTTCTATAGATTTGGGCCTTGTATAAGGGTAACATATTATATTAAAAGAGTGTCCATGGTTTACATTTTCTATTTTTCTTAGAGATCTAAGCTCTGGAATGGGCAATCTACAGTCCAGTCAGTCCATTCAGTTAACAGTATCTAGTTTTGTCTGTGGCTAAAACTATAACCTCATATTTTTATTTTATACGATTCAAAAGTGCCTGTATCTGGTCTGTTTTTTATGTGAGTGTTTAATAAGTGCTTGATAGTTGATCGCTGACTGATTACAGTAAAGCCGCTAAAAGCTGTTGATGTGCAGAATATTAACCAACAACTCGTTTCTGATTTTTACCTCTACTGCGAAATGTGTCGCAAATCGCCAGCTATGGGACAGGGGCCTTACCTTACACTTCGCAAATATAGATTTTGTCGTATTTATTAGTTTTATGATTAATATATGAATGTAGCTTAATTTGATTTCTAAGATAAGGATTACACGGTTGAATGTTCATTGCAAGTTTTCTCAAAGCAGTCGATATTGCAATGACATTTATTTGAATCGTTCGAATGATTGATATCTGGCACCTGAATTGGATTGTATTAGATAATGATGAAGTAATCTTCAAAATACTTCTCATTTTTTTTTTAATTTGAGGATGGCTATAAGCACTATCTCCCAAATCTCATAACTTGAACGCTTACAAAGATTTACATGCACTTTTACCCTCGCTAACGAGAAGATTCTAGTCGAAACATTAATCTTGAGTCGGAAGTAAACGTGCGACTCAATTTGTTGGAGAATGGCAACAAATTATGTACACAAGTATAAACTAGGCGTCTAATTACATTCAGGTGTGAAACAGCTACTCAACTCAACATAGACTCATTATGCACTACAGATTTCACACAGTGTAACTAAATTAGTTGTACTTTCAAGAGCTGATATTGTTAGATATTTTTGTTGAGCAATAGACATGTAAGACTCTATCCATTGTACCACAAAAACTTAAACATCTGTTGAACACTTGTCTAAACAATAATTATATTTTACTATTTTTAGTTTTTGTTAGCATTTATCAGTCCAAATTAAATTTAAACATATAAGTTATATATATTTTGGTAAACCATTTTTAAAATCCTTTAATTTGATACCCCACTTGATAGAATGTTAGAGATTTAAAAAAATATTTTTAGTTCGGAACCCTTTGCACGCGAGTTCGACTCGCACTTGGCCAGTTTTATGTACCCAGTGACACTCACGTTTAAGACGAATCTAACGACATCTCTCAAGTTAAAATCCATCAAGCCGTTTAGGCTGCAGAGCAACACAAAGAAATATACATACATACATACATACCCTCGAAAAACATAACCCTCCTGGCGCAGTCGGGTAAAAAAGTATAACTGCAAAATTACTCTTATAGTGATATCAAGTGTTCAACAGATGGTTAACTTTTTGTAATAAGACGGGTTCAACAATAGTAGTTGAAAGTAAATACTCGATAGACACTGGAAAGACAGAGAACCATACCTACTGTTAAAATTAAAATCTTCCCATTGATGGTAGTTCTCAAGTTCGCCCAAGTGAAATTAGTACAATATTGATCCTACAGCCAAAATCCACCGACGATTTTAAGAAAGAGCTTGGGACACACTGCATGATGATAAATGCAATGTGCTGTAGTAGAGCTTGAAAGAGGCTTTTGTTTTTTGGACTAAGTTAGAATCAGTTCATACTATTGATTGAAACCTAGACGACGCCCACCTTGACCGTCTTATTTCCAAATCGATATTCATAACTATAATTTGGTAACACAAAAAACTCTAAAAGAATTTAGAATCCATCGGCAACTTAGCGTTGCCGAGATACTCGTAGCAACAAAACCACTACATTTCACAAGAAGACTGCAATATTTGAATTAGTTATATTCATCGGCCTTGGCCCACTGCTCTTTTATTTATATTTATATTGTGACACAGAATATCTTCTAGAAGAACATATTATAACACCTTCTATTGAGCAATGCCATGGTTCACAGCGTATAGGTCTCTACGAAGATAATTTGTTGACTCTCAAAAATCGTGAGAATGTGAAGTGAATTACGTAAAAAACGTTTGTAATTTTGTATTCTTTCCGCGATTAAGAAATTTTTGTAAATAAAAATAATGTTATGTTTTTGATTGCTTAAACTTGACCACGTAACTTTTGCTTTTGTTCGAAGAATAAAACAGTCTGTTTATATTGTACGTTTTATATCTGGGAAACTTTTACTATATAGATATTTTGCAAACGCCTTCGCCATGATTCTCAGTCGAGGACCATTTTCATGATCAAGTCCAGAATAATTGTCTAGAATAGACTCTACAAACACTGTGTTTGTCTAAAGTCTATTAAAATGAGTATGTTATTCTTATCCTCGACAGCTTTCTCACCAAAATGATTAAAGTTTGATCCTATCTTTATTTCTAGGTTATCTAATAATAACACAAGACACTCACCTTCATTTCTCTCAATTTTCATCCAAACACGCGAATAATAGTTCTACAGTAACTTCACTATCACTGGACACACCAAATTTCACTGATCAGCACTCACGGGTGTTCATAGGCTCAGCAAGATCAGCCTTAATACCAGCAGTCTTCGCAGCCTCTGTGACTTCAGACTCAGTGGGCTCAGATTTCCACTCAGCGGGCTCAGACTTCCACTCAGTATGCTCAGACTTCCACTCAGCGTGCTCAAACTTCCACACAGTGGGCTCAGCACCCAACGCAGGCGAATGATCTCTTAGAAGTCTTAGTGGCTTCAGACTTCCACTCAGTGGGCTCAGTACCCAATACAGGCGAATGATCTCTTGACGAGTCGAAAGTAATGCGTCTTGTTACAAGTATTGTGACAATTTTTCTCACGCACTGTCGATGCACTTTGAACTTGAATGACGAACCTATAATTAGAAAAAGTGACAATATAAGAACTGGTATTATGTGGTGACAGTTTTATTAGCTGTTGGCTTTTGTGATGTCGTCTCTTGTTGGTGGTTATTTCGTGGGCATTATGACTGATATTTTTGGCATACAATTATAATCGAGCGATGAGTATGAATGTTAATGGATGGAGAGGAAGAGGAAAGCCAAAGGAAAGAGTATGGGTTGTCCAAGGAATGATATGAAAGAAAAAGGAGTAAATTATTCTGTGACGTCTGATAGGGGAGAATGGAAAAAGAAAACCCCAAGTAAAGTGGGATAAGTGAGGAAGATGATGTTGATGGTTGAAAGTAATTAATTGAAAGTTTATATTTAGATTTTTGGAGCAAATCATCAAAGAAATGTATTAAAAATATAGGAACTCGCGATTCCTTGAAAAATAATAACAATGAAACGCAACTTCAACACAGTTGCTATACAATGGTTTATGTTCAACCTGTCATTAATAAGCTTAATTTGTAGCTTCAAGCAATTAAGGTCCCAAAATTCAAAATAATGTGGGTCAAAATCGTAACGAAACGATGTTATAAAAATTGCAGCAAATACATTCCAGTTAGAGGCTTGCGTCAGAAGAATTAAATACAGCAGTTATGTAATAGTAAATACAGCTAATTGCACCCAATCATTAGTATTATGCTGGAGAAGTTATTACCGTTGTTTTGACGTAATAGGTTAGCGACGATTATCATTTGACAGGTCACGGCAAAGCAACATTAAATCACTTAAAATGAACCAGAAAAATACAAAAGTATGATGAGAATTCAACGTAACGATAACGAGAGTGTTCTAAAAAAGATTAAATATAATTTCCATCTGAATTTTGAGAGCAAAGGAAGTAAGGAAATAATAATGCCTGTGAACACTCTCACGAAACACGTTATTCAAATTATTTTCAGCGACAAGTATTATTGTCGTATAACAAATTTTCAATGAAGCTAGGAAATAAGTTCGCAGCTTCATAAGTACTTAGCATGCGCTTATATAACTTAGCGTTCCTAGCTTTTACTAAGTTTAACACCAACTTAACGAGAAATTCTGAGACCTTATCACGATCACGATTTATTGTTAGATGTTATCACGATTACGTCTTACGGGTCGTTATCGTGGGCCACGCAAAACTACAGGAGCTTTGAAATTACATGACCTATCACAACACTCGCTAACTTCTTACGTCAATCCAAGGGTGAAAAAGGAGTATGAGGTTATGCAATAATGGACAAGATTAACCAGTCGTATTACGCTACGTTAGATAAGGTTCTATTACACCACATTACAGGTACAATGAGTGGAAACGATATAATTGCTGAACTCAGTCACGAAACGAAACAGCTATTGAAATTCATGCATTTTTTTTTCACAGTTAATTGATTGAAGTGAGATAGAGAAGGTTTTAGTTAATAAAATGGAACTGACGTAATTTTTGGGTAGGGTTCCGGTTGGTTCGCGACAGCTGCGCGACGCGACTCCGCGTGGTGGACTGGCGGTGCGCGTGCGCCGGTCGCGCGCCGCCCCACGCGCGCACGCTCCCCAGCCCGCAGATCATTCGTAATGTGTGTTACGAGGTGGCTTATGTGGAGTTGTGGGTCGCGGGGTATGTTATGGTTTGTTTGATGAAATTCGACTGACAGATACTCGAGCTGCTGTAATCATTACGTTGTATAATGAGAGCTGTGACATTGGTCTGATTTAATTTACATTATTGACACATTACATTGTTAGTGTTATTTGTGTGGCTTATTAGGTTGGTTACTACATAATACAGGCTTGCTTTTCATTAACATCAATGTGGCGCAATTTTGTCGTCTATTTCAGATTTACCAATTTAGTTAATGAAAAATAAAATTATTGAGGTTCACGCTCCGACTGCTTTAGGTTATTTAGCAACGATTGAGAGGTCTAAAATAAGTGAATACTCGTAAAACAGGCAAGTTGACAGCATCAATAAATTACAAATCTTAATTAGGCCGTTAGTGTTTTGAAAAATAATGGAAACGTAATATTTCTTTTGGTTAATCAATGCATATTTGCGAAAGACACAATGCTTCAAAATTCGAGAGTGCTCGTGAAGTCAGAAGCAAGTAAAATCAGTACCTACTTGCTTGTAACGTATTGTGTCGTATCTTCGTAAATTTTGCTTACTTTACAAAATAAAAACTACGTGTCAAATATTTTGATAATGGACTTATTAGGTTTTTTTCAGTGAAATACCTTATTCAAGATGGCTGATTGATATAAATCTGGAAGCTTCCCAACTTCCTTCACCTTTCTAATGACTACTGACTATCCTTACGGACAATCAACAGCTACACTTTTAAATAAATCATCATAGCCATAAATCATCTTACTTCTTACTATCTTATTTCTTATCTTACCTTGCTTCTTACTTGTATTATAAATACGAAAGTTTGTGAGAAAATATGAAAGAATGGATGTTAGTTTTTCTTCCACGCAAAAACTACTGAACATTTTGGGATTTGGACATTTTGACACCGCTGGACATTTTGAGAATTGGACTTTCTGCCCCTGAACGACGGCTTTTTTTGAAATTTAGTTCACAGATAGTTTATTACCTGAATTAACACAGGAGTTTCATTGTTCTCCCGATTTTATGTTCTGGCAAAGCCGTTAGCAACAACCACCATTAAGATACATTACATCTTAATGAGGTATTCCCATTTGAGTAACTTTTCCCAGAGCACCTTTTTTACGGGCAGCTTTTTTATGCCCGTCTAAGCAATCTGTCAAAATTTTGACGAGTTGCTCAGTCGGGAATGAAAATATGATTCAAATCTATTCCCATTAGAGCAACTACGGCAGCTTGTAGTGATGGGATGTATAATAAATAGTCATACTTCATAATAAAATATGTAAAACTATGCCAGTAAGTCTAATAAGGAACTCATCAACATGTCTTCTCCCTCGTGATGAGTTTTTCCGTTCTCTTCAAACATTTTCTATTCAGTACTTGTGTTGTACATACATCCTCAATGGTGACATTGTTTGTTTCTGAATGACGTGGGATTCATTCATTATTGTAACATTTAATTGGTCTTTTTGTGATTGTAACTTGTTGCATATTATAGCTTGTACTTATGTGTTTGATTTATCTGTAGTTTTACTTTTGTTTGGATATGTTGCAAGATGAAACATTACATAGCTGTTGCATTATGATTATAATCCCCTGAGTGTTATTCTTTGGTTACAGTTGTAATAGTACCTCCTAAAATAGTACGAGTATCTCATAAAATTTCAACGAGTAAATAGTACCTATTGGGCAGACCTTAGAATCATCATCATCATCAGCCTATAATGTTCCCACTGCTGGGACGCAGGCCTCCTCTCTGTGACCTTAGATCACAATGTTTAAAAATGCTAGGGTGAAAGGGACTTTTTAATGTTGAAATATCAAGTTACGCTATGGTAACAATTCAATAAGAGATAGAGAACAGTGTCATTTTTGGTGGTCCTGGAAGGACCGCAACAACAGGTTTTCTTTTTGGGAGGAAAAACATCAAATTATTTCTAGCATAGAGCGGAAGGGACTTTTAGTTTCAGACTTGACTTACTTAAAACCTTTCAGTTGCCCTCTGGTTTCCAGGATTTTTTTGCAGTGCCCTTTGAAGGCAGTCTCGTGGGTTCAGGTTGAAAAAATTTAAAATAATAACTAGTATTTGCGCGTTGCGCGAGCTGCAAGCAGCTCGCGGGGTCGGGGTTTGGAGAAGTATTCGTTACCTTAATAAAATTTTGAGAATCCATAAGAATCTTTAAATGAATTGGAAAATCCATAGTCCTTAAAAGATTTTATAAATTATTAAATTATATAAAATATTTTTAATATTCTGAAAACCCTTATAACTAATTCAACAAAATAAAAAAAAAAAAAACAAAATAAATTAAGAATTAGGATAGTTATAAGAATTTCAAAATCAGTTAGAGCACTTAAAAGATTTCGAGACCCCTTAAGAACCCCCTAATCCAATCTAAAACCTTATTAAAAACTCTGAAAAAAATGTTTTTTTTCTTTTCCGAGCCTCCTCTATACGAATCCGTAAAAAAACTGACCAGGGGTCTCTTCAATTTCTGAGATACGATTGGGAGGGGGGGGGGAGGCCATAAAGGGGAGGCTTAGTACTTTTGCCCTACTCATGAGAGTAACTTGTAAGTTTGCTTGTCGTCACGCCTGAGTTACGCTTCATCCACTCAACCTTCGTGATGCATGTGTCATGTTCGTGAACGGGCGCTGTCAGTTGAGACTGGTCATCTCTTAGCTGCCACGATTTATTTTAATAATTATTATTGATCATTTTGTTTTGAATTGTCTTTGTTTTAATTGTTACTCTGGACACTTTTAATCAAAAACTTGCTACATCGTTCTCACATAGTGTACCACCTCAAATGAATGATGTAACAAAGGTTCTGTAATTATTCTGGCGATCTAAAAAGAGTGTCCATGGAGTTTCTTGCACGTTCTTCTCCATAGAGATCTACTTCTTGGAACGGGCATCTACGGTACTTTCACAGTTTTTATGTCTTGTGACTGGGACTGTAGCACCATAACTTTTGTAGTGTTTAATAATATTCCTTTGATTGTCTATGACAATTCAAAAGTGCCTGTAACTGGCCTACTTGAAATAAATACTTTGATTTTGATTTTTTGATTTTGTTACGTCTCATGATGAAATTGATGAACAATTCGAAAATTATAGCAGCCGCCATCTTGGATTCTCATTTTGACCTCGCCATCGGTTTTAGAACCCTCGAAAACCATGAAAACGACACCCATGATGAAGACTTTGAATTTTTTGCAGTCTGCATATTGTATTTTGATTTTGACCTCACTATCGGCTTTATTATCCTCGAAAACCATGAAAACGACTCCCATGATGAACATTTCGAAAATTATCGAAGCCGCCATCTTGGATTTGGATTTTAACTTCACTATCGGCTTTAGCATCCTCGAAAACCATGAAAACGACTCCCATGAAGAAAAATTTGAAAATTATCGCAGCCGCCATCTTCGATTTTGATACCTCACTATAGCATCCTCGAAAACCATGAAAAGGATCAATAATGAACAATTCGAAAATTATCGCAGCCGCCATCTTGGATTTTGATTTTGATCTCACTATCGGCTTTAGCATCCTCGAAAACCATGAAAACGACTCCCATGATGATCCATTCGAACATATCGCAGCCGCCATCTTGGATATTGATTTTGACCTCACTATCGGCTTTAGCATCATCGAAAACCATGAAAACGACTCCCATGATGATCATTTCGAAAATATCGCAGCCGCCATCTTGGATATTGATTTTGACCTCACTATCGGCTTTAGCATCCTCGAAAACCATGAAAACGACATCCATGATGAAAACTTTAAATTTTTTGCAGTCGCCATTTTGGATTTTGATTTTGACCTCACTATCGGCTTAATTAGCATCCTCGAAAACCATGAAAACGACTCCCATGATGAAGAATTCGAAAATTATCGCAGCCGCCATCTTGGATTTGGATTTTAACCTCACTATCGGCTTTAGCATCCTTGAAAACCATGAAAACGACTCCCATGATGAACATTTCAAAATTATCGCAGCCGCCATCTTGGATTTTGATTCTGACCTCACTATCGGCTTTAGCATCCCCGAAAACCATGAAAACGACTCCCATGATGAAAACTTTGAATTTTTGCAGTCGCCATCTTGGAATTTGATTTTGACCTCACTATCGGCTTTAGCATCCTCGAAAACCATGAAAACGACTCCCATGATGAAAACTTTGAATTTTTGCAGTCGCCATCTTGGTTTTTATTTTGACCTCACTATCGGCTTTAGCATCCCCGAAAACCATGAAAACGACTCCCATGATGAAAACTTTGAATTTTTGCAGTCGCCATCTTGGAATTTGATTTTGACCTCACTATCGGCTTTAGCATCCTCGAAAACCATGAAAACGACTCCCATGATGAACAATTCGAAAATTATCGCAGCCGCCATCTTGGATTTTGATTTTGATCTCACTATCGGCTTTAGCATCCCCGAAAACCATGAAAACGACTCCCATGATGAAAACTTTGAATTTTTGCAGTCGCCATCTTGGAATTTGATTTTGACCTCACTATCGGCTTTAGCATCCTCGAAAACCATGAAAACGACTCCCATGATGATCAATTCGAACATATCGCAGCCGCCATCTTGGATATTGATTTTGACCTCACTATCGGCTTTAGCATCCACGAAAACCATGAAAACGACTCCCATGATGAACATTTCGAAAATTATCGCAGCCGCCATCTTGGATTTTGGTTTTGACCTCACTATCGGCTTTAGCATCATCGAAAACCATGAAAACAACTCCCATGATGAAAATTTCTAAATTATCGCAGCCGCCATCTTGGATTTGGATTTTAACCGCACTATCGGCTTTAGCATCCTCGAAAACCATGAAAACGACATCCATGATGAAAACTTTAAATTTTTTTGCAGTCGCCATTTTGGATTTTGATTTTGACCTCACTATCGGCTTATTTAGCATCCTCGAAAACCATGAAAGCGACTCCCATGATGAACAATTCGAAAATTATCGCTGCCGCCATCTTGGATTTCGATTTTAACCTCATTATCGGCTTTAGCATCCTCGAAAACCATGGAAACGACTCCCATGATTAGGAGGAGGGGGCGGGGGGGGCAAAAAGGAAAGGCTTTGTACTTTTGCCCTACTCATGAGAGTTACTTGTAAGTTTGCTTATCGTCACCCCTGAGTTACGCTTCATCCACTCAACCTTCGTTACGTCCCATGATGAAATTGATGAACATTTCGAAAATTATCGAAGCCGCCATCTTGGATTTCGATTTTGACCTCACTATCGGCTCTAACATCCTCGAAAACCATGAAAACGTCTCCCATGATGAAATTGATGAACAATTCGAAAATTATAGCAACCGCCATCTTGGATTCTCATTTTGACCTTGCCATCGGTTTTAGCACCCTCGAATACCATGAAAACGACTCCCATGATGAACAATTCGAAAATTATCGCAGAGGCCATCTTGGATTCCGAGATGCGATGGGGGGAGGGGTGAAGGGGGGGAATGGGGTGAGTTTTGAAGAGTGATTTTGACATACTCTGGGCCCCTTGATACGAATCTGAAAAAAAAAATGTTCCATGTCCCTTCTGAGATCCGCCTAAAGGGGGGAAAACGTGGTCAAAAGGGGGAACTTTAAAAAAAATGTTTTTTTCTTTTCCGTGCCTCTTCTATACGAATCCGAAAAAACCGAACACGGGTCTCTTAGTTTTTTAGATACGATTGGGAGGGGGGGTGAGGCCAAAAAGGGGAGGCTTGGTACCTTTGCCCTACTCATGAGTGTTACTTGTAAGTTTGCTTGTCGTCACCCCTGAATTACGCTTCACCCACTCAACCTTCGTTACGCTACGGAGGTCGCCGGCTCGCTTCGCTCGCCACCTCCCCCCTTCGCTCCACTCGGTCTCGCAGGTTCGCTCCACTCAGGACCTACCTTCTACCGGAAAGCTATCGTGACCTCATCCCTACGCTTCGCTTTATCGTTTCCGAGATACGATGGGGGGGGGGTGAAGAGGGGGAGAGGGAAGAGTTTTGAAAAATGATTTTCACCAACTCTGCGTTCCTTGATATGAATCTGAAAAAAAAATGTTGCAAGTTTGTTAACTTCCGAGATCCGCCTAAAGGGGGAGAAGGGGAGCAAGGGGGGAGGGAACTTTGAAAAATGGTTTTTAGTTTTCCGAGCCACCTCTATACGAATCCGTAAAAAAACGAAACACGGGTCTCTTAGTTTCCGAGATACGATGGGGGAGGGGTGAAGAGGGGGAGAGGGGGAAGTTTTGAAAAATGATTTTTACATACTTTGGGATCCTTGATACCAATCAGAAAAAAAAAAATGTTTCAAGTTTGTTAACTTCCGAGATCCGCTTAAAGGGGGGAAAGGGGTCAAGAGCGGCAACTTTGAAAAAATGGGTTTTTCTTTTCCGAGCCACCTCTATACGAATCCGTAAAGAACCAGAACACGGGTATTGTAGTTTCTGAGATACGATTGGGAGGGGGGGGGGGAGGCCAAAAAGGGGAGGCTTGGTACTTTTGCCCTATTAATGAGAGTTACTTGTAAGTTTGCTTGTCGTCATCCCCGAGTTACGCTTCACCCACTCAACCTTCGTTACGCTACGGGGGTCGCCGGCTCGCTTCGCTCGCCACCTCCCCCCTTCGCTCCACTCGGGACCTACCTACCACCGGAAAGCTATCATGACCTTATCCCTACGCCTCGCTTCGCTTCGCTTTACTGCTACCTACTTTTTCCGAGATACGACGGGGGGAGGGGTCAAGAGGGGGAGAGGGGGGAGTTTTGAAAAATTATTTTGACCAACTCTGGGTTCCTTGATATGAATCTGAAAAAAAAAAAGTTGCAAGTCTGTTAACTTCCGAGATCCGCCTAAAGGGGGGAGAAGGGGGGCAAGGGGGGAGGAACTTTGAAAATGGTTTTTACTTTTCCGAGCCTCCTCTATACGAATCCGTAAAAAAACAAAACACGGGTCTCTTAGTTTCCGAGATACGATGGGGGGAGGGGTGAAGAGGGGGAGAGGGGGGAGTTTTGAGAAATGATTTTGACCAACACTGGGCCCCTTGATATGAATCTGAAAAAAAAAATGTTGCACGCCTGTTAACTTCCGAGATCCGCCTAAAGGGGGGAGAAGGGGGGCAAGGGGGGGAACTTTGAAAAATGGTTTTTACTTTTCCGAGCATCCTCTATACGAATCCGTAAAAAAAACAAAACACGGGTCTCTTAGTTTCCGAGATACGATGGGGAGGGGGTGCGAAAAGGGGAGGTTTGGGATTTTTCCCATACTCACGAGAGTTACTTGTTTACGAATCTGTCAAAATATACCCACCTCCCCCTTTACCATCTGGGAGAACAATGATGTCAATCAGTGAGTGAGTGAGTGAGTGAGTGAGTGAGTGGTAATCGAGCTTTATATATTATAAATATCTATGGGAATCACCGACACGACATTTTTTTTTTTTTTTAACGTGGTAAAATCATCAAATGAGTCCTCCCACCCCGGGCAGGGCGGGAGGGACTGTCAGACTTCTACTGACTAAAATCCACGGTGTCCTTCAATAGCCCTTTATGTTCCGGGGTCACGGTAAGGAAATAGTCCCGCGACCCCGGCAGGCTTTGGCCCTCTGAGAGGGGGGCCCCGTCATTATGCTGACGCTCTTTGAGGCGCGTGTGGGACACAACGCGCCGTCGACCCGGGCATGGTCCATGGTCGGGCAGCGAGTTGCCCTTTACTCGCTGCCCGCATGCCCGCGCCTACTAACGGTGGCCGGAGATCGTCTTGCGACGTCCGTCGCCGTGGGCGTCCACCACCGCGGGGCGCGATTCGACATAGACGAAGAATGATAAGGGGAGAGCAAATATAAAACATTAAAATGAAAAAAAAAAAAGACATTCCATTAAAACGGAAGTAGTTTTTTTTGTCTATCCCACACTGTCCCACTGCTGGCCAAAGGCCTCACCCAACTTTTTCGAAAAGTTCTTGTTCTGGTCTCGCCAAAACGTTTCCAAAAAAAAAAAAAGGTTGCACTCCAGGAGTGCCGGTAGAAGTGAAAACTTTTTTGTTACTATGTTTTATTTTTAATTTGAATGACGTCTTACTCATTTTCGATCAGGGTCACGTGACCCTGACGGTCACGTGACCCTGACGGTCACGTGACCCTGACGCGAGTTTTAAATTTTTTACCCATTACAGAAAAACTGTACAACGCCGCTAAAGAAGTTTTCACTTCAAAAAAAGGTTGCACTCCAGGAGTGCCGGTAGAAGTGAAAACTTTTTTGTTACTATGTTTTATTTTTAATTTGAATGACGTCTTACTCATTTTCGATCAGGGTCACGTGACCCTGACGGTCACGTGACCCTGACGGTCACGTGACCCTGACGCGAGTTTTAAATTTTTTACCCATTACAGAAAAAGTGTACAACGCCGCTAAAGAAGTTTTCACTTCAAAAAAAAAGGTTGCACTCCAGGAGTGCCGGTAGAAGTGAAAACTTTTTTGTTACTATGTTTTATTTTTAATTTGAATGACGTCTTACTCATTTTCGATCAGGGTCACGTGACCCTGACGGTCACGTGACCCTGACGGTCACGTGACCCTGACGCGAGTTTTAAATTTTTTACCCATTACAGAAAAAGTGTACAACGCCGCTAAAGAAGTTTTCACTTCAAAAAAAAAAAAGGTTGCACTCCAGGAGTGCCGGTAGAAGTGAAAACTTTTTTGTTACTATGTTTTATTTTTAATTTGAATGACGTCTTACTCATTTTCGATCAGGGTCACGTGACCCTGACGGTCACGTGACCCTGACGGTCACGTGACCCTGACGCGAGTTTTAAATTTTTTACCCATTACAGAAAAAGTGTACAACGCCGCTAAAGAAGTTTTCACTTCAAAAAAGGTTGCACTCCAGGAGTGCCGGTAGAAGTGAAAACTTTTTTGTTACTATGTTTTATTTTAAAACTGGAGTAGTACAGATATGAAATTAACTAATTTGAATGACGTCTTACTCATTTTCGATCAGGGTCACGTGACCCTGACGCGAGTTTTAAATTTTTTACCCATTACAGAAAAAGTGTACAACGCCGCTAAAGAAGTTTTCACTTCAAAAAACTCTTGAATAAACACCAACTATTAGAAAAGTAGATCATGAACTTAAACTTCACAGTATCGTTACGGCAGATGTTGTAACGTTGTGCTCATAAGACAAAGCAGACGTGACTCGAGGTGTGTCAGTGCGCCGCCGATGACATCGTCTACTGCGACGACACCGGTCAGGTATGAATGTGACGAAAATCGCACACGTAACCGTTGCAAAACGATGCGGTCAACCTAATTCTAGGTATCGATTATGAAATACAAAGTATCGATACTTTATTTAAGTTGAGATGTATTGTTTCGTGACATGTTTATGTTATGGCCAGATTTTTTTGCAATTTTGCTACCTATTCAATCGCATGTTTTTGTAGGATTCTGTTTTATTTTCTTTTTTTTTTAGAAATTGTTTCCCCAATTAGTGTCTCTAAGGGCAAGTTTATTGAATAGCAGTTTAGTAAGCTAATTGTTAAAGTCCTGTATATTTTGCAAGGAATGGTAAAAGTTAAAAGGATTTTGTCAAATAGTTTGCCCATTTCCGTATTCTGTTTACTCTTGATAGTTGAACCAGTATCCTAAATTATTGATTTAATGATGTAGATCAGGCTAAAACTAACAAAAATAATCTTCCAAATTAATTAAAGTGCCTATCAATGAATTACCAACACAAAAGCCAATGTAGATGATACGTGTAGCTTAGTCACGAATTCTTTCTCGAGTTATATCACCTTTGTGCAAGGTCGCCGCACGCCGAGTAAGGAAGCAGACTCGGTTTCATCCAGAAATCGAAAGTCGTGGGTAATCGGACCGCTTACGACATACACCGGGGGCCAACGAGCAGTACAAAATAAACTCACATCATACTCAGCTCAGAACTCGATTAGCAGAGTATCGATAACCGTTAATCGATACTCGATTATGAAATAGCGATTATGAAATTAATCTTAATCCATTTGAGGTTTTACAACTCAATCATTTATCAATGCTTCGTGCATTTTCTTTTATTCGAAAGATGACATTTTTGTGTCAATATCAGAAGACCCCTGGCTTTTCACAGGTGCAATTTTAAAATATAAGCAATAGCATATGACACTAAACAATAATGCAGCTTTCTACTGGTGAAAGAATTTTCAAAATCAGTTCACAAATTTTAGAGATTACTTCCTATAAACAAACACAAACTTTACCTCTTTGTAATAATTAGTGTAGATTAGAGTTCAAAAGTCGTGAAGCTTTATAAACTTTTCAGTAAATTACTGACATCCGGAAAGGAAGTGAACACGACTTCATCCAGAAAATGAAAGTTGTGGGTAATGAGGCCGCTTACGTCACCGAGCCAGGCCGTGGACTCGGTGCGAGTGTGAAAAGCTTTCACAGGCTTGCTCTCAAACCGACGCGTATTGTTCAACTTATATTACGATTTGAACGACCAATTGTTGTGTGTATTTTATGCATATTTTCAGTTCTTGCATAATATTTGCAATACTTATCAGGTGAATGAACCGATCATATTTTACTTGCTTCGTTTTTACATTAAATGTATTTCTACTGTTTTTTTTTTTTAACTTCAGAACACATTTGACATTTACGATTATAAATTTTAAAACCTGAACTAACACAGGACATTTTGCAAAAAGGGCATTTTACGAAAGGGAAATTTTGCGAATGGGAAAATTTGCTACCTGTAATCATTTTGCGAAGTGGTCATTCTGCGATAGAGCTATCAGTGAGAGTATGACAGTCCCTTACGCCCCGCTCAGGGCGGGAGGAATCTTTGGAAGATGTTGCCACTCCAAAATAAATAGAACGATATCTTAGAACAAATATTATCTAACATACGGAGTTGCAGGTTACATTAGGAGAGATTAAGAGAAAGAGAGGAGAGATTAAGAGAGATAAAGAGAGGTTCAAGCTGAGTGTTGTTCCTCAGCCAATCAATAGACCACGTAAATGTTATTTTATTTTACCTCTTTTTGCTTGTTAAAAGACCATTTCTATAGGTGCCATTATAGATACTCATAGCTTGTACACAGCGGACGTGATAAATAGGAAATAGGGCCACGCTACATTCAATTACGTCAAGTAATACAACACTTCTGTAATGCGATCCTTTGTAAGAATTGTTAGTGTAGCGGAAATATGTCCGGGGAATGTTAACTGCCTACTTACTGATGAATCAAACTTCTTTTAACCGACTTAAAAAACGAAGGATGTTCTCATTTACTGATTACTACGAGGTTTCTGGTACGATTTCTGTGATTCTTTTTTTGTTAGATGCTGTAGGTTACTTGACGTTTGGTCCCATAAAAATCATTTAGTTTGACTGAGTACTTTTTATTTTATGTGCATATTTTGGTCATCTTGTTTACTTGAATGATTTAAATAACGGGTTACAAAACTCTAGTCATGTAAGAAAATTATGAACTTGACAGAATTTGGGTTGAATATCTGTACTAAACTTAAAAGGTTAAGCAAAAAAACTTAATACGATGTAACCGACTTCAAAAACAACCACAAAAGGCAAAAAAGTCAATGATATGATAGTTAGATATGGATGTTTTTGAAATCGGTTAGATTTTCCCACGTTTATTTAATTTTTTATTTATTAGAAAAATGTTGCCCCACTCAAGGATTTTCTTCTGTGTCGTGCGTGGATTTACAATCATTTACACGACTCGAAACAATTACACTAGGTACCTACTAGTAATAGGTGAGAGGACTTTTTTGAAGATTTTACCTCTCCAAAAATAAAATATACTAGCATAGTTTTTTAGGTTACTACTGGTAGGTATCATGGCTGGCTCTAGTTACAATTTGATTAATCGCTCTGCTTTGTCTCTCATTCTAAAAGCCTTTATGTAATAAAGATGGAAGTATTTAATCTGTTTAGCATGTGTTGTTTATTTTTGCTCTGAATACTCACTCGACTTTATAAATATTAAGTGTGTCAATTACTTTTTGGGACGTTACAACGTTAATTCCGATGCAAAACATAATATATTTTTGTTTGTAATAATGTTTTTCTAGAAAACAATTAAAAAAATAATAAATTCATTGCATGTAGCAATGACATTCAATTCAAGTTATTTATGTGCACGTAATTCGACTGGCACTTGTTTTTCTTGAACTTTCGGTACTTTTGTAGGTCAGTATAGTAGAGTGGTGACCAGGTTATATGCAATTCACCGTTTTGGGGACAGTCCATCTGCAACCAACTGTTATAGAAGTAACAAAGTAAAATTTTAATGAAAACAAAGAGTCGTCACAAAAAAAGAATATCAGCTTTGTAAAAAAAAAATTGCCACTTGTAATTTTATTTTAGTGACCAGTTTTAGTTCACATGAACTTGTTTATTATTGGTCCTATGACTAAAAGACCAAAGTTGTAGAGAATTTCATTTGAAACGAAAAATGTCACTTCCGTTCTGTGTACCAATAGTTTGCCACATAAGTATCCTATAAAAAATTCTACCCTTAAAAATTGTATTCAGTGGACTACTACATAGATTTCAAAATTACGTTCTTTTTTTAAATTTGAAACTTTCGCAAGCAGAAACAAATCTCTAATACTAAACCTCCTTCCTATAATGTTAAAACATATTCGGATATCATACTAGTGTGCATAATGAATAAGATTAGTGCAATCAGCTTACGTCATAATTTTCCTGATTTAATTCAGAATTTCTAGCAAATGTGAGTTCTAACCGACAAATTTTGTAATAGGGCAATTGAAATGATTAAAAAATTTAAATGCACGACTCAAACCGGTATGCGCGTACCGATTACACACGAACGGATTTGTAGAGCAAAGTTGCGCGGAGCAGAGATTTAAAATGCATCTGATAAAGTGATACAAACAAATCATCTACTTCCTTGTTTTATTCACTCGCAGTTCACAAAGATTTCAGATTTTTTTGGGCAAAAGAGTATTTCCGAGTCAACCTTATTATTGACCAATGAATGAAAGTGCAGAAGAATAAATCTGCTATCAAGTCATGAATGATCATCACGGTTGTTGTGTCCTGAAATAGAACCGTTTTTCGACTTAGCTTTTAGAATTTATTTAGAGATAAAGGATGGTCTATCACTGTAGCGAATTGAAGCTGAACTATAATTTAATGCAAAGCTGCTTTGAATTGCTGCAGAGAACAGAAAAAAAAATATTGGTTGAAATGTAGGCAGGCTGAAATTCAATTCTAATCCTTGTAATTGTGATGCCAGTGTTACATTTTTTGTACTCCTGTCCTGCACATTATGCACTGTAAACTGTGAGGGATCAACAATGTCTTTATGACATATTTCTGGTGGAAATGCCGAAACGAATATAACTAGGCAGGTGTTATAGGGAATCATCGACACGACGAAGAAGATCCTTAGGAGTTTGTAAGGAAACAGTGTATAAGATGGGGGATGCGGCGTACGTTAGCATGCGGGCGACGAGTAATGGGCGACTTGCTGACCGACCATGCACGGACCAGGTCGACGGTGCGTTGTGTTCCACGCCCGCCTCAAAGACTGTCAGCATTATGACGGGGCACCCCTCTCTAGAGGGCCAAAGCCTACCGGGGTCACGGGACTTATTAAATTACCGTGACCCTGGAACTTACAGGGTTATTGAAGGACACCGTGGATTTTAGTCAGTACAAGCCCGACAGTAGGACTCATGTGATGATTTTACCACAGTAAAAAAGTGTGTCTAAATTATTACAGACGCCCAGGCCGATCTTCCGGGTTAAGCCGTGCTTACCGAGGTTGGTCTGTGGATGGCTGACCATCTGTCATAGCGAGTTTCCTCCGTGCCTCGGAAAGCACGTAAAGCCGTTGGTCCCCGCTGTCATTTGTAGATCTTTGACAGTCGTTACTGTTAGTCAGAAGCTCTAAAGTCTGACAACCAGTCTTACCATGGGGTATCGTATTACCCAGTTACTGGGTTGTGGAGGTCCGACAGGCAGTCGCTTCATGTAAAATACTGATATTCAGCTGCATCTGGTTCGACTGGAAGCCGACCCCAATGTAGTTGGGAAAAGGCTAGGCAGATGATGATGTAAAAAAAAGTGTGTGTGTCGCCATTATACACTGTCCCAGTCTAATACACTGTTCCCCTATCAGTATCTGTCAACATAAGTCAATGCAAGTAGTGGCAATCGTTCAAGAGTGTGCACCAGGTGTTATGCGGAACCCCGCGAATATGTGTGCGTGTTACGTAAGTGGCGTACGTGAGCTTGGCCACATTGTTGGTCGCAACGCCGGTGGACGCGGTGGGATGCGTCTGCTCAGACGGTGCGCATAATATTGTGCCCGTACTGTTTAACATTTAAATTATTTGCTATTCAATATTGGTACTTTTTTTGTAACCCATGGGTTTCACAATAAGTAATAAAGAAGTTGGAAGAAGAAGTCATACTGCGATGACTCCTCATAAATTGGGATGAAAACAGTAAAATGATGATAAGAATGTCGATCTACAAAAATCATTTGGCTAAAGCGATTTGCTAGATGACAGTACATTTCTAGTATTAGTTTTTAAAAAAATATGCATGTGTAGTTAGGTACCTACCCCTTCTAAAATCGGTACTCTAATCGTTGCTCAAGCTTAATCGGGAATAATTCTATAATTCTACTTCCTTAATTTGAAAAGTGTTTATAACTACATCAGGCGTATAGGTAGGTAAACTACTATTTCTTGCAGTTGCATTTAATGACTGCTGGGATTATTAAATTATTATTTCATGTAGTTGGATCTAATGCTTTTAGAATTAAATTACTGAACTAATAGGCAGAAACGAGTCAATGAGCTGTAGACATTACCAAGGCTTACTCAATACTTAGTGATGTGTTTAATGGAAAATAATTACCGCATCCAGGAATTAACTTGGTATTATAATTTGATGATTTCTAATCGTACCTACCTTTGTTCCATTTGTTTTAAATTCTGTGTTGTGCGACATCTTGTTTAGATTTTTTTTTTAAATTTAAATCTGCCTTGTTCGCGCCACGACTGAAGTTGTTTTGACGCGGAGCTATTGTCTATGACTCTTATTTCATTACATCAAATGACATTAAAAAAATATTAGACCATAAATAAAATTTTCCGCAGGTCATGAGTGCTGGCGCGGACTGTAGATATTTTATTGAATTCAATTGAGGTCTATTTTATGGAACTGACGGCAGATATTTATCAGTTTTAGTGCTTTGTTTTATTAAGTAGACTCGTGTTTGTGTCCCAAAAGTGGGCCTGGACACCAATGTCTTTCAGCCTTCAACAAACCTTTACATAAATAACCCATTAAATCTTGACTTAAATGCAGATATTTAATCTCTATGCGAAACTAATATTACTAACCGTGATTCTAACCTTTAGATATGCGATGACACGTCCATAGAATATAATATTATAGCTTACCTTTGTCGTCTTGTAAATAAGACGGCGTTTGACCTCTGAGACCCCACCCAGTCAGCACCATGCTCGAAGACCTGTGGGGTCATGATAAGAAGTTCCGTGTTACGATGCAACCATGTAGCTAAATAAATGCCTTCTTGATGAATCTGTTTAATAAAACAAATGTAACTCTTGCATAGAACTAATCTTTTGGTAGTTCCATAGTCATGGAACTGTTGCTGCTATTCTAATATAGATTACTGCAGCCAAAATAACTCCAAAAAAGTACATTGATTTTCAAAACCACGCTTTCTTTTCAAGATGTAATAAGCATTCTTGCGGGCATATTTATTTATTAACAAATAAAGACCGAAATTCTTGTCTCAAAAAAGTCAAAGGAAATTACAAAATACAAATAATTTAATTCATTTCAAAAAATTAAAACTACGCTATGCAACAAAAAATGCTCTTCTAGCTTGCTTTACAAATAACATTCTGAAAGCTTTAGTACCGCCTTTATTTACTTTGAGGTAAATAAACGTAAATTAAACGCGAACATGATGCAGTTGGTTAAGTACTAAGTGATATAACTTGAAGTGTTAGTTCAGCTTAGTCATCTCTTACAAGTCTTATGTATTTTGTAAGTGGTTAACGTTGTGTTAACGTCTGCATAGATTAAATATCTACTTAGCAATTTCCTTAACGAACTTAAGCTATGATCTAACTGAAGAGAGCCCTAACTCCTGAGTCGGTTTTCGCGCCAATTGTGTCAGCCATTTTGTGGAAGTTTTTAAACAGTCTCCCATTTGCATGGGCGTATGTCAATTGGGCTTGAAAAAAAAACGTAAAGTTTTAACAAAAAGGTAAATTGAACTTATCTGTCACCGTCCAGCATTTAGAATCAAATGCAGTTCGAAAAAAAAAACGCTGCTTTTTAAAAGCGCTGACGTGAACAAGATGCCTGGGCATGCATTTGTTATATTTCCGGCGCTTTTTTAACGCCTAGAAAAAAGGGCTCGTGCAAATGGGCACTTAGTGCCTTGTCTTCTTTCATTAATTGAAATTATCAACGTGATGCTCGGGTCAACGGTAACTACTTATTTATTAACAAGAAGAACCAATAATTAATTTATGTTAGGTAATGTAAATATTTTTCCATAACGGCACCTCTATATTTGCCATATTATGTCAACGAAGGGCCTCCATGACTTCATTCACGTTGGATCTACTATTTATTTTACTAAGAAATCATTTCCTAACATTAAGTTATTCAACGAGATTTGAAAAAATGACGATCAATATTGGTGTAGCATTCTGATATTTTACTAACGGATGCGTTTGCCTGAAAAAATAAAGTTGTACTTACCCTTTTTTAGCCAAGTAAACTATCAAATATCGCTATGTACTGAAATATAAACATATTTGCCTTTAAATAAAACGAGGTTGACATAAAAGAACCGTTATCTATAATGTTTTGCTAACCACATTTTTTTTAAATAATAAGTATGATTTTTTTTCCATCATCAATTCCTGCAAGTAACAATTACATAATTGCAAATCAGAACAATGTAATGGATAATAATTAAAATTCCCCTAGTCATGAAGCAGGTGGCGCTTATAGCCATAAATCAGAGCAACCAATAATCGCACCTGATCGAGTTGATTGAATGTTGTTGTGCAACAACTCCTAAAGGGCTCTACACACAAAGTCGTCCGGCATATGTGCAGTGTATGCACTGACGCAGCGGCACTAAAAGACTCATGCTTGCTTTTCATCATCATCAGCCGGAAGACGTCCACTGCTGAACATAGGCCTCAAAAAGGCCTCGGCAAAAAGGGCGTGATTTTATGAATGTACTTACCCAAATTCCAGTACTTAATCGGCGTCGGTTTTCATGGTGTGAAAAGTTCCTATGGAAAAAATAAAGAAGAAAAGTGACTGTATAAAAACGTGGGAAAATACGTTTATTTGGCACAAAAACCACGGAAAACACAACACGAACAAAATAAAATAAACACAGGCAAACAAAAAAAAAAAAAAACTTAAAATTACAACAATAAAAAAGGAAAAAGATTTGTTGTGTTGTCAGTGTCACACGGCTGCACCAAATAGGCCCCGTTCTACCTGAGACAATGGACCGTTGACACTCGAATGTTCTCGTTTCCGGGTAGTTTTCAGTTCTGAGCTTAATTTTCATTTAGCTAAATACGATATATTTTTAGTGCACAAAGGAGCGTGGAAGTTTATGGGAAATCTTTTGCCCAGCAGTGGGACATTATACTTACAGAAGCTAAATAAAATGTTAACTTTTTCCGAAGCCTGTTAAAAAATTAACAGCAATGTGTGGTAGCAAAGGTTGTTCATTCGCTGTTATCTTCCTAATATTACATTAAAATCTAAATGAACGCGTCCCATTAAACTGCTTAAGAGCGTATATTCCGAAAGCTGGCAACGTCGCAAATGGTTGTCAAATATTAACAAGTTTTAATTAATTTAGCATTGTTACTGTATGAAAATAAGAAATATGGCTCTGTAGTGCACTAAAAAATTGATAAGGGAATGCAATAATTAATATCGCAACACCGAATATATAGTTTTAGATGTAGAAAAAGCATTTGGAAGCTTTCCAAATGCCTTTTATACACCGGAAACGGTTACAACATCAAATTCAGTGTTTTTGTTGCATTCCTATATCATTTTTTTAGTGCACTACAGAGCGATATTTCTTGTTTTCATACAGAAAATTTGCTAAATTAATTAAAACTTGTAATTATTTGACAGCTTTTTGCGACGTTGCCAACTTTCAGAATATGCAGCCTTAATTTTGAGAAATCATTCTATTCAAACTAATAATATTTCTGCATTCTAGTCTAGTCTATTCGTTCTAGTCTCTCTCTAAAGTCTCTAAGTAAATGAAACAGATAGTCATAGAATTATTTCATTTATGTAAATTGGATAATATTATGCACTCTACACTATCTCCGAGGCAGTTTATGTAAATCCGCTGACACATAAAACTAGAAATCCAGATTCATTTGAACACTTATTAGATTCCAAATGAGGTGTGTACAGGAACTCTAACGGTCGGGAAATGTTAATAAATTTATGTTGTTATAAATAAATAATAAGTGGGTGTTTTATTACGTGGATTAAATACTAGGTTTAGAACGTTGATATTCTCATGGCCTTATCTTTATCTTGTTAGGTAATGTTACTGAATTCGTGAAAGTGAAATAAATACTTCATTTTGGTTAATTTTTCGAACTTAGATTTTGGTAAAAATGTAATCAGACTTTTAAAACCTTCTCAAGATGAATTTCCATTAGATGACAGTCTTTCTATCTGCGGGTCATCTCAAAATAATTTATTTTGAGAAGACATTGCACTCCATCTTGTGGTTATAAAGGGAACTATAATGGTTCGCGTGACTTATAATGGTACAGCTATTCGACAAGAGATGGCGCTGTATTCAACGCTTTTGCTATTCGCCAACAGACGTCACTATTAAAATTGTAGTTGTTTTTGTGTTCAATATTTTATTCTGGTGTCGATGGGTCGATTAATACTAGCGCAGAGTCGAAGCGCATCGAAGCGAATTTCTAAAACTGAACATAACAATTTCTACCTTAACTCCACAGCGTAACGCACATAATTACTTCTAAGATTTTAAAAAGTCGCGCGCATTCTTCAGAATTCGCGCGTCTGCGCGCGAACAACGCCGATCGTGAATCGTGAAAATCTTAGAAGTAAAGTGTGCGTTACGCTGTGGAGTTAAGGTTGAAATTGTTATGTTCAGTTTTAGAAAATGCGCTTCGATGCGCTTCGACTCTGTGCTAGTATAAATCGACCCTATAAAAGTGATTTTGGCTGGCATTCTTGTTATTTAATCCACTTAAAAAGTACTAATCATTTTTCTATGTTTCAATAAAATTAAAGAATGGCTTGGTTTTCATCAAAGTGCAATTGCACTTTGTGTAAAAATAAAACAACAAATAATATTTTATTTTTTATTTTATAGCGTACCAACGATTGGTAATTTTTAATTTTTATTAAAATACATTACGCCTAATGGACTCGAAAAGTAAAATAATTACGTACAATACTACATACCTTACAAATATATTTACAGACCTACACACAAGAATAACATTACTTTCAATAAAATAGCATTTTACTTAACGAGAATTTATGATATTATTTTTGTTCATGACTGAGTATTTTCTTTCACTATAATTTAAAACTGTCATAATACAAGCCAGTCCTCTTTGATCATATCCGACGCTTTTTCAGCTATCATGATGACAGGAGCGTTAGGATTCCCACTTATGATGGTGGGCATAATACTCGCGTCGACAACTCTTAGATTAGCCACACCGTGGACGCGCAGCCGCGGGTCAACCACAGCGTCTATATCCTGCTTTGGACCCATCTTACAAGTCCCGGTAGGATGGTATATTGTAAACGTGAAGTGCTTCAGACTGCACTCCCAGTATTCATCACTAAATAGCACGTGGTGCTGACAACCAGGCATAGCAATGTTGTGCGGCCTAGACCCGTACCTCTGGAAAGCTGTCGTGTTCGACAAAGCCATCGCTATCTTTATACCTTCCGTGAGGACCTTTATATCTTCCTTGTACGCGAAGTAGTTCGGCTCTATAGATGGTGCAGCGAACGGGTTCCGACTCTTCAGTTTAATCCAACCGGAGCTCTTCGGTCTCAACAGTAGTGGAAGAATCGTCCATGTCTCTGCATCCTCTATTGGTTTGTACACGGTATTGTACACTCTATCGCGAAGGTTCAAAATCTTCCTGATCTGTTCTCCTCCATCAGAATTTACTGAACTTGGCGCGAAGTGGAACTGTATGTCTGGCCAGTTGCCGGACGTTGGCGCGTATTTAGTGTTCACAAACGCCAGTCCCTCGACACCCTGAGTCGTCATCGGTCCTTTCTCGTATAGAATGTAGTTCATGGCAACGTTGAACGTCTGGAAACGGTCCTTCTTAAATGTTACAGGTTTGTTGACTACGAAAGTTAAACCACCGAGGCCAACGTGATCCTGCAAGTTGTGACCTACCTTTAGATTTGCTATTAAAGGAATACCGTGTTCTCTGAGGTGGTCCGCTGGTCCTATTCCACTCAACATCATTAGTTTAGGAGTCGCCAGTGCTCCAGCGGACATTACAACTTCTCTTTTTATTCTAACTTTATGCCTTTGGCCATTTCTATAGAATTCTACGCCGTAGGCCTGTTTTTTAACAGGATTAATTAGAATCCGCGTGACTTGGGCACCGAGAGCAACGTGCAGGTTACTTCTCTGTCTGACGGGTCTGAGGAAGGCCTTGGCCGTGCTGCAGCGGCTGCCGCGCCGCATGGTCGCCTGGGTCAGCATGAAGCCCGTCTGTTTCGCTCCGTTTACGTCTCGATTTTCGTAACCAAGTTCCATTCCGCCTTTCAAGAACGTAACCGATAATGGCGTGCGCCACGGTGCCTCTTGGACCGTGAGGTATCCGCCGGCGGCGTGGTACGGCGTGTTGACTAAGTACGGGTTGCGATTGTCTTCGGATTTGAGGAAATATGGTAACACTTGATCGTACGACCAGCCGGGGTTACCAAGCGCTTCCCAGAGGTCGTAGTCGTTGCGGTTGCCCCTGACGTACACCATTGCATTGAGCACGCTGCAGCCGCCGAGTACCTTGCCTCTAGGCCAGTTGCAGCGGTCGCCGTTCATGGCGAGGCAGTAGGAGCGGTTGTTTGAGGGCGTTGTCTGGTACTGCCAGTCCATCTCGGAGAGCTGTGTGTAGCCCGCCAGCGCGGGGATGTCGGAGATCTCAGTTTCGTCTTGGCCGGCCTCCAAGAGCAGCACAGTCCAGTTGCCGATCTCGGAGAGCCGTGACGCGACCACTGCGCCGGCAGAACCGCCGCCAACTATCACGAAGTCGTAGATCGGCAACAGCTGAAACATTTAACGATATCATTAATATATTGGTTTAGTAAAAATTAGCAAACCCGGCGAACTCCGTTTCGCCATCAGATGGCTTCGTTTTTTTCCTGAATTTTCTTTGCTATAAACCTCACGGAGCCCGAGACCTTTCCAACGAATCCAAAACCGTGGAAATCGGTTCGTGCGTTCTGGAGTTATAGCGTCAGGAAGGAAAACCCGACTTATTTTCATATAGTAGATAAATTTTCCTACTCGTTACTTACTTTATTCTCTTTACACTTTAATGATGAAATGATATCAAATCTGCTCTGTGAGAGCGAACTAATTGTCATCAGTAACGAATGAAACTCTTCCTATTTCTGAGAAATCCTAATGGAAAATCTTTATAAGACTTTACAAAACCCGAGAATCGAACCCAGACATCTTGCTCAGCAGCCACGGTTGCAACTCCTAGAGCAACGAGGCAGTCGACAAATAATAACCTTTCGTAATAAGAATAAACAGAATACTCACAGTATTGGCATCCGTAATATAAGACTCTGGGTCGAATTGTTGGTATCTGAAGTACGTGATCCCGAGTGCTAGGAGTGGTATCAGACCCAAAACGGTGATGGGCGACGGTGCCAAGCTGGCCAGCGCTCCTGCCGCCTCCATGGCTGCCCTTACAACTCATCTACCGCTAAACTAATATTTACAACTTAGCCTACTAGTCTTAGCTCTCTTAAATCCAATGCTGGCTTTTCTTTCTTTGCTCGTCTTCTGAAAGAATTTTAGGTGTATAATTCCTAATGCCAGGCTTTTTAATAGGCGTCGTTTTCGCCTTTTCCGTTTCGCTAAGATAGCTTTTGAGTCGTGCGCTCTTTAGTTCGTCTTTATCGGCGTCAAAGAGTTGTATCGTGTTGTATCGCTTCTCTTTGTGAAGTTTGACGGGTTTGTAGAGTTCTTTGTTGACGTCTTTGTAGTGTTCGTTCTTATATAAGGACGTGCAGTAGTAGTCGCTTTTGGAGGATCTGTCTGAGCGGTATTCGCAGGCGCTGGAGCCGCTCCTGTAGCCGCTGCTCTCTGTCGAGGAGTTGTCGCTCTTGAAGCTATCAGCGCTTCTCCTCGCTTTGTGTCGCTTGTAGTCCTTGTCGTAGTCGTTGGCGTGGAAGTCGACGGGCGAGCTGCGGTAGTGCAGGGGTTCGTCGTACTTGTCCTTGTACCGTCTCACTTGCGTGCCGCTAGCGTGCGCGTACGACTGTTCCTGGCCCATGATGTAATGCGCGCTCGCGCTCTCGCGTGATTTCTGTAACGATAATAATTTTTGTTTTAGTATTTAATTAAAGTTGCTATTAAATGCATCAGGACGGATAATATAGACATTAAAATAATTGTCCATAAAATGAAACTATTATTCATGTTTGTGTGTTTATTTGTTGCAGGTAACAATGACGACAATTTCCGATGACTCCATAATCTTAAAGTAAGTTACCACTGACTAAGAATACTATTTCCGTACCTAAGTCTGTAAAAGCTCTGATTGGAAAACGAAAACTTAGTGCGAATTTGGAATAATCACTGCAATATCTTAACAAGGCGGAAAACATAAGCGTAAAATACTTGGCGGTCGTTGGCCCTGGCATTGTCTGTACCGTTACTGATAACAATAACAACAGATCATCTATAAAGGCAATGATAGAACCGAATGATGAATAATTAGTTACCAATGTTGCTGATTATTGTACACAGTGTGTCAGTAGGACGGGCACTCGGTTTGGGAGTAGAACATCAGAAATTAAGACGAGAGAGAAATTTTAACAGGTTTTTCAAACCACTTGCATTGGAGGTTTCGTGTTTCTACAAATAAAACATTTTGTTCCGACTCAATCGATTTGTTAGCATTAGAATAGATTAAAAAGAAGCAATAGGAAATTTATTTATAAAAACAAAAGTCGAAACTATGTATACTCTTACTCTCAACTCGCTATCACATGTATGTGTAAATGAATTACTGTAAGTAACTTTGCTCTCAGAAGACCGTAGAAAAACTGGTTTTGTAACTAAATTAATACATTTCGTAATTGTAATATTTACTTATGTAACTGTTATGAATAATTAACCATTATCTCGTTGGTTTATACTTAAATTGTTAACTTTCTTAAATTAAAAAACAACTGCTCTTTTGTGGTTGTTCTGTGGTGTCAACTGTGAAGTTATTATCACTTTCACTCGCAGTTTCAGCTTTAATTTTGTATCTAAGAGTATTTCTGTGGCTTTTATTGTTTCCTTGTTTATTATTTGATTCTCAGTCAATAACCTCATTAGAGGATTCTAAGGAATGGTTCAGATTCTCTATTTCGTATGAAACAGTATCTTACAGCTAATTGTTTGTCACTGTAACTGTTGTACTTAGATTTTGAAGTCTATAGTTTCTGCCTAATATTTTATGTGATAATAACCCAATTAACAATATTATAATGGAGTTTGTTTTTTTTTTTTGTTTAACCGATATCTTCAAAATATGGGTAATCAAATCTCATTGACATCATCAGATTAACACATGTTCGTCACTTATTCTCATAGTAAAATACAAGTTTGTTCCATCTTATTTAGAACCATCTCATACGGCAATACTGCCAAGCTGTTCGGAACGAGGTTAAAGCGCTATTACTCGAACCGTCTGCAAATGTAGACAAAGTAGCTGTAAACAGAACATTAAACCACTAAAACGAGCTGGCTTTAACCAACCTTGAAGAGTAGAAACTTTACGCGCTCGTCACGATGAGATTCAAAGCGGGCATGAAATGCGAGCACCATGGACAATCCGTCATGGAGACATTACCGACCAAACTGCTCCGGGACAACAGAGGTAACAACCCAGAACAAATCATTTGTTCACATTGTCGAATACACATGAGTTGTTTGAAAAGAAAAATAAAGAAGACGCTACATGACTTGAAACCTTATCCTAACCGAATAAGAACTTCAACTGGAGGATCCATTGACGATTCTTTAAAAGGTTTACTTAACAAAATGATATACAATTTCAACCCTTATGTCAATGAGGTAAAAGTAATGTCTGCAACTGCCAGATAATCCTTCAAGTGTTTTCTTTTTTACACGGTAAGTGTTTTAGCCTGTTTTTAAAAGATGCAAATTGCTTGTTTACTGTCGGCGATTGTTCGCTAAAGCTTCAAAACCAATATTTTTTATTTACCAAAGTACTTGAAGCATTAAGCCTTTAAAAAATGAAGAGAAGAAAGTAAAAAGAAAATGAGTTTTTGTATAAAATCAAAACCTCAACCGAATTTTTAATCCCATAAGCTGTTGAAGTCATCAGTCAAGGGCTTATAGGTCATTTTAATGTTAATAAATGGGTGCCTGAAGACGGGCGTCCCAGCCGAGGCTGGTTTTAAAAGACGCGACGAGTTCAAAATGATTGAAAGGATTTCGGGGAGGCCTTTGCTCAGCAGTGACACAGAACAAGCTAAATAAAAGAAAAAGGGACTATGGAAATTGCTATCTAGCTATCTATACACATTAAATTTAAAAAAAGTCTTCCGGATCTTTCTCAATACAAATTCCGTCAAACAACCAACCCTTAGTATCCGGCAATTAACTGCTTATTCTTCTATGTGAATTAGACGAAATAGTTCATCGTCATGAATGCCTTGTCGTCGTAGAATCCGTTAACTTCATTACCAGCTAATTTCATTGTTCCAGTCTGGGATACTGCCATTCTAAATTTTCAGAGCACAACGAAAACGGATTTTATAACAATGAAAGTTATTTTTTCTGATAATAAGAGTTCGCACATAACTACTTATTTCTTTAATAACAGTACATCATAGTGCCCGTTAATTTATTTCGTAAATAACGGTATCCTTTGCTGAGTAAAGTGTTATAATGATGTCGTCGTATTTCTGCGTGGGTTGATATTTTAACAAAATTCTGTCGCAAAGAAACCAAATGCGTTTTAATCGTCTAACAGTTACGGAGTTACAGGATTTGTACCTGTTTGTACCTGTGTCGCATAGGGAGGGAAGAAACGCCCGGGTGTCACCACTGCGAAGATCGCCCGGAGGAGTATACGGTGCAGGACTGCCCCGCTTGGGCAGAGCACCGCCGTGTCCTCACGGAGACGATAGGCGGAGACCTCTCGCGCCCGGCATTGGTCGAGGCCATGCTGCGGGGCGAGACGGAGTGGGAAGCGGTCACCTCCTTCTGCGAAGCAGTAATGTTCGCGAAGGAGGAGGCGGGCCGTGAGGGAGAGGACAGCGTCCTCCCTCCGCCCCAACCGCAGTGGTAGACGCCCACGGCGTCGGACGTCGGCAGACGATCTCCGGCCACCGTAGGCGCGGGCATGCGGACAGCGAGTAAAGGGCAACTCGCTGTCCGACCATGCCCGGGTCGACGGCGCGTCGTGTTCCACGCGCGCCTCAAAGAGCGTCAGCAAAAATGACGGGGCCCCCTCTCAGAGGGCCAAAGCCTGCCGGGGTCGCGGGACTTATTTCCTTACCGTGACCCCGGAACATAAAGGGCTATTGAACGACACCGTGGATTTTAGTCAGTACGAGTCTGACAGTCCCTCCCACCCTGCTCGGGGTGTAAGGACTCATTTGATGATTTTATCACGCTAAAAAAAAAAGGGATGGGTGATAAGGTACCGAGAGACGGTAGTAGAAGTGTTGGCAGACCAAACCAAAGACGGTGGGTGGACGAAATCCAGATCGCAAGTGAAACTTGGTTCAGACTAGCGCAGCTGATGGAAACATGGCACAGAAGGAAGAAGGCATAAACACAGCTGTGGGTGGAACAGGGCTGCCAATAATAATGATGATGATTGCGCAAGGAATTGCAACGAAGATTGTGGTTACATTCGACCATGACTTCAAAGCCAAAATGACGAGAATGGCAATAACTATGTGGTTCCATAATTATTGCATCCATCCAGGTACTTATTATACCTAGCTCAGAATAGAGCCATTAGAAAAGGAAAAGCAAAATTATTTTTTGTTTTATTTTCGTGTTTTGACTAAAATAATCTTCTATAAAAGTCCAAAGAGTTTAAACAATGAAAATGCCTGTGCTTGTTATGGTTAGTAGACGCTGTGACAGTTACTTAAACGTAATTAATATCAGGGTGGCGATGCGGAAACACAGCGCAGCGTACGCGCAAGCCAGACTAACGGGACGCTCGCTTACAGACGTGTTGTGGTCATGCTGGAAGATACAAACAATGGGGCAGCCGTAATATGTATTTCGAAATTTCAACAATTAGTTTATGCTAATGCGACTGATAACATTTTGTTTCATCTAAAATGTTGAAATTTACTTAATAATTGCATTACTCAAAATTGTATTCTTCAAAAGTATTTTGGTTTTGAAGAGTCCAAATATTAGACAGGCTTGCTGAATAATTGCGTACTGTTACATTTAGATTTGACCTTATCTTTGATTTGACGTACTTTAAATTTAAATTAAAACATTTTGGTCGATGAAACAGAAACTTTCGTTCGGATTGAGATGATGTAATCGGTGAGAAATCTGGACGAGTCTGACAAAGAAACGTGGACATTGGTAAAAGAAAAGAGTCTATACCCAGCAGTGGATGAATTCAAGCTATTATTGATGACGACGATAAAACAGTAACAGAGAAAGAGACAAATGAAGATCTAATCATATCTTGAAATTGAAAAAAAAAGGCAGTACAATACTAAAGTAGCATTTTATTCAAGTAATAAGTGGGCCTGCACCTTGTTGACTCTATGCTTAGTGCAACACTCGATTACAAAATACTTGTTGGCCTAGTCGGTGTAATGTACTTGGGTCAGCCCAGTTAGCACTCTAAACTGTTTCTCAATTACGTTGCCAATGTACACACTGCTAAACATTTTTAAGGACCCATTGGTTAACATATAATAAGTTGAGAGAATTTGTTGTATTGAATGTAAAAATGTCATTACAACTACGTTATGAACATTTCACGGAATTGCGTAAGGGATGGGTGATCAGCAGCCGCCCTCAGGCAACTCCTGCCCAATCTCAGCGGGCCAAACGCCTCCTGCCGGAGGCTGTACGCCGGAGTCGTGCGGTCCATGGCCCTCTACGGGGCCCCAGTGTGGGCCCTGAGCATTCGGAGGCGACCAGAGCTGGTCGCATGCCAGAGGGTCATGGCTATCCGGATGATCCGAGGATACCACACGATCGCCGGCGAATCGGCCAACCTCCTAGCCGGATTGCTGCCCTGGGATCTGGAGGCGACTGCCTTCCAGCGCGTCTATGAGTGGCACGTGGAGGCGCAGTGCCGGGGAGAATTCCCGCTGCCCCGACAAGTCGAGGCGCGGCGGGAAGAGGTCCGGCACTGCGCCTCCACGTGCCACTCATAGACGCGCTGGAGGGCAGTCGCCTCCAGATCCCAGGGCAGCAATCCGGCTAGGAGGTTGGCCGATTCGCCGGCGATCGTGTGGTATCCTCGGATCATCCGGATAGCCATGACCCTCTGGCATGCGACCAGCTCTGGTCGCCTCCGAATGCTCAGGGCCCACACTGGGGCCCCGTAGAGGGCCATGGACCGCACGACTCCGGCGTACAGCCTCCGGCAGGAGGCGTTTGGCCCGCTGAGATTGGGCAGGAGTTGCCTGAGGGCGGCTGCTGATCACCCATCCCTTACGCAATTCCGTGAAATGTTCATAACGTAGTTGTAATGACATTTTTACATTCAATACAACAAATTCTCTCAACTTATTATATGTTAACCAATGGGTCCTTAAAAATGTTTAGCAGTGTGTACATTGGCAACGTAATTGAGAAACAGTTTAGAGTGCTAACTGGGCTGACCCAAGTACATTACACCGACTAGGCCAACAAGTATTTTGTAATCGAGTGTTGCACTAAGCATAGAGTCAACAAGGTGCAGGCCCACTTATTACTTGAATAAAATGCTACTTTAGTATTGTACTGCCTTTTTTTTTCAATTTCAAGATATGATTAGATCTTTATTTGTCTCTTTCTCTGTTACTGTTTTATCGTCGTCATCAATAATAGCTTGAATTCATCCACTGCTGGGTATAGACTCTTTTCTTTTACCAATGTCCACGTTTCTTTGTCAGACTCGTCCAGATTTCTCACCGATTACATCATCTCAATCCGAACGAAAGTTTCTGTTTCATCGACCAAAATGTTTTAATTTAAATTTAAAGTACGTCAAATCAAAGATAAGGTCAAATCTAAATGTAACAGTACGCAATTCTTCAGCAAGCCTGTCTAATATTTGGACTCTTCAAAACCAAAATACTTTTGAAGAATACAATTTTGAGTAATGCAATTATTAAGTAAATTTCAACATTTTAGATGAAACAAAATGTTATCAGTCGCATTAGCATAAACTAATTGTTGAAATTTCGAAATACATAAATTAGAGAATGACCTTAGAGTGTTGCTCTTAATCCTTGAACATTTGCAAGAGAGAAAGGAAAAGTTTCGGACGACGTAGCTTTGGCGTAAGAACATTTAATTAATTCTGAGTCAATAGTAAGTTGTTTGAATATAGATAGAATAAAGAACTTTTAATTAAAAAAAAACGTGAGAAAATGTTGAAGTGACCGGTTATCGTATTAGTAGGGACAAACTTTTAAATACAGCAGACAAAAAAGAGTACACAAAAAGCTGGCATGTCGGAAACTTTCGTACAGTGGGTTGCAGGAATGTGCAAAAGCGTAGTAGTAACTATGGCCCTGCAAAAGAGTTACTGGCCCCAGCACGCGTAGCATGGCGATTCTATCTCTATTCTACCAAGAAAAGACAAAGCTCTTTCTATCCCACTCGATATGTCTTCTGCCCGAGCATGGCGCGACCTGTAGACTCGCGTTTCTATGAAGACAAGACATAAGTTTTCTTTCCATAGCAACGTCGAATGACTGAACTGTGAATGAACTAAAACGTTTAGTTAACCAAAAAAACGTGTAAAATTATCAAGTTTTCAATACAATCAAAATGATTTATTGGAATCAGACAGAATTATCCATAATTCTAGTAATAATTATGTGCATTCATTCGCAATTAAAAAACTTTTTGCACAGAAATCGAAGCGACAACAAAATGCAAAACGGTTCCACACCATAGACACACAGTACGGACACGAGTCTTTCCTAGCCAAATATCAAATAAAATTAACTTATTTTCTAGAAAGAGAGAAAAACAAGTGTAGAACATTATCTATGAGTTAAAGGAGACAGATATTTATTATAATTATGATAAATTATAAATATGGCAATTTTAGGCAGATAATGTTGGGTCCATGCTGTATGTCTATGACTGATGTCACGTAGATTCTTGTTATATTATTTTTGTGTAATAAAACATTGGAAAGATTAGCTGTCTGCATTATTTCACTGAAAGTTTCTTATTTTATAAATTTTCATGGAACTCGTATTAAAAAAAGTTTGATGCACTTTCCTAATAAGTTTCATTCAGCCTTTTTTATTGTATAATATGGCTTAAAAACTAAAGCGATTGAGTTGGGAGGACCCTTACTTGTTTTTAAAACAAATTTAAGTTGATAAACACCAAGAATATTATAAAAAGAATCTTGTCTAGGTCTGATTTGATGTAGACAAGTTTCTCTTGTAGAGAAGAAATGTGTCTTCCCCCAAGTGTCAAAAGTAGAGAAAATATTGTCGGCATGCTCGACGTTGTAGACTTCTTTCTATCGTAGAGAAGAAACATTTCTTTTCTACGTGTCAAACATCGCCATGCTTAGGACGATAGAGATATTTCTTCAATCTGTCAGTTTGTCGATTCTCCCGTCGATATAACTCGTTTCTACGGTGGTCATGCTACGCGTGCTGGAACGGCAAGTGCAATTGAAGAAACATAACATAAATGTACCTTTTGTGTGCAGGCTACATAAGGCAGATTAAATAAACTGTATTCACGACTAGGTAATACTTCTGAGTTTATTTTTAAAATGTCGGCACTTGCCCTTAATACTTCAATTACGTGGCTGCAAACTGGTTTAACGTTAAATTGCCATCCGACCTCCTTCAAACGAAATCAAGTTTTTTTTTGTTTTGGTCAATCGTTTTAATCTGTTATCCATTACTCCATACGGCTGGGCCCTTTAAATGACCTTGTTGTTCGAACTACTGTTGCATTGATTTCTAAATCCACTCAGACTTTTACTCAGGCACTTTGGAACCAACAGAAAATACTCGTATAAATCGTACACCGTTTCATTCAAAAAAGAACAGAGCTTTACCTTATATTGTCCGTTTGTGTCGCCTCACTAACATCCTGTTTTATAGGACCAAAGTGGACCTTAAAATGGCCATGTAAATTCTCGTCACAAAGAAATCAAAGTTTTTTGCCACCGGCGCGGCGGCGGCGGCGGTGTCGTGGTCCATAACGTGAAAGGTTTACACAATGAGGTGATAATCTAACACAACATAAAACCCCTTCTACACGGTCAGACCTGACCGCCTGACAGAGGTGACCTTGGTCCGCTGTGCGACCAAATATGGGCGGAGTCAGTCGGGAGCGCAGCCGTCCCGACAGGCTGCGTCCGCGGTGGGACCCGACCGTCAGCCGACAGCGTTCCAGACGGTGGGGTACTGTTGACACGACCAAGTTCACCTCTGTCAGGCGGTCAGGTCTGACCGTGTAGAAGGGGTTTAAACCAATGGATATAAACCATTGTGTGAAGCATGTGATCTGAATTATTTGAAAGAAAACATAAAATGAACATTTTTATTTGTTTGTTGTCCTTTGTAGCATCACAACTACATTTGTCTGGTTTGAACATAAAATGCAGTTTTTTGATGTTCTTTGTTTTATCTGACTGAATTTGTGTGCTTTTTAAGCTGGTTTTAACTATTAAGATTTATGATTTTTCCAACTTCAAATTCATGTAGACTGTTAGTTTCTCTCATAGCAAAAATCATCAACTACTAGATTGGTTTTTATTTTATTTTGAAACACACGATAGCTGGGTAACTGTGTCGATATACCGTATTTTGTATTTATTCTTCGTTTCCATGCCCAACCTGAATAATGAATTATATTTCTTTATTCATGGGCATTGGTGGCCTCGAATTATGCAGATCTTTAACGGTTTTGGACCCGAGTAGTCGCTCTTATGTAAGATGAATTGTGAGACCCAAAAGTAGGACAGTGGGCTAGGTTTTGTCTGAAGTACTTCGTGGGCGTATTAAGAATACTAAATGAGCTTTAAAAGCAATTTGTCGCTTAAATAAATTACTTTCTGAAACTTCCTCGTAGGATAGTGTCTTGTTTAGTTTTATACCAAATACAAGAATGCCATATTCTGTTATTTCGCTTTGTTATACCTTCGTATCGTTTACGACCATTACAATTATTGTATAACTTTTTTTTAATGTGGATGACAATTCATACGTAACCAACAATACCATTACATTATTTGGTTCAGAAAACGTACGCCACGTCGCGTCAGCTGTATTCAGATTCATAAACACGTTCATTAATTCACCGGCGGTTTCATTGCGAACTTATTTGGAATGTCCATTCCACCAAGTGGGACACTGGCTTCGTTTCCAACAGCCTACGTGCAGATTTGTTCGTCTCCAACCCTACCACGAAATTAATCTTTATTGCAATCACGTATAGTTCATAATACTGTGAGGTTGACATACTAATGGGTCCACCCCTTTATGACTCTATTCTGAAGGCATTCCTTGACGTAAGAGATTGATGTGTTTCTGTCCATCCACGTTAGAGAAAGCTAGAAGATTGTTCAATGCGTTTTGTTGGTTCAATAGTTAGTTGAACACCGTGCGTGTAAGTAGTGGCGTAACTCAGAATTATGGACGACACTCTCAATTTCTATTGACACGTGCAATTTGGGATCTAGTGAGACGTGTCGTAGACACAGTTACACAAGAATCTGGTGGTATGGTCAGTGATATGGTTAATAAGTATATTTATGATTTTACAATTGAGTAATCTGAGCACTGATTCATATTTTAACTCCTGAAGGCCGATACCCAATTCCATTATAATGTAGATTAGGTGAAATATCACTCCAAAGTTCATGATCAAATGTCGCAATGTTGGAAAAATCTATCAAATCTTAAATGAAATAGTGACTGAGTGTTGAAATGTTGGGCTCACAAATTACGCCAGTGGCAGTGGATGAGTTTTCTTAATGAGTTTAAATGAATACTTAAGTAGAAAATAGCTTATGTCGTAATAGTCTTCAACGGAAATATTTTTTTAACGTGCTGCCAGACATGCAAGTACGATTCTCGTATTCATGGATTATAAAACTATAGGAAGCCAAGATGGGAGAACGTGGTAAAATAAACATGCTTACAATGTAACGACACTGTACCAGTTCAGGATATAGATGCAGTTTGATAAGGAGTGGGGCTGCTTTCTAGGCAATGTATGGCGGGGAGATGTATATCAGTAATGTAGCTGGGAAAAGAAAATTATCTTAATCAGTAAATTAACATGACTACTGTAAAGTAATGAACTCGAAAAAAATTGGTTTGAGGAATAACATAGTGTATGTTAATAGAGAAACCTCTTACTGATTTGGCCAATGATAGTAAGTTTATCGCTATTTGAATAAATTGTGATATGTAAAGAATCAATGGTACACAGTAATAAGAATCAATATTTGATTACTTATTCAATTACCAGAAGCTTAATTTAAGATGACACGAAAGAAACAATCGTGAATAAGTTTTATGTAATGTTTTAATAAACTGTTGACACTATTTGACTGAACTTTGACCAACTAACTTAATTTATTATCAGAGCTATTATGAAACCTATTTATGTCATTCTGCGAATGGCACGATGAAATGATGTCCATGAATGAATCGGCACACCTGTATTTCTACATAAGTAATAAAGTTTAGAACAATAGAAGGTCAAACATGAAAACACTATAACTATTACCATGCATGGCCCGTGTTGTAAGTTACTCAGTGCCTTCAAATCTTTCAAATATCTTTTTGTTTGCATGAAAAAGTTCATTCAGTATCATGTCACAATAATTTTTATTATGGACGTCGCTTATTAACAGTTCCTTTTAAATATGTTTTGCAGTACCACTTTTCGCCTTTATAGGCAGATTGCCAAACGCGTTATTATTGCTGTTTACAAATTCGATAATCTTTACACACTCCAAAGATATTTCATCAAGCTTAGATGCAACAACATCATTTTTTACTACAACTTTAACGTTAGCAATTATAACCGTATAGCAATCATTTATTATATTATCTCAACCAGTTTCATCTCATACGTGTTAATGATGAATGTTTAGGCTCGCAAACTCAATTTCTCCGTGAGTTTGTCTTTTCTAAAAATTAAATTACTCACGTATACCGACCGGTTTGAGAAAGCACTCGGCCTTTATAATCATATCGAGTTCATCGTCCTGTATAATCATTTTCCTTGTTCTTACAGCAGGTATTCTTGTAAAGATCAAGGTCATTGGTGTGATTTAGTTTTCTTGTAGGCCTACGCTTTACTCTTGTCACGATTTTATTTGCGTTGTTGGCTTTCTTTTACTGTCTTTTCAACAAAATTATAGTAGTTTACTATAATTTCTTGAATTAATGAACTTCTTTATTACTAGTTCTATAAATAAGTAGCATTATACCAGCACTACCAACCATTGATTTACTCTCCAAACAATCTTCTGTCATTATTTACAATCTGGGTGCCGCCAACCTTCGTGCTGCTTCCATAAATCCGTTTTTTCTTAAACTATCATTACTTAATTATTCATTATTATCTTTAAAGGCACGAAAGACATAAGGTAGAAGGACTTTTTAGCGATTATCATTATTATTATTACGAAATTGGCAGCTTTTTTTTTGCAATGGTAGCCATTATCTCGGTGGGTCAATATAACATCTGTGTCACTGGGTGCGTGTCCGAGCATGCCATCTTCCACTGCCTCGCGGCGTCACGTCAATATTTGTCTTCGTGTAGCGTTCAATTGTTTGTTAATTAGAATTCTTTAAGTACAGGTGCCAGGTTGATCGCGTGCGCATCTATGCCTATCTTTGTGATCATCGGAAGAAATTCTAATTGAAGTTTAATTGTCATCAACATTTATTATTCGTCGATTACGGCATTAATTCATATTCTCCCATATCAAATGTGACCATATTGAAGATGATTTACGTAATCGTTTGTTTTATTGATGTGTTAGATAATACTTGTTTACATAACTTCAAATCGTTGCAAAATTTTGTGTTGTTATTGATATCTGATAACATAATATTCAATCTCAAATAAGTTTTGTTTTGCTGTTGAATATTAATTATTTAAAAAATCTTTATTTGGATAACAAACACAACATATTTTAAACGTCAAATACTATTTGAACGGTTTCCAGTTAAGTAAAGAATACTCAAAGCGTGATGCTTAAACGAAGACAACAGATAACGATAATTCAACATTTAAACGATAAACCCCGAGTAGGTTTACTACTAACGATCTAAGACATCCGTCAAAATCCAACACGTAAAGTCATCATAGCTTTTAACTCTTCAGAAGCTACAAGAAAGAAAAGGACAGCAATGGTAATAAAACCGACACTACTGGTAAAAGGGTTTATCTTTATTGAAATGGACGAAAGCAGATGGAAACTTGTTTGACAAGTGTATCAGGAAGCGTCGTGACCAGTCGACCGCCGACCAAGAGAAGGGGAGGCGAAAACAACCTTACTTGTGATTGCACACCATGTTTGTAAATTGTAGTGTATGCAAGATTAACCGACAGCATTATATGGCAAAAGGTCAGGGCTACGAGAAATATCAACGGCAGAACTTGCAAAATTGAATCAGACATTAAAGGCGTTGTTGAAGTTTTTTGAAATTTGATAGAACTTGAACTGTTTTACTTTCGAAATAAAATCCAAAACCAAGATAGCATTCTTTCGTTGAATCGTTGAGAAAATCTCGTATGGTGATTATACCAGTTGCCAAACAAATTAAGGAAGAAGAAGAAACAAGACACAAAACATTCAATTATATAGTCTTACAGCTGCGTGCAATCCTAACCGTTGTCTGTTGGTAACACTGCTATTATGTTTGTTGCATTGCACATCATAATGTCAAGTGGTTTTGAATATTTCGTTGTGGGCATTTAAGTATGGTATGTTACGCAGGACATATGTAAACCTGCCGGTAAAAATAGAACCTCTACAGTTGTGTTATCATGAGTATCATAAAGTTGATAAAGATCTTTGCCAGATTAGTATCTTAGGTTCTAAAAATATCGTCTAATAATGTTTGCATGTTTTGACATAAATCTGATATCAACTTTATCAGTATGAATACACAATCTATATCATCAGCAATAGAAAATGAGAGATTTAGTTTCGAATGTTTGCCAGACGAAGCAAAATCTATGAGGACTATGTACCTACTTACTTGTTACATATTTAGATACTGCAATAGAATAACAAAGCGACTGGTAATAGTAAAACTATCATTGATGCCACCTAGTAGGACCTAACATACTATACTTAGCAGTAGAGATCTCGCAGTGTGATATAATGAAACATGAAGCTTATCTACGAGCGTCAGATAGTAGGTCAGTCAAGACAAATTTGCAGCTTTCCAAGCACGAATTAATTCTAGCCGCGACTCGCACCTGCTTGGTGGAATAAATCACGGCGTGGTGTAGACGATGAATTTATTGGCGTTACCCAATGGCTGCCAAAGATGGGCTTTAATTTACTGAGGCACGTTCTATTGGGTCATCATGTATTAGTATTTGAATATTGTCATCCTTCCTAATTGCTTGTAATGTTGAAACCAAAGACTGCTTTATGAAAAGCGTGTTGCTAAGTTTGTCAAATAGATCTCAATGAGAGTAGGAAAAATGATTTGCATAAAATTACGGTTTTTATAAGTTACATTTGCAATAGTTGATAACCATGTTTCAAACCGTCAGATCATCTCGGAGTCATTTTATGCAATCGTCAAACATTAGGCCGATAGTGTACAAAATGATGATAAAACGATCAACAACCACATAGATTTCATATCTGTTAGAGATATCATATAAGCGTCATAGGTTTAAATTTTGACGCTAGACTTTGGAGAAATTAGAACCGGTATGATCGTCCTCTCTAGAAAACTACTAAACATACACCTGTCTATAATCACAGATATACGCCAAATTAAAAAGATTGTTATGTTATGAATGTTAAATTTGAGTGTTACCTTGGATCCATTGTGATGTTTAAAGTTGCAGCATCCAAAACAGTAAAAACAAACAATCCAATAACTGTGACGTAAAACGGTGTCACTATTTAACTCAACTGATATTTCGCATTCCTCACTAAAAATTCACTTTCGTCACACTAGTTGTCACTTCAATTCAAAAATTTTGACAGTAATACCGTTATTTTTTAAAAGGTCCACCAAAAAGAGCACTACAATGGTTTTGTTCTCGAATTCAAATGAACTTTATAAATTCCATTCGAAATGTCTCGGTTGATAGAAAGCCACGAGTGTTCCGGTGTGGACTTTCTTCGCGCGTGCGCTGACGTGCCTCGGCTCACGGCGAGTGAAGCGCAGTCGCCGCCACTAGTGTTGATACCGATTGGACGTTGCTCAATATTTATGTATTGAGCGATCCGAATCATGTTTGGAAATGTTTATCCAAAAAGGCTTAATTGGTTGACCTTCGTGGCAGGTGATTGTGGTCTCCATGGCCCTTCAAAAGGACATGACTACTCAAGTAATGGTCGTTTATTAATTATGAACTTTAAGATTTTTCTTAAAAATCTTGATGAATTACAATTTAAAATGGCCATGATTAAAAAAGGAATATTTTTAATGGATTTGGATAATTATGCAAGTAAACCTTTGAAAGCCAGATGCATTCATGTTCTCAATCCAACTGACGTTTACTTAAAAAGTAAGCGTCTAAGCAATTACAACTCGACTTAAGTCAGACAGCACCATTAATCAAATGAAATGGACAAGATTATAATTTCTTATTGGTTTGCTTAGTGTATTTCTCATAACGTCCCTTCGGACAGGCTGTCTGTTTGAGAAGCACGATTACAATCTGACCTGCACAACCCTTTGAAGCAGGTTTTCTCAGTATAATTAAATAGGTGACGGGTAAGTACCTATAGCTGCGTGTTTCTCGTCATATCATAAAGCATGCGTCTGTATAAAATTATTTTTAAATACATATAATTGTAATACACTTGAGAGGGATTGAACTCGAGAGGTCAGAGGTGGATATGACCCCGTACCTAGTACTTTAACAACCAGCAAGATGTAGCCAGGTGTACAAGGAAAGATAGATGTACAAGAAAGTGTAGATGTACAAGGAAGCAAAATAATAGATTTAGTTAGAGCAATGGTGATGAAAGAATTTATGATATCCAAATGACAACAGATGCTCTCATAATGAATTCAGTACAGAACGTAATACAAGCAGCTAATAACAATAGGTAATTCAACCGCAAATATAAGAAAATTAAGACATTCAACAGACTGAACTAATGGATGATCATAAAACCAGCTTTAAACTAAAGTTACTAACAACTCTTACAAGTGTCTTAACTGCCGTTCGAATGCAATAGAAGAAATAAATAAGTCTATTGACAGGTAAGCGGTGTTTTAACAGTCATTTTTATTTAGTACAGAAATGTTAAACACTGTTAAGAACTGGATATACAGGTCGTGGCTACAATACATTACAGTGTAGTTAGTAACATTTACAATAAATCAGAGCATAACATTAAAATCGTATCATCATCGGTCATGCATTCCGACGAGGAAGCGGGTCAACGGTCATTTTTCAAACAGGACTTCAATGTGCTCTGTTTAAATTCGAGGATTCAGATTGCAATAAAAATAGAGATGTCATTTTGTTAAAAAGTATCTCGCTTATTTTTTCTATAAAGGAATGAATGTCAAAAGCAACTAAGATGTGGTGATTAGGAAATATGAATCTTCCTGCAGTTAATATAAACCGGTAAACCAGGAAGAATATACTAGATAAGCATCATTTAAAAATAATGTGATGCGGTGAAAGACTGTATGACTTCTATGTAATCTTTCTTTCCAGGAAATTCGGAATTCCGTGTCCTAGGCCTTACCATGGTCACGTTTTAGTCTACCTATTATCATATCCACTCTTGTCATTGACATTGACTAACAATACCTTATCATCGTCAACTTCTCTTTCACTCTCAGTTTGTTTATTGTCTTCACTTCCATTGTTTACACCATCTAAGTGATCAACAATGGCTCGTGAGTAGTCGATCATGGGTAAAAGCCTTTCTCGCCAGCCTCCGAGTCAGTGGCCGCCTCGATCCCTCTGCGCGTTGCTGTGTTGGTGAGGAGAAAGGCGTTGTTGGTGAAATTTTGCCGCAATGTGCGTTTTGGCGTAATGATTCCGTTCGACTAGTTTATCGGGAACTTTTTGGTGTTATTCTCTTCTTGTTTTGAGATGTCCTCAATGCCGAATTTTTGTTGTTTGGTTTTTTGACGAAGGAGGATTCGTCTCTTGTTTTGTTCCGTGTCAATGCTTTCATTTATTGGAGACTAGATTCAATAAACTTAATTAATTACATTACATTAAGTAATGACAAGGTAATGACAATAATTTAATCAATTATTCCATCAATTTGAAATAATTAGGAAGTTTTAAGCATACTTTAGTTGCAATGCCAGTTAAGTACTGGTGAACTTCATTACGATATTACATCTCATTAATTGCAACTAAAGGTAATGAAAAGAATTTCCTGCATTGAAATGCCAACAGTTTCCATTGCCGGAAATTGTTAGCATTTAGCCTGGTTCTCATACATTTTGTAGTTGTAGGTCAAGTTCAAGAATTTCACTGTATTAAATAACGGCTGAATTATAATAGGAAAGCAAGAGTATCCTTGCCGTGTACCGTTACTTGACTATTTCAGTCCCGTTATACAACGAGCCATTTCTCTACAATACTCCGCACCTCACCAAACCGGAAGGTTTGTGGCATGCTCGAGATTAAACGTCACTCAGAATAAAACAAATTCCGAATAGATGATAAGGTGATGATGGTGGATACAGTAGACGTAAGTAAAGCTTTTACAAAAAAAAAACATTCCAACTTTGTTTCCTTACCAACACTTATTTAAACGACATTATTAATTACTTTTAAAATATTGCCATTTTCAATAGTTAATATTAAAAAAAATTATGTTTGGAGAAAAAAAGCAACTAAAAATTCATAATATGGACAAGATTGAACTGCTACTGCCATCTGTTGGGGAGTAGTAGAACTAATGTATGAAACATAGAAGGTTGTTGCCACTCACCGATAGGTGGCTCTTGAAAGTTCTCTATAGTTTTCCTAGATGGCGCTGCTTACAAAAATGGTGGTCGCTGCAATACAATTTACTTTTCACCTCACCCGCTCGGAAAGATTCTATTTCTCATTCAAAATCTGAGCGCAAAACTCCATTTTGTGCTCTAGAGCACAAAGTGTTGTTTAAAATTCGAACACGTCTTGTATTCAATTGTTTTCTACTTTTCTACACTGGCAGGCGAGCCGCCCCCACTACATTTCCTCGCTGTGTGAGGTGAAAAGTTGTGTGTTGCACTCGGCAGCAAAGTTTTTCTGCGTCTCGTACCTTTGAAAACTTCGCATCGCTCAGGATTCTATATTTGAACCGCTCGTTTCTCTCGCGGTTCAATCTTAGAATCCTTCGCTCGCTCAGTTTTCAATTCGAGTACTCGCGCCAAAAATCAACTTTGCAGCCTTGCATAACAAATAACTATTTCACCTCACCCGCTCGGAAAGATTCTATTTCTCATTCAAAATCTGAGCGCAAAACTCCATTTTGTGCTCTAGAGCACAAAGTGTTGTTTAAAATTCGAACACGTCTTGTATTCAATTGTTTTCTACTTTTCTACACTGGCAGGCGAGCCGCCCCCACTACATTTCCTCGCTGTGTGAGGTGAAAAGTTGTGTGTTGCACTCGGCAGCAAAGTTTTTCTGCGTCTCGTACCTTTGAAAACTTCGCATCGCTCAGGATTCTATATTTGAACCGCTCGTTTCTCTCGCGGTTCAATCTTAGAATCCTTCGCTCGCTCAGTTTTCAATTCAAGTACTCGCGCCAAAAATCAACTTTGCAGCCTTGCATAACAAATAACTATTTCGCTTGCAAAACATTTATTAACCGACACCGTTTTAATTTTAAGAGTGTCTTCGCAATTAAAAGACTTTTGACTGATGTTTAGCAACAAACTTTTAAAGTAAGAGGTAGAGGCTGATACGAGGGGTCAATTAATACGTTTCCAATAGATTCTGCAGATCGAGACCTCTGAAGTTTATTTTCGAGAAAACTATAATGGGCGTTAATTTTTTGATAAACCCAGTTATTGGACTCGATGTCAGTTTGAATTTTGGAAGACAAATAAGTGTTTTCTCCTCATTGCAAATGAGTAGGTGTAAATAATGTAACTAAAGTTATCCTTTAACAAACACGAAACATTTCATTCTGAATGTCTACATAAGTCAATAATTTAAATAACAATCAACTAGCTTGCGACTTGAGCAGCATTTTAGTGTTTTTATGCAATACTTGACCGATTTGTGCATTTCCTTGTTCGCATGAGCGTGTGTTGTAGAGCAGTGGTAACGATCGCGACTTACAAGTTATTTGGTCGTGGGTTCGATCGAACTCACTCAGGTGCATTACTTTGTGTAATTTTTTTTTTCATCACCACCTCTTTCTAAACGGTGAAGGCAACATAGTGAGGAAACCGGCATGACTCCTAGAACCAAAAATATGAAGAATGTGACATAGCTACTAACCCGCGCTGGGCCCGTGTGGCTTTACAGGCCACTATCTTTCAGAGAGAGGAAGCCTGTGTCCCAGCAGTGGGAACATTATTGGTGATCGTTGCATGTTCGGCATCAGTACGTAAATGTCGTATGAAACGTGTTATTAACATTTATTTGAACTACTCTATGTAAATCTTGCACGGAGTGTCAATTTGAAGAAAGTAATAGTTATGTTCGTTATTATTTATTAACTATAGGCTGGTTTTTTAATTCGTATTTTATTCAGTTTTGCTGTGAAGGGGAAGTGTCGTATTTATCAACAAACAAAATCTATAGTAAGCTAATTTCATTTATAATTTCTTCCTATCCAGTCATCCACCGTTCCTTGGGAGAGGTCTACGTCCACGATCTCCCACTTTTTTTACATTCAGTCAGCCACAGCTACCTTCTTTAGGTCATCCGTCAGTCTTGAAAATACTACCAAACGGTTTTGGATGATGCATGGTACACAGATGCTTTTAATCTGGGTCAACACATAGGATAGTTTTTATCCTTATTTTATGTTCCCGTGAGATAATTTTCGAGGGGCAAAGCCGTTTGCAACAGCCGCTGGTAATTTTATTATGTTGGTAACTTGGTTCATGCATGCATTGATGCATGTAACTCGCTTCCTGCGTCGGTGTTCCCGTAGGCAAACAACCCGAATCCCTTCGAAATTAGAGTGACCTCGTAATTCCAGTGTGGGAGGTGGCGCTAGACGATTTGCATAGCTCTGTTTCTTTCCCACAAGACTACGACGTTATGGTAGGCCTCCAGGTTTCTTTTGGGTAAGCTCACTTCATCATAGACTTTGTGTCACTCACCTTTGATCTGGACTAGAATCAAGAACAAAACCAAAAGTTAAATAAAAAAAATCGGTTGTCTGTAAAGTCGGTTTACTGACGATAGTTGAACGTGACAACGTCTTAAGAAAATACTGCACTTACGTTGCTATAAACAAACAATTGACACGCCGTTGCTATGGAACGCTACAGAGCGAGGTAACGCCGCATGACATCATCTTTTTTCGTGCGTGCAGCCGGCCATCGAATTATATTAAGACGTTATCACGTCAAAAAAAAATTGTTCTGGACCAAGCTTTTAACTTGTTTGGTAAAATGCACGTTGGATACATAGGTAACCTTCTTATAATTAAATTTAATGAATGAATGAGTGAATTGTAACAGCACAGCACTATAGTAGCGGATGACTGAACGAATACATAGTGCGTAATCGAGAAATCGTTAAGAGAAAGATCGATACTCTCGCCAAAGTAAAGTCGATATAGTGTTACGTAAACGGTTCAGCAACGACCGTGGCGCCCAGAAACCAGAAACTATCATATAGCAATTCTTTTTTTTTAAACTGCCGTATAGCACCTAGCTTTTTGAGTCATAAATAAGGATTAATTTGTCCAAATAATGTCATCGGTGTCAAATTCTAGGCTGTTAATAACGAGTAATTTGAATTTTAATAGCATGCTAAAATCAGTAAAATCAGACTGACCCGGTCTTACCGCGCTGTAGGTTATTTGATGTTATGTGCTTTGATTGTAAGACATGAGTAGTTTTTAACCGACTTCAAAAAAAGGAGGAGGTTCTCAATTCGTCGGAATCTTTTTTTATTTTTTTTATTTTATGTATGTTCCCCGATTTCTCGAAGACGCCTGGACCGATTTGGAATTTTTTTCTTTTGTTTGAAAGGGTATACTTTCCAATTGGTCCCATGATCACCAGGTCAGGATCTGATGATGGGATCCTAGGGAAATCGAGGGCAACCTTCAAATTTTATAGGTTCATAGTACCATTTTCATATGTTTTCTTAAGCTGTTCAAGTATTTGCATCTGATAATCATCATCTCAGGTGGATGACCTGATGATGGAAGGTACAACTCCTTAACAGTAAGGAGTAGGCATCGATTGATTTACTTTGTGTTCGCATATCAAGTCCGATTTAAGTAATTCTTTTTTTGTTGTACTAGGTATCATTTAACAAAGAGAATACTGCAAGTTTCATCAAAATCGTTTCAGTAATTTTTGAGACATGGAATTTTATTAGCTTAATGTGTACATGAGTGATGTAAGTACTGGTGCGAAGGATTACAAAATTCTAGTGCACATGTAAGAGAATAATGTTCTTGACAAGAATTCGGGTTGAATATTTAAACTAAAAAGAGTAAAATAAAAACTTTTTCAAAAAAAATGTAACCGCCTTCAAAAACAACCACAAAAAAGTGTAAAATAATCTACAAAATAACTTTTCTTTCGGAAGTCGGTGGCTAAAAAGACAATGAAAAGAAAAAAAAACAAAGGCACCGACTTCCGAAAGAAAAGTTATTTTGTAGATTATTTTACACTTTTTTGTGGTTGTTTTTGAAGGCGGTTACATTTTTTTTTAAAAAGTTTTTATTTGGTTAAAAGGCATGCTTGTTACAAAGCGCTGTTTTCAGTAACTAACCGCATTCGATGTAATAAATAAAAAACATAGTATTTTACAACAAGCAATTCATTTTTATTTGACAAGTGTGATTATATTTGTTCATGCTTACTGTTTTTAGATGCTTTAGATTTATTTAATTGATTTTTTTAATGTTTGGACCAATTTATCTAGTAAGGTAGCAAAATATTCAAATATTATCACATAAACAGACTTGTATCTAATGTCTATCTTAACTGGAACGATGTTTGAAAGATGATTTATCGGAATATTCAAATTTATTTTAATGACGAAAAAGAATCTAAGAAGTACTCATTCTAAACCATGATCTTACAAGTCATCATAATAAGATAGACAGATATAGAGTAATACCCACCAAAATTAATTAAGCAATCCTATATGTCCAATTTTCAATCCTAATAATTGATCTTAAGAACCAACTTTACACAGTTGTCACAATTTGACCAATAATATCCTTTTGTTTTGATTTTCAAAAGGACAAGGTCAAATTGTGACATCTACCAACCCGCACTGGGCCAACATGGTGATTTGAGGCCCACTCTCTCTCACAGAGGGTAAACCTATAGAACATTTATAGCCTTATCATGGCCCTAATGATCCACAAAAGTTGGACCTTTTTTTCGACGTCAAAATGTTGGATCCCGGTCTAATTACTCACAGATGTTCCACAGTAAGAGCACAATGTCGGGTAGTTAGAAACTTTCGTGATCGTAATTGGATCTCGTTACCTGCTATCTGTCTCGGGACATGGTTTATGTCGTTAACTGCCTCTATCTATCATTACACGCAATATTTACTTGGTTACTGCCAATCTACTATATAATCGGCTAAAACGACAGCTTGTACTTCTGTCAATAAGTAAATTAGACTCATAGCAAACGGCGTATTCTTAACGCGCAGACGACGCGCTGAAAAAGCGTGTATACGCGCTTCAAACGAGATTTGAATGCAACCTTGTAAAATAAGCAAAAGGGGCGGTCGTGAAACCAGCGTCTACTGCGCGTACCGTATACAAACGCGCTGAAGTCGCTCGTAGACGTACCAATGACTATAAACAACAGCGTAAATTACAAGCCTCCAATACGCACTTCAAACTAATCTCTGAAACGCTTTGCCTACGCGCGTTTCAGGAACACGCGTCATCGATCGACGCGTTTAGAATACGCCGTGTGCAATGGGCCTAGAGTTTTTAAATAAGTTAAAGTAAATGTACAGCAAGTTCCACATGTTTTTTGTTATTAAAAATTGTACGTAACAAAGAAATTAGCCGCAAAGGTACATACGTTTAACGCGGCCCACAGAGCGTGTTATCCAATAACATCATCTTTGGCCCCTTTACTTAATGACTCCACACTTTCGGACATTCATATTTATTTAATTCTCCGCGGCTAACTTACCTGGATTGTTATTTCTATTTATACATCGATGGTACATAGAGATAAGTGTACTACACATACCTACAGTGTGTTTTGATAATTATGTAGGTTCCGTTACTTCCGTTTTTCTTTATGATAGATTTGTTCGAAGATTTACATGCTTATGTCTAGAAGTGAATCTAGATAATCTAGGTTGATTTATTGGTTCGTGGGGCTTTTGGGACCGGGGCTGTGGTCCTAGATCCCCTCTATGAGATGCAATGATTATTGGTTTTTGAGTTGTATTATGGGACCACAAATAAAAAAAAACAAAGTAATGTCTCTTGAAATGTGTCTGATCGGGATTCCTGTTGAACACCTTAATAAGTCAAGGTAATTGGTTTTAAGGACTATTATTAATTAAAATTCAAGTATGTATAATCTCATATTAAGTATGCAGATCAAAAAACGTTTTCTTTTAAAAGAAAATAAATAATACAAAGTCAAACCAACTTTAATTGATGAATAATTCATAAGTATAATTAATTCTCTTATTCCGCAAGGGCCCGTGCGCTCAATTAGCAGTGATTTACAACCGATTTATTTGATGATTTCCATAATTATTATATTCGCGAGTCTATATAACGAATGGGGGGTCAAATACGTCGTACGATAAGGCCGAGACTTCACCGAAGCTGAGATGTGTGCTGTGTGCTGTGCGCGCAGAGCTGTTTTTCAGCTCGGGTGACTCCACCAAAGCTGTGTGCGGTGTGCGGCGAGCGGCGTGCTGTGAGACGAGTGCTGTGAGAGGTGAGCTGCGAGCGGCGTACTGTGTGCGGTGTGCCGTGTGCTGTGCGAGATGAGATGTTTTTCAGCTTGGGTGCGAGGCGATGAGTGCTCAGTATGCATTCTGACGGGAAAGATGATGTTGCTATTACCACTACAAAAAAAAGTATCTCCTTTTACTTGAAGAAGAAGAACTACAGTCTGAAGAAGCAAAATTAATAACTTTATACTACCTAAACAAAAGAAAACATCGGTTTTAAAATGTCATTAGATTAGTTAAGAATAACGATTATCAACAGTCTGAAGTAGGTAAAAAAAACAAAAAAATTAGGACAAAACCGATGAAAAATTCCAAAACTACTTTATAAATAGGTAAATTATATATTTCATTTCAAGACTAGATCTTTTCAAATTCACCGTTTGTAATGAAATATTATCAAAATATTATCAATGGAAAAAAACATCTAATGTTTTTTTTGTTTAAAAACACAGCACGCCGCTCGCTCCTCGCAGCACACATCTCACTGCACACGTCTCACAGGAAGCCGCACACATCTCACAGCTCACGTCTCACAGCACGCCGCTCGCTGCACACAGCACGCCGCTCACATCTCACGTTCTCCATACAAATATGACACAGCCAGCACGCGCGGTCTCCACTGAAGCTGTGCGGAGTGGAGCTGTGGCAATAACGCAATTCTATTGGTTGTTCAAAACACGTCTCGACTCCACACAGCTCGACACAGCTTTGGTGGAGTCTCGGTCTAACTCACGGAAGTGGTCCCATAAAATATCGAATACATAACTTCTATTAATATCTAAACAGAAACTATCCTACTCTATTGACAAAAATCACGCTTCTTACAAAGATTTTTTACGGCATTTTGAACCCTTTTCTTCGGTAATAAAGACTTAAATTGATAAATTAGTTTGTATGTATCATGAATATGTATGACACTCGCTGGGTACACATAGAGTAGGTTTGTGTAGTTTTTATGACATGTCGTCAAAAAATGATATGGAGGACTCACTTTCACATGATAAAAGTACGTAATTTTAATATTTTATAATACCTTCGCTCACTTTTTCATTGTTTCATTGAATTCTACCAGATATTTAAGTAATATTATGACATTCATAGGTTTCTAAAATAAGTATAGGTTATTGAAAATTCCGTCTCAAAATAGGTCAATGAAATAAAAATAAAGTCACCGGGTTTCTATTTTATACGTTTTTGTGTTTGATTTTAAAGTCGGATATTTATATTAAAAATGTTTTTTTTACAAGTAGTTTCAACAAAAAAAAAAAACAATATGGAGGACTATTGTATGAATACACAATAGTCATCCATATTGTTTTTTTTTTCTTACCTGAAAACCGGTAATTAATATAATTAGTGCTTCTGTTGTGTTCTAATAATTTAAATAGCGAAAAATGCAAATATTTTCAGTGAAAGTTTCATGAACATTGTTAAGAAATAATTAAACATTTGTCCATAATATATTTATTTGGGCAATATATTTATTACCTAGTTGAATTTTTCATTAAAATCTTTATTAGTATAGTGATAAATTGCCTCCGTTGAAATTTATTCAAAAGTCTAGTCACAGCTGTAGATTATCTAAAAATCTAAATACTAATACGATATTTTTGCATGTATTTGTAATTTGTCAGCATTTTAGTGCTCTTCTGTTTGCAAAATATTCATGACATGAGGGATTTTTAGGAAAGCGGGATTTATTTTTATTTCTTTTTTTTCTGCACTGCAGGACGGAGTTTAAGTAGCGACAACATATTATTGTTAATATGCGTTTTGCAAGTTTATCAAATTCCACTGCTGTACTTAGGTCAAGTTACGCCACTGCATAATTACTGAGTTTCATAGTTCAACTAATTTTATTTATACTTATTGGCATACTTTTCCTTTAACTCGTATACGTATGGTGGTTATTATGATTTATTAATATTAAATTAATATTCATATATTTAAATTCAAAAAGCTTAGGTCGACAAAATATGGGTTCACTGTTTTTTTTTGTTTCTGATGACTTTTTCACCGATAGCATATATTTCGAAACATATTAATTATACCAATTGATTACATTGACAGGTTAATTTAGATTATATTTGGGTAATAGATACACCTATCTGAAAATCATAATTTCCGATCTGTCACCACACTATGTTGTATAATTATAATTTCTGTAATATAAAAAGCTTAAGCAATAATGTGCACACAAATATAATTATGAAAGTGTTTGCTAACTTTTTTTGTACCAAATGCATTAATCAATAGTAAAATAACACGAAATACGTTTAATTAAGGAAATCGCGACAGATGCATGCATAACGATACGAAAAATTCATGTCTTGTCTTTGAATTTCAGTCGTAAACTTTGTGATGAATGAAACGGCTGAGCGCCATTTTAGATGCCCACGCGGCAGTCGTGGCTGATTGAAATGCGCTTGTCATTCATATGTATGTTTGAGTAGCTTCCCTAGAATACATTATGTATCTGTATCAAGATATTTGCATAATATCGGAGTGGTGAGGCGTTAACCGGAGTTTACGACGTCTTGAGATTTGGCGTTTTAGGCCTACCACATCATAGTTTATTTGCGATTCATTATGACGTTGTCTAACCTGAAGTTCGACAAACAACTCGTCCTAATAAGGCACGGACTTAATCAGTTCTTGAGATAAATAATTATAGGATCAGGCGTTATACTTGGCGGATATCCATATCATTAAATGTTGTGATATTTTTTTAATTCCGCGACAAAAATCCAGGTAGATGTCCGACCACCGTCCCTCCCTCATGCATTCAAGTACTCGCGCCAAAAATCAACTTTGCAGCCTTGCATAACAATATTGTTATGCAAGGCGCGAGTACTTGAATTGAAAACTGAGCGAGCGAAGGATTCTAAGATTGAACCGCGAGAGAAACGAGCGGTTCAAATATAGAATCCTGAGCGATGCGAAGTTTTCAAAGGTACGAGACGCAGAAAAACTTTGCTGCCGAGTGCAACACACAACTTTTCACCTCACACAGCGAGGAAATGTAGTGGGGGCGGCTCGCCTGCCAGTGTAGAAAAGAAGAAAACAATTGAATACAAGACGTGTTCGAATTTTAAACAGCACTTTGTGCTCTAGAGCACAAAATGGAGTTTTCCGCTCAGATTTTGAATGAGAAATAGAATCTTTCCGAGCGGGTGAGGTGAAATAGTTATTTGTTATGCAAGGCTGCAAAGTTGATTTTTGGCGCGAGTACTTGAATTGAAAACTGAGCGAGCGAAGGATTCTAAGATTGAACCGCGAGAGAAACGAGCGGTTCAAATATAGAATCCTGAGCGATGCGAAGTTTTCAAAGGTACGAGACGCAGAAAAACTTTGCTGCCGAGTGCAACACACAACTTTTCACCTCACACAGCGAGGAAATGAAGTGGGGTCATTGACCTATACTGGGGGCGGCTCGCCTGTCAGTGTAGAAAACAATTGAATACAAGACGTGTTCGAATTTTAAACAACACTTTGTGCTCTAGAGCACAAAATGGAGTTTTGCGCTCAGATTTTGAATGAGAAATAGAATCTTTCCGAGCGGGTGAGGTGAAAATAACTATTTCTACTGTCCTAATCGGTTAAGACTGAGTTGATATAATAAAAAAAATGTGCAAGTTATTTATCAGAGCATTACCAACGAGAGACACATTACAAACATCAATTAAAATATAAGCTTGCAAAGTTTACAGTAACCTGTTTTGCACATTGCACGGACAATTGCATGTGACCACAGCAAATATACACGTGTGTTTAAATAGAATGCAATTTTAATTTATTGACTGAAGTTCATTGCACAATCAGTGTCTGGTGAAATAAGATAGTCTTTACTAATGTCTTATTAACATTTAGAACCATAGATTTATTTTATTATTTATTTTATTGGCTAACACTGACATCGATTATGAAAAACATCGTGAAGAAACCTTGACTAGGTAATCAGTAGATGGAAAGAGATGGATGATCTTTTGTTGTTTGTCTCTATTACTAGAGAATATTGCAATTATAAGCAAATGATTCTTGGTCCATACTCAGTAAACGGTAAAAGAAACTATATTTCGATATAGGTAAAAATAAAAATCTTAATTTAATTACTTAATTAAACGGTAAGGAAAATAAAAAAAAGGTTGCACTCCAGGAGTGCCGGTAGAAGTGAAAACTTTTTTGTTACTATGTTTTATTTTTAATTTGAATGACGTCTTACTCATTTTCGATCAGGGTCACGTGACCCTGACGGTCACGTGACCCTGACGGTCACGTGACCCTGACGCGAGTTTTAAATTTTTTACCCATTACAGAAAAAGTGTACAACGCCGCTAAAGAAGTTTTCACTTCAAAAAATAGCAATAAATGTATCTACAATCTAATTTATTACCTGAGAAGTAAATCTGAAGTGTGTTATATTATAATCTAACGGTACCACTTTAGTAACATTGTGGAATGCAATAGTGCAGAATAATTGCTTGTAACAGTCTGCCAACTGATCGCATACAGTGCCACATCAAATTACTTCCCTAGTTACGACTTCAAAGGCTTGCCACAAGTCTACTAGTAATTTCCAAGGGCTTACGTAATAGGGTTTAAAAGTTACAGATATTGTCCAAATCTGTATCAAGCTGAAGTAGCAGTGGACTGGTCATGTCTGTCGCAGAACCGACGATAGGTGGAGTAGGAACAAGCGTTGCGCAGAGGGCCACGGTCAGGTCTTTTAAGAGGAAACGGGGCCTCCTCCCATGTGCTGATGGTGACCACCGGGGTGGTTTTAGTGAGGTAAAAATCCCACACTCCCCGGTCTTTTCCCCAAAGACCGGTAGCCTTTTGAAGGTTTCCCAGCGTTTACAAAAATAAAGGGGAGTAGGAAGGTTCTCGAATGGAGACCGCGTGTAGGTAAGCGTAGTGTGGGACGCCCCCCGGCAAGATAGACCGATGACCTGAAGAAAGTGGCTGGATGAAAAAAGCAGGAGATCGTGAGCTGCGGCGCCCCCTGGCATAGGCCTATGTCCAGCAGTGGACTGCAATAGGCTGAAATGAAGATGATGACGTAATAGGGTAATTGACTGAAAAGGATTAGGAGGACTCATTTGATGATTTTACCACCTGAAAAAAAAAACCCAACTGACAAATCAAACCTATGAGACAATCACCAATGCAACACTCGCCACTATAAGAGCAACGATATTTAATTTTAACAGGCAGATAAAGTAGTGGTTAGCAACAACATTCTCGCACCAGCTTAAATTATTCTAACTTCAACCAGACGTTGTACACGTATAAAAGGAAAGCAGCGACGTCATCGCGCGTTTAGACGATATTTCTACGATTTTGACAACACTAATTGGCGTGCCGTTATATATTGTGATATACCGAGACGAATTTGAGAATAACTCTTACTAAATAATCTTTATTGGCCATAGCAGATGTACGCAAAGATCAGCTGTTTCTAGCTTTCTATGTTCTATGATTTCAGATTTTAATTGTGAGTTAAAATGGTATTTTGAGGTAAAAAAAGTGTATATTATGTTGAGGTAGGTATTTTAATGTATTTTTAAATATTTTGTAGAAATGTATAATATCTATCTAATATCTTTAAACGAGCAATTCTTGTATATTTATTTATATATAATCAGGATCTCGGAAACGGCTCCAAGGATTTTCATGAAAGTTACAGATTAGGGGTTTTTCGGCTCAAGGAGTCGATTTATCAAGGTCCCAGGTTCGAGAAAAGCTCGGTTCCCAAGATATAGACATTTTAAAAACCGCGTTTTAAGAAGCGCCATCTATAACGCCATGACCGATGAGGGCCAAAAACTAACCGGATATTTTACATTATATGCAGAATTAAACAGCATAGCATAATATTTACGACATGAAATATAAATGAACAGCACCCCTGCTGCTCGGTGCTGTTGGTCGGAGCGTGATGTAATATAGACTACAGCCTTCTTCGATAAATAGACTATCAAGCTGGCTTTTGACTATGGGATGTAATATAATATATATTACATCTTGAGATATAATATTTTATCGCTCGTCATACATTTTGTACGTGAACGTTCACACTGTGCTATAATATAACATTACATCCCAAACTATAAAATATTTTTTATCATCGTCATCTGATGAACCATTGTAGGAATCAAGCAAAACAATCTCCATATTATCCATTTCAGAATTCAATCATTTCGATAAAAACGTGATGACACAATGGTGACCGAAGCTGAACTGTTCTAAAATATGTATGTTACAGTGTGAACAGCAATCGCGGGATGTAATTTATAGCTCAAGATGTAATATAAATATTATATCCCATAGTCAAAAGCCGGCTTTATACACAATAGTACATTATGCAACTAGTGAATAAAGAGCGGATTTAAAGCGAGGGCCATATTTATGAATCAAGAGCAAGCGAAGGATTTTAATGATTGGATCACGACCGTAGGGAGTGATTCATGATGATTGAATCACGAGCGAAGCGAGTGATTCAAGTATTTAAATCCTTAGCGACGCGAGTGATTCAGGCCCTCGATTTAAATCCGTTTTATTCACGAGTTGCATACGATACTTTATACCATGACCACGAGAAAAATAATAAACAAGCGATAATTAGATATTTAACGAAGAAAAAAAAAGACAAACGTGCGTTTACAAACATCTAAATTCACATACACAAACACCCAGACCCGAAACAAATAATTGTATAGATCATACGAATATTTGCTCTGTGCGGGATTCGAACCCACTGCACGTGACGAAGTAGTCCAATCGCTCGGTCACTAAGCCAACAAATTGACATTAAACTCGGAACAATGATTTAAATTAAGAGTATCATTTTCCTAACAACACGGGGGCTGACGGGGGTGGACCGCAGCAATGTGTTCTAAATTCAAACACCAAAACAGTGAGTAAAAGAGCTTTTTACTCACTGTTTTCAGTGAGAAAAAGTAACTGTTTAAAGTGGGAATGGTATAAAAATATTTTTAAAATTCGAACCAGTAGTTCTTAAGATTGAATTTTTTTTAAAGTCGAACCAGTAGTTCTTAAGATTGAATTTTTTTTAAAGTCGAACCAGTAGTTCTTAAGATTTAAATTTTTTTAAATTCGAACCAGTAGTTCTAAAGATCTGGGGGCACGGCAGTGCCCCCGCCAAGACGAGCCAAGCGAAGCGCAAGGGCACTACCTACCTTTTCTCGAAGTGTTTCGTCGTTTTTTTGAACCCTCATAGAGTTGGTTTCCGATGTACCAGATAGATCATATTCTCAGGATATGATGCCATCAATAGTCTTATTAAGCATACAAAGTCTCAATAGAATAGCTATAATACTTTAGATTTTATTGATATCTAAAATACACAAATTTCGTCACTGACACACTGACACACTGATGATCATCAAAATGTTTGGCTACTTCCCGAAGTGCTAGAGAGCTGAAATTCGGTATGTAATCTAAGTTTAGTATACAACCAACAAAAAAATTCACAAACCTATAACTTTCACCCCCCATCCCCTAAAATGGGGGGTTGAAGTTTATATGAGACCTTAAAATGTTAGGGTACTTCCTGAAGTGTTAGAAAGCCGAAATTTGGTATGCAGTATACAAAAAAACATCCCCCATCTCCTAAAATTGGGGGGGGGGGGGGGGGGTGGAACTTGCCATGTATGTATGTTTGTTCGGGTGTAATCTTTGAACTCAATTTTAAAATAGAATTATCTTCAACCGATTGAGCTGAAATTCTGTATACACGTTTAGTTTGGATTACAATGCACGATTAGGTATGTGACGTCATCCTAAATCCAATATGGTGGACTATCTAAGATGGCAGAATAGTTAATTTTAGTGCATTTCTACAATATGGATATCAAATGAAAGGGCTGGTTGAGAGAAATTCGAAAAATGATGTGACGTCATTACAAATCTAATATGGCGGACCATCTATGATGGCGGATTAGTTATATTTAATGCACTTCTACAATATGGGCATCAAATGAAAGGGCTCGTTGAGGGGCGCGCCAAAGTTCACCTAAAATTTAAACTCCGATCATCGGAAACCCGAAAATTGTATTCCTAACATTTTTAATCCTAATGATCACAACTCCTAATTGCACTGTCACTAATATTCGTAATTCCGAATCATTCGACTTCATAATGTCGGTAGCAATAAACATCTATTATACTATTATTTGTTTTCCTATATTTTTTCAACATAACCTTCTTTTACACTATTATTCAAAGTCATATCTTTTTTGTTTAGATTTATTTTTATTTTGTTGGCATATTAGCATGTATACTTGAGGAAGTGCTTGCTTCGCACTCACTAATTATATGAATTGTTTTTTTTTATTAGTTAAAGCGTCTTCTTTAATTTTATTTAAAGCGGGTGTGTACCTGAAAAGATATCCATACGTTAGGTTAGGTTAGAACTGTGACCAGCTACTCGCGAGTCGAGCGAGCAAAGCGAGCGGTGCCGCGGCAGCGGCCGGCGAGCGCAACCTGGAAATTTGTCGCCAGTATTTTTTTCATAGTGCCCCCAACACGACATTCTGACCAAAAACGACTGGGGGCACCCCGACTCGGACAGGTTAGGTTAGAAGGGGATGGCGGGGTCTGAAAGACCCCGCCATCCCCTTCGTGGTTATTTTTTTTTAAACCACCCAGAAGTAGGAGCACCGCGAAGCGGTGCTCCGTCGAATTTTCTCGACATTTTACTTTATTTAGTTTGACTAAATTTTCGACATTTTACTGGATTTAGTTTGACTAAATCCAGTAAAATGACTAAATAAAAATATCACCGTAATAATGTTTAGGGATAAAAACGTTATGATAAAAAACAGTAGGAGTTTCAATATATTTACAGTAACGATATTATTGATAACAATTTTCGGAAAAATGAGTGTTATGAACATCGCCGGTAGCACTACAAAAAGTATGAATAAAAACTTTAGGATGAAAAATTTTAGGAAGAGTGATCATTCGGATTACAAATCGTTAGGAAGAACAATTTCGGGTAAACAACTTTAGGCGAGCCAATATGGACCCCTCGTTGAGAGCAACTGGATGAATAATGTGATGTCATTCTAAATCCAAGATGGCGGAATAGTTATTTTTAATGCACTTCTACAATATGGGTATCAAATGAAAGGGCTCTTTGAGAGCAACTTCAAAAATAATGTGACGTCATTATAAATCCAATATGGCGGACCATCTGAGAAGGCGGAATAGTTATTTTTAATGCCCTTCTACAATATGGGTATCAAATGAAAAGGCTCGTGGAGAACAACTCAAAAAATAATGTGACGTAATTACAAATCCAATATGGCGGACCATCTAGGATGGCGGAATAGTTATTTTTAATGCACTTCTATAATATAGGTATCAAATGAAAAGGTTTGTGATTTAACTTACAAAAAGAACTGAAATCCCACCAAAAACATTTCATGTAAAGTGTTGCCAAAACGAGCACATAAGGTTTGCCCTACAAAAAAGATATCAGATCTTATGTAGAACCAAGCTTCTGAATCTACACGGCCTAACTCTACCAACTCTAACCTCACAAATTCTACACATTAGCAAAAATGTATGGCTTGGCTGTTTCGTTACTTACTTCAGAAACTAAATATTAGCATCACCTCCACGACGGTAGCGAAACGGTGAAGTCATACATTTTTGCTAATGTGTAGAATTTGTGAGGTTAGAGTTGGTAGAGTTAGGCCGTGTAGATTCAGAAGCTTGGTTCTACATAAGATCTGATATCTTTTTTGTAGGGCAAACCTTATGTGCTCGTTTTGGCAACACTTTACATGAAATGTTTACAAGTGTTAAATAATAATTCTACTAAAGAATAATAGCTAAATGTTATGCAAATCACAAAAACCTTTTCTCAATTATATTGGGTTCTGCTCGGCTTCCAGTCTAACCGGATGCAGCTGAATATCAGTATTTTACATGGGGCGACTCGATTCGACATCCAAAACCCAGTTTATAATAAAAAGCTATGTAATAAATACATTATAGCTGTCATATACATAATAATAAGGATGTTAATAAAAATGTCATATAGTAAAAAGGCTAAATTTATATTATATATTATTATAATTTATATTATATATAATGCATGGAATGGAAGCGAATTTTTGTAACGAAATTTTACAAAGCATTGTGAACTTTATATCAATTAGATGAGAGATCTCAGAGATTAACTGCAAAAATTCCCGCGAAATTCACCGAAAGACGTGGAACGTGTTTTTCTGTATTTTTTCTGGTATGTATGTTACACAATAAGCATAAAGATAAATATAATGTTTTGCATGCTTTGGATACAAAAATCCGCTTCAATGTAAATTGATCCTAAGTTAATAACCGATTCAGAATTAAATTCCATATGTATATCTAGATCGGGAGCCAAGTTTCCTCGATGCAGGACCAAAGTGGAGCGCTGGTCGTGAGACGAGCTGGTCAACAGCTCGTCTCACCGTTTTCTACGAAGTTTGTTGCGATACCTTCTGGCTGCCTCAGGGCTCCAGAAAGTGGTTATTTTCGTCCACAACTCATTGAACATGGCCGGCTCAGGCCGTGTTTAACATAGCGGGTTTTTGTGATCAACAAAGTGTATTTTTTAAAATCATCTGACGAGTCCTCCCGCCCTGAGTAGACCAGAAGAGACCGTCAGACTCGTTCTGACTAAAATCCCCCATATTCCTTTGTTGCCCTCTACGTTCCAGGGTCACGATAACCTGTTAATACAGTCCCGCGACCCCGGCAACAAAGTTTCTTGGAGCGCAAAACATTCAAACGATACAACAATTTACAACCATCGTCTTTAAAATGCGATGAAATGTCAAATATTGCATTATGGTGACTTCTTAAGCGACCATCGTTTACAAATGTCTATTATATCATTCATTGACGTTTTTATATTGAGTAAGTATAAGCGTTAAATTATAGCTTGTCGCTGTTGTGTTAGATTAGTCCATAATGTGGACCCGAGTCTGCTTTTTAACGCAGCCGTAACTGTTTTGACTTCGGGTTGGTAATGGTTAGCATGATTTGTAGATTTTGGTGTTATTTAAGCTCATCACCTGTATAAGGTCTCAAAGTATATGTTTTTGTGATAAGATGTAGCACTTTTTAGTTAGAACTTTTTCGCCAATCAATCAAATCGTTTTCCAAAATATTTCAAGTGGACTAGCATCTGACGGGGGCCTTAGAGGGCCAGAGCTTGCTGGGGTCGCGGGACTACGTCATCAGGTAGCCGTGACACTAGAACGTAAAGGGCTATTGTGGATTTGAGTCAGTACGGGTCTGACAGTCCGTCCCATCCCGTCCTGGCTGAGAGAATGATGATTGTTGGATGTGATTGTACAGTGTAAAGTGTTGTAAAGTGGATCTGCGTTTGTTATAAACGATGCAGGATAATATTATTACCTATAATATCTGTGAGTTCGTTTCGACGAACTCAGAAAAGAAGTAGTATGATTAAATTGAATTAAATCTCAAGACACACACCCAGAGTAGATATGAGCGCCGATGGCCAATTCCACGGCGGCGGCGTGGCCTGTATATTTTTACGGCGGCGGCGGCGTCGCGGCGGCGCGTCGGGTCCGGCCGTGCGCCTTAATTTTTTTATTAGGGAGAGATTTCTTAAGAAGAAAAATGAAGAAAATTATGTTGTTGTTACGTACCAAAATAGTTTTATAAAGAAACGATATAAAGAAAATAGTTTTATAATTTGTTAATTACAATTTTAGTCTTCTATATTTAGAGATTACGTTTCCAAAAACAATAATTGTTTCAGTATTTTAAGATGCGAGACGAGAGTTTTTAATCAAAGCACTATCTATTTTTTTTTATGTGAAATGGGTTTGCTATTGACCATAGTTTTTTTTTATCGTGGTAAAATCATCAAATGAGTCCTCCTACCCAGGGCAGGGCGGGAGGGACTGTCAGACTTGTACTGACTAAACCACGGTGTCTTTCAGTAGCCCTTTGTGTACATGGTCCTTGGTCGGACAGCGAGTCTCCTATTACTCGCCACCCGCATGCCCGCGCCTTCACTGGCCGGAGGTGGTCCCGCGACGTCCGACGTCGTGGGCGTCTACCACTGCGCCGTGGGCGAGGGTTCTCCCTCGCGCGTCCCGCTTCCTCCTTCGCGAGCATGCTGCTTCGCAGAACGAGGCGACCGCTTCCCACTCCGTTTCACCCCGCAGCATGGCGGCGACCAATGCCGAGGTCGTCGCCTATCGCCTGCGCGAGGACACGGCGGTGCTCTCACCAAACGGGGCAGTCCTGCATCGTATGCTCCACCGTGTCCTCCAGGCGGTCCTCGCAGTGGTGACACCCAGACGTTTCCTCCCTCCTTATCCAACACAGGTACCTCCCGAAGCATCCGTGTCCACTGTCCGGTGAGGACCTGCGTCAAGCGGTAGGTGAGGACGCCGTGGGACCTATCCAGCCACTCCTCAAAGAGGGATCTTACCGCCGTGATTGCGGCGAGCCCGTTGACCCTAGTCTAGGTCACGAATGACTAAGACAAGGTTGACGATACCAGAAGTAGGAGCCCCGCTAAGCGGGGCTCCGTCGATTTCTCTTGTGAAGGAAGAACTATAGTTTTGCCTGGGCCAGACTAGCACAAACATAGGACAGTGACCATGTTAGGGACTTTAACCATGGCGTGATGTGACGCGATTCGATCGATTCCAACCACAATCGAAAATCAACCTTGCCACTACGAAATAATGATGCAATTCGATGGACTTGACGTCGTTGTGTCGTCCCTTAGAAATTTGTGCAAGTATCTTCCCACACACGTTTCAGTATACTTGCGCAAGTCTGGATTACCGCAAGTATACTGTAAGTAACTTTTCACACGTTCCGGTTGCCGGGTAGCCGGTGCCGGTATGGCAAATTATGCCGGTACGTGTGAAAGCTATAGTACTTGCGCTGCCGGATACCCGGCACAGGCTACCCGGCAACCTGAACGTGTGAAAAGGCACTAACGTGTGTGGCATAAGCTACGTAGTGAGTGTAGCAAAGAGGCTAGAGCGAACAAATGCCGAATGCCATCAGGACGCGCGTGTGAGCGAGAAGGCAAGTTGCGACTCTTCGTGGCGGCGCGCCGCACGTTTCTTTCGGCGGCGGCGCGCCGACCGAAATCACGGCGACGGCGGCGCGCCGGCGCGGCGCTCATATCTAACGCACACCTGTATGTTTTATTAGAACTTTCCTAACTATACGTACAAAATATAGTTTACTGTATAACTTATCTCCGTTTCAATATCGCTAAGTCTATGACTCGATAGCGATCTTATCGCTATTCGCGATATCTTTCGGATGGAGTGAATGAACTCAAAGCAAAAAGGAAGTTTGGCCGACGATAAGAGAAAATGTGTCACAAAGTTTATATGGAGAAGCAGAAGAAGAACGATAATAGTTTTGTTTATTAATTCATTTGAAATACATTTAATGGATAAGAACATTATCACAAACACTACAATGATAGGACCGTCATTGGTCGAAAGGCGACCACCAGTAAAAATCCTAGTAATCCTAATACTAATATTATAAATGCGAAAGTTTGTGAGGATGTAAGTATGCGTATGTGTATGTAGGTATGTTTGTTACTGTTTCACGCAAAAACTACTGAACGGTACTGGATGACATTCGATACACAGATAGTTTATAACCTGGATTAACACAAAGGATAGTTTTATCCCGATTTTATGTTCCCATGAGGTGATTTTCGAGTTTGCAGCGACTGAAACCGCAGGCAACGCAAATGGCAAAAGAGGTGTGCAATCTATGCAGTTAAAGTGCAATAATTTAAAGTAATATGCGTCTACGGATTGAAAGTAAACGTCAGTGACCTCCATCTGTCAACTGGCACTTGAAAATTGCGTTTAGCAAACACTAAATTGTGCAAATAATTTTTCAATAAAAAAGTTTGTTATCTTCTTTATGTTATTTTCGTAGAATTATTTAAGAGCGTTTTATAAAATAGTACATGACGTCACAATATGGCGCAAGCGCAGGTTTTTTTCACATCGTAGAAGCATTGTAAATACTAGTCTACCTAATTAGTACTGATTTTAGCTCTAACATTCAAAACGCTTGCTAATTATTTTCAGTCACTTTCATGAAACTGAAATACCCTCTATAATGAGTATACTATTATGTTACACTGTGTTAGTTTCATCTCGTTATCTCACCTTTCTATCAAATTCTTAATTTTACGCCAGTAATTATTTCCTCTTATCTCTGAATTGAGAAAACTTTAGTTATACGTTAGGTAGGTATAATGTAAAGGGGTATTTATACGAGAGAGATCATTAAATTACTGTATTAATTATATGATATAAAACTTCCTATAAATGCGTGTATACATTTTATAATGTCATTAAAATGTTATGACGAAATGTTGTGTTCAGTTTTCCTTGTAATTATGTCTTTTTACTTTCAATATTTTAATGTATTTACAATTTACGATCACGATGAACTTGTTTAGTTCTACTAAGTTAGCGTTAAGTAATTTCGCATAACTTGAAACTTGAACTTTAAGTAGGTAACTGATATTATACAAGCTAGTATTGTTTTATCATTGTAAACAAAGGTTTTTGTGTATGTCCTGTGATAATTATTGCAGTCTGGAATTGTGTCCTCAATTCAATTTTCTTCATTTCTGGACATTTTTTTTCCACTAATATGTTGAAATTTCAGTTGAAATTAGACCTCAAGCCTTTATCTGTCAAAGTGACGTATCTATATAGATATAATCCATAAATACAACTACCCTTTTCACAAAATTTTCTTTATGCCGCTAAAATATTTACACACACTACGAGTATATCAAAAAAAGTAATTATACATTCAACACCTACCTTTATCAATAGGGTTGCAACTCCTCAGTCAAAACAAATCCTTGTTAAAGGGGAGCACTCACACGCGTACTGTTTTCACCGCTATCTTTAGAGATCGAGAGTGGCGCGTATTGGCCGCGCGCGCGCTTCACCGCCAATGCGCGTACGCACCGCACACACCCGCGCGCACTCCTACTCCTGTCCTACACTGCTGCCCCGTACCGTACCACCAGATAATGCTTCCTGATCTTGTAACAATGCCTTGTAACTTAAAAGTCAGTTTGTCACGTATTGTGTCCAAAAGTACGGTTTTGGAAATGTCAAATACCTGCGTAGCATTTTTGAGTATTCTCTTTTAAGTGGTAGAAATATATGGCCGATGTTGTCCTGGTACTGTCTTAATAGGGCCCTGGATTGCTTAGGGCATTTGAAAGAACAGGGTGGTTTTTAGTGAGTAAGTCTGGCAGTCCCTTCCGTTCCATCCAGGGATTTATTTGATGATTTTAACCCAAAAAAGGGCTGATGTTTACGAGCTTTTTGCTAATATCCTTCCTTAGTCGGAAACTGCAGCCTTACTCTCGACACTCGATCTCAATTGAAATTGGAAATTGGGATCGAGATCTTGTCATTTGGCACTCTTGAATGTTACACTAGCTCACGATTGGAACAGTACCTATTGGGCGGATTTTTTTGGAACTAAATGAAATCGACTTTACTCGAATGAATCAGCACACATTTATACATGATTTAATGAGTAATTCAATATTTTTAAATTTAGTAATTAACGTTTTCATTTGTATGGCCACTCCATGACAATCAGTGTAGGTATAGTCAAATATGCAGTCGATTCAAATCTCAATCTCGACTTCGTTCAAGAGTGTCAATTTTCTGAATATTGGAATTGAAACTGAATCAAATTGGAATACGATCGAGATAGGGATTGATTTCAAGAGTAAGGCCCGTTCTTTTTCTTTAATTTTCTGATCATTGTTCCAAGGTTTCTTGTTGACAGTGACAGAAAACTCCCGCACATTATGAACGAGATTTTAATTTTCTTTTTCTTTTTTTATTAAAGAATAATAAGGTAGGTAGGCAGTATAAAGCGTTGTTTTAAAACAAAATATGCACCAACAAAAAATCATACGATAATTAATCACGAAATCACACGTTTTCCTTACATCCATTACATTTATCGCTCGATGCATGTGCACGTCATTATAACGCAACTGCGGCCATTATGCAATATTAATGACATATGTGACATTGCCACTTACGTCAATTTGACGTATGGTAATGACAGAAGTGTCATTTACTTGTTACAAGCGTTTGATTTGACGATGCATCCGTCAGTAAATTATTGAAATGTTAAATAGTAATTCATTTTAATGCATTTAATGATAGTCAAAATTACATAAGTTGAACTCCAATTTAAACTGTTATCAAACTTTGAACCTCCTTAAACGAATGATTGATACGTGAATTTGAATTTGGTAAGAAGAGGATTAACCGTATAGTTCGGTAGCGCCCCCGAAATGGGCGCGACAAGTAAACCTACGCTGGCTCAGTAGTGGGTCCAAAAGGGGCAGACGTTGTAGTCATACGACATCCTCATTATAAATTTAAAAAATATAATATTCCCTGCGTAAAATTCTATGAGTGCGCATTAATTAAGAATGTTCAATAAAAATCTGATTTATTCACGAAATTAAAACTTCTACATTTAGCGCTTATTTTCTTAATTTACCGTATCAAAATCCAAAAGTGTAAATACGATCTTCGCCATTTTGATGGCGGTGCTGGGTAGGGCTAATAAATAAATAAAATAAAAAAGCCTTTATTATTTCCTATAAGCCTTACAAAAAAGAACGATTTGCACAATACTTATTTTGTTAGTAAGTCACACTAATGTTGTTTTATACTTATTACCTAAATTCTTTGATTTATTTATTGTTATAGGAACCCCTTGATAGGGTATAGGCCTCCTCCAATTTCTTCCATTTTTCCCTGTCCTGCGCTATTCTGGTCCAGTTTTTCCCCGCTACCGATATTATGTCATCCACCCATCGTTTTTGTGGTCTACCCACTTTTCTCTTTCCTTGTGGGCCGGTCCATTTGGTACACTTGAGAGTCCACCTCTGGTCGGTGTATCTTGCTACATGGCCGGCCCAGTTCCATTTCAGTTTTAGTGCATTGTGTAGCGCATCTGTGAGTTTTGTCTTTTTTCTTATTTCTTGACTTCTTACTTTGTGAATTTTCCTAATGTTTAATATGCTTCTTTCCATTGCTCGCTGACAAGTATTTATTTTGTTCATGACCTTGTTTGTAAAGGTCCAAGTTTGGGAGCCATAGGTCAAGCAAGGCAGAATGCAAGTGTCCATTACAGTCTTTTTCATTTCTAGGTCGTAATTACCTTTCAGTATTTCCTTGTGCGCCCAGTATTTGTTCCAGCTGCATGTGATTCTTCTGTTGACCTCATCTTCATTATTTGTCTTACAAAATGATACTTGCTTTCCTAAATATATATACTTGTCAACATATTCCAGTTCTACACCTTCTAACATGATCTTTCCTTTTAAGCTGTTTGACATAATTTTTGTTTTGCTTAGATTCATATGTAAGCCTACGTGTTTGCTTTCTTCATTTAGTTGGGATATCATGTTTTCCAGCTTCTTATGGGTTTCGGCGAAGATTACGATATCATCAGCAAATCTTAGATGGGTTAGGCGTGTGTTGTTGATTGGGACGCCTTCAGAGGTCCAGTTTAGTTTGGAGAATATGCACTGTAGGACCGCTATGAACAATTTAGGGGATATCGGGTCTCCCTGCCTGACGCCTCGGGCTATTCTGATCTCCTCACCTCGAGATTCCAGTTTGACTCTGCTCACACTGTTTTGATATATGTTTTTTAGGGTTCTGGTGATAACTGGGTCAATGTTGCAGTTGTGTAAAGCTTGCCAAATAGAGTTATGATGGAGACTATCAAACGCTTTTGTGTAGTCGATGAAACCTATATACAGGTTTTTGTTGTACTCTGTATATTTTTCCAATACTTGTTCTAGCGTGTGAATGTGGTCCATAGTCGAAAATCCGAAATCCGGGTAGGGCTAAAAATCATAAAAATGTGGTTTTCGGACATCCAACGGATCAATATAGGAGGAATGAATAACTTCTCATTTAGTATTGTAACGAATTCATACATCATTCAACATAAATTAGCAGTGGTAATGAAGAATTTGATATCTGAACTCGAACTTTCGCGCCACTTTTGTTTGTTTACATTTTTATTTTTCACTTTGATCACATACGCGCGCTTATACTCAATAAAAATTAAGATATATATCATGCCAAATGTTATAAATAACGTAAAAAAGTACAGATCTTGGCGCAATTCTCTAATAAAGGGCCAATAACACGTATTTTTCATTACCACTACTCAATTTGTGTTCGTAAACGACAACCATGTTTATTTTTTTTTAATCGTAATGATGTGTGAAAGCGAGTATTCTAATCGATTCCATAATTGATTTTTTGTCAACTCGACTGAAAAAAATAAGGAAACTAGGAAATCGATTAATAAAAATTAAAATAAATTTGTTTTAAGCTTAGAATACAATTACTATCTATTATAATATTGTTTAAAGCTTTTATAATAATATTACGTATGTACATTGTCATTCCCAAAAAACAATAATAGACAAAGGAACAATGTCAGTAATAAATGTTTGAATACGCGGCAATTATTTAATTCTAAAATTTTGAATTAGGAATGCGCTCGCTGTGGTACTCGCTATTCAAAATTTATGTAATAACATTTTAATTTATTAGCTAATTTTTACTGTACTTACATTTTATTTTGTACAATAATATAATTTTTAAGGTTGAATGAATATAGGATGCCTTGGATCTTGATAGGCTTTTTATAAATGATTTTGTTTCTTACCAAATAAAAGTTTTTTTTTAATCGTGGTAATCTAATAATAATATCGTGGTAATCGTGGTAATAAAAATCATCAAATGAGTCCTCCCACCCCGGGCAGGGCGGGAGGGACTGTCAGACTTGTGCTGACTAAAATCCACGGTGTACTTCAATAGCCCTTTATGTTCCGGGGTCACGGTAATGAAATAACTCCCGCGACCCCGGCAGGCTTTGGCCCTCTAAGTCATTATGCTGACGCTCTTTGAGGCGCGTGTGGAACACGACGCGCTGTCGACCCGGGCATGGTCGATGGTCCATGGTCGGGCATGGTGGCATGCCCGTGCCTACGGTGGCCGGAGGTCGTCTGCCGACTTCCGACGCCGCGGGCGTCTACCACTGCGGTTGGGGCGGAGGGAGGACGCTGTCCTCTCCCTCTCGCGGCTCCAAATAAAAGATAGCCAAATTAATTAATTTATTGTACAAAATTGTTTCGTGAGATTGGTTTGATCATGTAAGTATTACAAGTCAGAAATCGAGCTTTTGAATTAAAACCGGCCAAGTGCGTGTCGGGCCACGCACAGTGTAGGGTTCGTAGTTGCCCATCAAAATACTTATGCGAACTAATTAAACTGATTCGCTGAATTTAATTTTAAAAAGAAGAATTTTTAAAATCGGTCCAGGCGTCTTTGAGAAATCGGGGAAAATACATAAAAAAAAAGATTACGACGAATTGAGAACCTCCTCCTTTTTTTGAAGTTAGTTAAAAATAGTTGACAATAAAAACCTACCTATCCCCAAAACATACCCACCTATTATAGCTGTAAAAATAAAGTTTACAAACTAACATTTGCAGTTGAAGAACATGTTCTGCGATACATTTTGTTTAGGAAAATATGCTATCCAAGTACGTTTTATAAGTTGGTCGACTATTACTCGTAAACTTGTAAAGCCTACTTAGTCGTGATAATTTTCCTTTAAACTTCGTTATATATACTACTATTGTGAATTTTTTCACACCCCCAAACATAACCGTTTAGCTGGTAGATGGGGGGACACTCGAGTCGAGCAAAAATTAGCACTTTAAAGCTTAATATTTCACAAACGAATCTTTTTATCAAAAAATTGTTAATGGAAACTATCAATATTTTTTAAAGACCTATTTAATGATACCCCACACTAAGGGGTACGCGAGAAATAAAAAAAAAACATCCCCACTTTACGTGTACAGGAGGTACCCTAAAAAAAATATTTTACGAGATTTTATTTTACCACTTTTTCGGCACAACAAATCCGTATATTTACACCAAATTACAGCTTTCTAGTACTGAGCGTCTCTGAGCTAAACTGCGGACAGACGGACGGACGGACGGACATGGCGAAACTATAAGGGTTCCTTGTTGACTACGGAACCCTAAAAAAAGAAAATGCTAGGTATATTTTTATACTATTCGATGTCGCTGTTAAGGATCAAATTCGGTGAAGTAATGATAATTTGGTAAAATAATTATGAACTAATATACAGACAATAATTTAGTCATTGTACAGCAGATCAAAATCAAAATTCGCGCAAACTCAATTTAAAGTTCGAATTTCAAAAAAATATTTAATGTATTTGCACCGCGAAGTGATAATAAAAATTTGAAATGAGAACAGTATGTTGTGAACATGTAGCGAAATTCTATTTAATGGAATATATTCCATCCCTCGTAAAAATCGAATTATTAAAAAAAAATCCTTATACCTCAAGTTTGTTGCATGTTAAGTACTTCACAGAATATTGATAGTTTGATTGCTGAATTTATATTTCAAAAATTTAATTTTTATGATGTTTTTTAATTTTTATCAAATCGACTTCGAGACTTCCTTCAGGATTTTTCGCTATTCCTCATAGTTCAAAATTTAGCCATCCACGCCCCGTTGGAAATAATAATTGTTTATTACTGCAAGGAATCATTTAGAAGTACTCCCATCTCTCAGCATTAGATCCGAACCCGGTGTTTAGCCTCCAATGAAACACCGATATTTATTACTATATAAAACATAAAATTAAATAAATTATTGCGTAAACGACACTACTTGAAATATTATAACATGATTCAGATTTAGTTTCATAGACTTATTGCATAGACTGAGCTTTCTATAGTCAAATAAGCGGATAAATCAGTCCATGCTCTATGTCTTGTTTTACTTTTTTTTCATGTTCGATTATGATGCGAGTATCGATTAGGCTGAATGAACGTTTTTAATCGTTTTGTGAACATTGGGTTTACGGTCAGCACTAAAAAGAGTCATGTTGCAACATAGTTTTTGCTAATTTTTATCCAGACTTTGATCGTTATTATTTATGAAATTATGTATGAACACCAGCAAATCTAATAATGTATATAGTAATTTATTTTATTTATTTCACTGTGTAACCATTATTATCATGTGATAAGCTTGTTTATGTACATATTTTTCTGCACGTCTAAATTACCTAGTTTTTGGAACGGTGTAGCATTTTGTATGTTACACACATTTTACAACAGAATGAGGCAGTTTTATTGACCTCAACATGTTCTTAGAGATATTGCTCACAAACTTATCGCATGAAATAGCTGTAGTAACATATTTTTGATCAAAAATTGGATGCTGAAAGTTGACAAAAAATCTTGTGTAATAGCTCAAATTTCGAATCACCCGGTCGACTCAGCTGATGTGTCATGTGTCAAAATGTTGTCGTGCAGAGTGGTTAAATGCAAATTAATGATTAGGATTTAAATGAAGTTTAAATTTCGAACACATTTTAAGATTGATCGTTGGAATGATGTGGCAGTATTACTTGCCGTAATTACAATGGATTTTGAATGTGAATTATTATTATTGATGTTGTTTTTTTTTCTATGAATTGTCTCGTTAGCTATTCGTTTGTCGATATGATAATTAAATGTATTGTGTTTAAGACTTGCAGTAGCGTCTTTAACCAATTTTTTATAGATTCGTTTTTTTTTATTGATTGAATCGTTCAGAATAATGATGGCATATAGTTATGAAGAATAGGTAAATTAAATCTTTATTTCAGACCTAAGTTTGTATGTTTGTTGTAATAATAAGTAATATAAATCCATTATTTGGGCAAAGAAACTGTAAAATTTCTTTTAAAGCCTATAATATTGAAGCAGATGCGACACAAACTTTATGGTGTAAATCACTTATTTTTATGGCTCGAAATAGACCGTTTTACGATAGGCACGACTACCAGTTTCCGAAACCTATTATTGTGTTGTAAAATATCTTGTTGTCGTCGATAACTCAATAAGGAAGAATAGCTAATTAATTATGTAACTTGTATTTATTAACTATCTTTTCAGAACCATCATTTAGGTACTTGATTCTTGAAAAGAAACATTATTTTATTTTACCTATCTATTTATCTTATAGGTACACATTTTCTTAAATTCGTCTGCTTCATATTATGTCTGTACCACAGACTTACTGAGAGTAAGGTAATTATTTCAAGTAGATTTTTTATGTCTACCTTGTTTGTTCATACAAGTTATCTACAACTAATCTGACACAATACTAACATAAAAGAAGTGATTGCACAAACATTTGCTAACATAAGATTCAAATTACAAGCCTTCTGAATATTTATGATTATAATTATAAATATACTAGCTCTTGCCAGCGGCTTCACCCGCTAAAACTTGGAAATTGTCCCACCGGAACGGAAACTTGGATAAAAACTATCCTATGTGTTAATGTAGGTTATAAACTATATATGTACTAAAGGAGATTGCTCTGCGCCCATACGTTGTTCGCCCTGGAACCAATAGCATCGGAAAATTATATTTTGTGTTGTTGATCATTAGTAAACTCCTATATGATCTTATTTTTATAGCGGACTAGCTGCAGAATAGATATATTCCAAAAAAATAATCAGATTTTGAGGTTATAATCGAACCATAACAACGACTAGTAGGTATAGTTTTTCATAGATTAGTGATTTTTAAGAAACTGAAAAGCAATGTCATAAAATATTTAGCTATTTTAAGCACCTCCCTAGATAATTGGATAGGTACCTATGCAGTTTTTAGGGTTCCGTAGTCAACAAGGAACCCTTATAGTTTCGCCATGTCCGTCCGTCCGTCCGTCCGTCCGTCTGTCCGCAGTTTAGCTCAGAGACGCACAGTACTAGAGAGCTGTAATTTGGTGTAAATATACGGATTTGTCGTGCCGAAAAAGTGGTAAAATAAAATCTCGTAAAATATTTTTTTTTAGGGTACCTCCTGTACACGTAAAGAGGGGATGTTTTTTTTTTTCTCGCGTACCCCTTAGTGTGGGGTATCATTAAATAGGTCTTTAAAAAATATTGATAGTTTCCATTACCAATTTTTTGAAAAAAAAAATTCGTTTGTGAAATATTAAGCTTTAAAGTGCTAAATTTTGCTCGACTCGAGTGTCCCCCCCTCTACCAGCTAAACGGTTATGTTTGGGGGTGTGAAAAAATTCACAATAGTAGTATATATAACGAAGTTTAAAAGAAAATTATCATGACTAAGTAGGCGTACGAGTAATAGTCGACCAACTTATAAAATGTACTTGGATAACATATTTTCCTAAACAAAATGTATCGGAGAACATGCCCTTCAACTGCAAATGTAAGTTTGTCAACTTTATTTTTACAGCTGTAATATTTTAATAATATGTTTTTACGGTATGTTTTTTGGGGATAGGTAGGTTTTTATCGTCAACTATTTTTAACTTACTTCAAAAAAAGGGGGAGGTTCTAAATTCGTCGTAATCTTTTTTTTATGTATTTTCCCCGATTTCTCAAAGACTCCTGGACCGATTTTGAAAATTCTTCTTTTTAAAATTAAATTCAGCGAATCAGTTTAGTTAATTCGCATAAGTATTTTGATGGGCAACTACGGAACCCTACACTGTGCGTGGCCCGACACGCACTTGGCCGGTTTTTCTCTAAAGCGTTAAGTGTATTGTAAGTTCAACGTTTAAATGCATAGAATCTATTAACATAGCTACCTGTATTCTTAGAATTCATTTTAGACTGACAGTGACATTAGTGACTAGGGACGACGATCTAAGATCGATTAATCGAAGAATCGATTTTTCAGGTCCAATAGATCGATTTTTTTAACCGAAAAAATCTGATTTTACTGATAAGAGATCATTTAATATCTTTCTTGTTTTTCATAAAATGGATAATATTTACATTATAAAATGTAAACTTGAAAAATAAAATCGATTTTTTAGAAATCGATCTACTTATACGTTTTTTCGTAAGTCGATACATTGGCTTACGATTCGAATCGATTTAAAATCGAAATAAATTATACTATAAGGAAATTAAAAATTCAGTCGATCGATTACAATCAATCGGCCATCCCTATTCTATATCCGCACGACATGACGTTTGGTGAAGATGGCGGCCATTGATGTTATTAGTCGCGTAAAATACTTTTTATTGTTCATTTTGGCATACAGCTAGTCCGTGTTACAAAAGTATTTGCAACTAATATAATAAAATAGACAGTTATTTATCGTGTATTCCAATACATTTTGTTGCATAGGGCCATTCCGGACATTGTCCTTTCATCCAAATCCGTTCAGTAGTTTTTGCGTGAATGACAAACAAACATCCATACATCATGGCCGCAAAAACTTTCACGTTTATAATATTATTAGGGTTGTCTAGTGTTAGATAAGAGAATCTTAATTAAATAATACATTGCTCAACAAATGGAGGCATTCGGGTAGATTGTTAGCTAATTAGTAACGACTGTGTCTGGGTTAGGTTAACCTCTCAGGTACCGCGCTCGCGTATCGTAAACTCCGTCCCGTCCTTGACATTTACGAGCGCTTACGTCATCGCGCGCGTCAAGTGGCGGCCGCTTACATTAACCGTTATCGCTCCAGTTAGAATTACTCAAATGGCCAACTGTAAACAGTTTCGTATTCGCTGATAAAGAGTCTTTGTATTACAACATAAACAATTCTTGTATGACTACTTTGGTATTATAAATATCCCATAGATAGGAGAGATCTCGCCGTAATTAGACCCGTTGACGTATCTTATTTATTTTTGATAAAACTACTGAATCAATTTACACGAAACTTTAGAACTAATATAACGAATATATAAGTAATCTAATAAGAAAATTCCAACATATAATGTTATAAGATTCCAACTCAAAATTCAACTTACATGGAGCTATTATTTGTTAATATTGCGCGACTGTCAACACTGGCCGACGCTCACAATAATTGTAATCACTCGAGATACAATGACTCTTATCTCAAACGGTAAAAAGTTTCGTGTTCCTTAGTAACGAGACTTTGTATTTCAATATAAACACCTCTTGTATAAGTACTTCGGAATTAAAATATCCTGTAGATAAGAGATCTCGCCGTAACCACAGCCGTAACTAGACCTGTTGACGTACCTTATTTATTTTTGATAAAACTACTGAATCAATTTACACGAAACTTTAGAACTAATATAACGAATACATAAGTATTCTAATAAAAAAATTCTCACATACACTATTCCTATAAGATTCCAACTCTAAAATTCATTTATTTAGGAGGAGCTGTAATTTTTCCATGCGCAGTTCAATGCACGACTTTGTAAACGATCATCCGTGTTATTATGAACAGGTATCACTATAAAATGTTTTTTAGGATACTACATAAACCTTCTTCAACTGATTACTAACCTTGAATCGAAAAAATAAACAACGGAAATTCCATGGTATTAGAAATACATTGTTGACAACCGAATTGGCCTATAGGAGGGACAAAAACCTATTTCTACTCGATAATTTACGTTTTCCAATTAAAATTTTAGTTGAAATCTAACATAAACACGACACTTTATCAATTTCAGTACACTTATAGTCCTATCATGGAAAAAATAAGACATAAACAACATTTCAAGTGGTAGATCACTTGACATTTTGACATCGACAAAGAGCGATTCTTTTTTTTTTTTTATAATGACACCCAGTTGATTTCAGTAACTATTCGGTACAATAATAATCGACTAAAATCGAGCTCTATGGATGAATTTTTTCAAGCAATTCTGAGCCATAGTGTTAAATATAAATAAGGTTGAAGTAGGCTTGTACGCGCGTGCCGCGCGCGAACCACATATGGTTCCTCAGGACTCAACGGTGGTGACCGTTTAGGAACCACATTTGGTATCTCAGGACGATAGAGGTTAAAGCGGGGAATTCATTAGACGGTCATGCCCGCGGGCAGTTTGTACGGGCATGTCTGTCGCCACAATGCACTGTAGGTACAGACTCATCAGTTTGTTCTATGAACATGTGCCCGCGCACTGTTGACTGCGGTCGGCGGTGGTCCGACACCTGGTTAACATACCACAGACCTATAGTTGCGAGATTCCGGCGGGCATGTCTGCAAACTTGCCCGCGGGCATATCTGAAACGTGAAATCCCCGCTTTAGTACTTGGCTGGGTAGACAATATATCTTGCAGAGACAAAAAGCAACAGACAGCTGTAATCTGCGCATTGACTTGCCAGTCATCATTTGCATACCTACATACGTGAAGCAAAAATTTTGTAAGTAGGTTCACCTTTTTTCGCAACAGCGAATGGAGTATGGTATTTCACACAGATAATGTAGGGAAGAAGTGTAGGAAGCAAAATTTTTATGTCATCACCATCAGCTGGAAGACGGCCACTGCTTAACATAGGCCTCCCACTTAGACCGCCACGCCGAACGACAATTCGCCACTTGCATCCATCGGTTGCCCGCGACTCTCACGATGTCGTCGGTCCACCTAGTGGGAGGCCTGCCTACGCTGCGTCTTCCGGTCCGTGGTCGCCACTCGAGATTTTTTCTTCCCCATCGGTTGTCAGTTCTACGAGCGATGTGGCCTGCCCATTGCCACTTCAACTTGCAAATTTTATGAGCTAGATGTCGGTGACTCTGGTTCTTCGCCGAATATCTATGTTCCGGATTTTATTCCGCAAAGAAACTCCGAGCATAGCTCTTTCCAATGCTCGTTGAGTGACTCTTAGTCTCTCTAAAAGGCCAGCAGTCAAAGACCACGTTTCAGAGCCATATGTCATCACTGGCAACACACACTGGTTAAACACCCTTATCTTGAGACACTGTGGGATTCTCGATGAGAAGATATCACGTAGCTTCCCAAACGCTGCCCATCTGAGTTGGATTCTTCGGGCGACCTCTTTCTCGAAGTATTTTTATGTAATATGACAGAAAAACGTAAATTAACGTGAAGTAAACATAAACTAACGTTTCCTTCAATAGCCATTTACTTTCCGGGGTCACGGTTACTTAATAAGACAGTCCCTCGACCTCGATGGTCATGAGGCTCAAAAGCCTTAGACCCATTCGAATCAGTACACCAACACAACATTGTTAGCATTCAGTATACTTAGAGCGCTATCTCCTATAATGGCGTTTATCGCAATATTTCCTGCTATAAAACAGGAGTCCAATAGAAAGTGCGATATGTAATTTTGCTTGAAATTGATCTTGATGTGCGTACTACATAGTATACATAAAGATGTGTATCATGTCTTGTATATTACTCGTACATACTACACATGATGCGTTGCGTGAGAATGGCGGCTATGGGCACTTAGCATGATATGCTTCGCTATTCTCTAATAAACTCTACAACGAACTCAACGACGAGCTTGTAAAAGATTATTAACTTTATGTTCTAAATCATAAAGTTGAAAATACACTAAAGACAGACAGTAGTGTCGGCGCTGCCGTGGCGCTTAGTTTACAGAATAGCTCTGCAGGTCTTCTTCATTGTTAATTAATCGTCTTGTTAACTAGTTGATAGTAATATGGTTTCGGTATTTTGCATTTACGTTTTTCAATTTTTGTAAGGAATAGTAAATAAGCCATTGGTCCCGGCTGTCATTTGTAGATCTTTGATAGTCGATATTTACGTGAGTCAGACGCTCGAAAGTTAGTCAACTAGTCTTACCAAAAGGAAAAATATCAAGTTTTAATTCTGCAAGACAAAATCTAGGAAATCAAGGCCTGGATGCAGGATGCAGTAACCCTCATGCAAATACACAAGCAGGATGCGGTCCCACCTGCACGCCCTCTTGCATATGCCCACATGCAGGAAAAGTGAGCCAAAGCATGCCATGCAACCAAACCTATCTATTTTCTCCTAACATTTTAATGTCATGGATTTCCGCACAGTAACACCTGGGGGGGTATTACAACCTTTTTTAATTCCTTGCAGTTTTCGGGCAGTTGACTTTACGGCCTTAAGCAGGCTTGTTCTATTTCGTATTATGATGTACGTAATTCTGCAAGGAATCATCCTGGATTACTTGTCTCTGGATGATTATGACGGGCTAGCGAATTCGTTCAAAAATCGAATCGACAATTTACCGATGATTACCGGTTTTATAAATTGTGTGTGAAAAAAATCTTTTACATTGTAAATTTAGGAGATATTTGAGTTAAACTGTATTTTAATAACAATTTAAATATTTACAATCAAATTGACCAACATTTACTGTCATTTTATGCAAAAACTTAATATCAAATAAAACTCTCACAAAGGGGTTTGTTTCTGAACGATCGTATTGCGATACTTTTTTAGTCTGTGGCGGTTTTGTTTACCAAAACAAACAAGATTATCGTATTTTATTTATTTATAATGCCACTATGTAGTGCTTTTTACTGCATTAATAAAGAAGCACACCGTTTTCCTACCGCAGAGAAAGTAAGGAAACAAAATGGAATAAGTCATGAGCGGAAAATTTTGAAAAATGGAGCTGTTCCAACACAACAATCAACAATGTTCTAATTTTTAAAGCAAGAGCTAGAAATGTTTCAACAAGTGAAGGAATGATAAAACCTAGGACGTTTATTCAAACCGAAAGACAGTGTACCTAGTTCTCTTGAAATTGGCTGCGAAATTGTGGTACCAGAAGCAATCGAGGAAGTGAAATTAAAAATGTCTGCTGATACATTAAAGACTGCCCAATGTACCCAAATAAATATTGAACACAAGTTTTGGCTCCATTGGACTGTACCATTTCTGGAATGATGCTGCGTGAGGCTATTAATTTTAAGTGTTTGAGTTGATCATACATTTTGTTTGGTTTATTCAACCCTACATCCATTGCTACGAAAGATTATTTATTTCGTCACCATGTCTCAAATCTAAGCTCTGTATTTTTTTTTCTTACACTGATGGAACTACGACAAATAAAACAATTTTTTCAGGAGTAACATGTTTTTTATTTAGAACAATATATTACTATATGAGTAAATCTTTACGTATATGAATAATTATATTTATTGTTTAGCGTTCAGTAAATGAGTGTATGTATATGTGTCGTAAAAGGTAAAAACTTTGGCGTCTTTTTATGTAAAGCTCGTCAGCTGAGATTATATCGTGTATGCACTCTCCAGATATTCTGTAGTGCCTCCATTATTAATACCAAAGCTTAATTTAGTTAGTTTCAACTGTTTAAAGACAAATTAAAAGAAACAAGTCAGTAAAAGTTACTAAAAAGTGGCGTAAACTGAATGATTTTGGAGATGCCAATTTTGACAGTTAATCCGGCCTTGAAATGTCATTATGTAGCTTGTAATACGAAATTTCCAGGCACAAGCACAGGCAGAAGTCGGTATGAGGTCACGTGACCGTTTTACTGCCCGTCATTGTGTGATCGTAATACGACTAAGCAAGGCAGTTCACTTTAAGGCGTAAACTGACAGGAATTAAGAGCTTGTAATACACCCCCTGATCTTATAACTTATAGTAAAAAACCTAGTTACTGGGTTCTGGAGGTCAGATCGGCAGTCGCAGTCGGTTCATGAAAAATACTGGTATTCAGCTGCATCTTGGGAAAAGTCTCATGGTTGTTGTCTACTATCTGTAAATAGTTTGTATTTTATTTAGGACTACTATAACAAAATATCTCAACTCGATATCATTATCAATCTTCGGATATCTTCATCTATCGTCGCTAAATTAATATCAAATTCTAAATTAACGCGAGGGAAGCTGCGGGCAACTGCTACTTCTTTATAATGCACTGCCCACAATACACTGCCAAGTCCCATAAAATATTTTAAGATGAATAAACTGAAAAAATAGTCATTAAATTACAATCAAAATGCCAAGTCATCTAAATTAAAAGCTTGACCGATGCTGTAAGTGCATTCTGATTATGATGTATATGACTGTATTAATTATGTCCCGGACTTCAGACGAGGAAGGACTACAGGAAGTAATTACAATAAAATGAAGTAAGTAACCGTTTTTATACGAATTAATCGATTATGTAATTGTTTAAGTGGTGATTCTCGACCACATAACTGTGCGGTTAAGATGGCGATTCAAGGAGAAGCATTCGGTACAACAGAATGTAATGATAATATTACTGGCGCCAGTGCTCGTAGAACTGATAACGATGGAGAAGAACACATTTTCCAGTAACGACCACGAATCAAAGTTACCGATATAGCCCAACGAATTAGCAAGTTAAAATGGCAGTGGGCAGGCCATATAGCACTCAGAACTGATGACCGATGGGTCCGTAAGGTTCTTGAATGGAGACCACACACCGGCAAGCGCAGCGTAAGACGTCTACCCGCAAGATGGACGGACGATCTTATGAAGACCACAGGATCACGCTGGATGCAAGCCTCTTCCAACCGGCCCTATGTTCAGCAGTGGGCGTCTTACGGCTGATATGATCATGATGATGATGACCACGAACTGGAAAACGCAGTGTAGGCAGGCCTCCCTCTAGGTGGACCGACGATATCGTGAGAGTCGCAGGCAATCGTTGGGTGTAAGTTGCGAATTGTCGTTCGGCGTGGCGGTCTAAGAGACAGATCTTATCTGACGGGGCCCCCATAGAGGGCCAATTGCCTACAGGGTCTTGGGACTGTCTTATCAGGGCCTATAGCCAAACGGCAATCGACAATCGCTAACGTTCAGCAGTCGCTAATTCATTTTCAACTTTATATCCTGTTGCATAAAGTTTAAAATCTATTAAAGATTACAGATCGTTTTCGTTTGTTTCGTTCGCTGTCGCTCACCAGTTTTTTCTAGATTTTCAACTTTATGCGATGGGGTATAAAGTTGAAAATGTATTAGCAACTGCTGAACGTTAACGATTGTCGCTTGCCGCTTGGCTACAGGCTCAGGTAACTCTGGAGAACGTAAAGTTCTATAGAAGGAACACCGTGAATTTTAGTCAGTATGAGTCTGACAGTCACTTTGGCTCCGCCCTGGCTGGGAACACACATTTGGTGATTTTACCACGCCTAAAAAAAGGGGCAAATCTTTGTCCAGCTGTGGAGATCTTCCGGCTGATCATCAGCCTGTAATGTGCCTACTGCTGGGACACAGGCCTCCTCTCTGTGAGAGGGAGTGGGCCATAATCCACCACGCAGGCTCAGTGCGGGTTGGTGGATGACACATGTCTTCGAATTTGATGGTTCTAAGACATTTGTGTCTCCTCACGATGTTTCGATGTTATTCCGGCTGATGATGGTGATGAATAGTGTCTGCACAATGTAAAATACTGGTGTTCATTGCGGTCGGGTCGCTGTCAGAGTATTGGGTCGATGTGGTTGTGAAAACGGGGAAGCTATAACTGTCTGTGGCTTTTAACCTATACGTTGCTTGATTGAGTTCAGTTATTGATTTTGTAAAATATTTGTTTTCATGTGGATAATGTTTCAGTTATCTAAGAACATTGCAATAATATTAGGTTAAAACTTATTATTTCATTATTTTAAATTGTCAGGTGCATAAAAAAGCGGTCAGTAAATATCTGCTGTAAAGTCTGCGACACGACTAGTCCTTTTGACGCGGCGCTAGTGTCTTTGTCATTACATCAAATTGCATTAAAAAATGTAAGTATCACGAATTTTCTGCAGGCCTTCAGTCGAGGCGGGGGCTCTAGTTAATTCTCATTCAGTCATTATTTACAGATATGAATAACGAAACACCCGGTAAAATAAAATAAGTTAAAAAAGTAATGCAACCTTTTTGATCTCATTCATTATTTATTATACTGGCTGTTATCGGTCAAAATAATTCGGGATGCCATTAGAGATTTTTTTTTTCATTTCTTCGTTTATAGATTTTAAATGGTTTTTAATAAGATTTTTTGACTAAATCAGCCAGTGTTTTGTTTTGAATATGCTATGAAACCTCCTTGTTTTAAAAAAGTATTTGCACCTCTTTTAATTAGATATTTAAGCGGGTCCTGCACGTTCAATTTATTGAAAATTATTACAAGATAAGTAAACTTTTTGAGCGTCCCGAGTTAGTATTGAAGATTGTTCAATGATTTAATAAAAGTAGTACTTTTTTCTAAATAATTTGAACTATTTTTCGTAAATAGAATGCTCGTAATAATTGAAAAAATCTACAAATTATTAGTTGATCAATAACATTTTTTTAACGTGTAGTGCACACCTTATAGTATAAAAATGGCTGTCATAGTACCTAAAGATTTTCTCAATGGTAGTTCCTCGTCAAATAAAAAAGAAACGGAACTTCATAATAAGCAAGACACGGAAATGAGCCGCAAATGTAATGCTCAATGTTCAACCGGCTTTTCTCAAATGCTTGAGCCATGTCGCTTAAAGCATTTTCACTTTCGCTCGCAGAAAGCGTACTTATTGTTAGATGAAATTCTGTCTAGTCTTAAAAGGGAAATAATTTATCAATTCGTTTTGTTTTATGAAGAGATTTTTTTATAAGAAAATAATAAATTTAAAATTTTCTACAAATTTCTTATTTCTATAAAAAAAGTGTTCTTATGTTTTATTGCGTGTTTTATATTACTTAAATCTAGAAACATACTGTTTGTGTTTTAAAACTGTGTTTTTTGGCTACCCCTGCCTTATACCAACCTAATGCTGTATATTTTATAGTGCGGTCCAACTAAGTTGTATAGAGACAGCAAAAAAGTTTCCAGGGGGGGTATTACAACCTTTTTTAATTCCTTGCAGTTTTCGAGCAGTTGACTTTACGGCCTTAAGCAGGCTTGTTCTATTTCGTATTATGACGTACGTAATTCTGCAAGGAATCATCCTGGATTACTTGTCTCTGGATGATTATGACGGGCTAGCGAATTCGTTCAAAAATCGAATCGAAAATTTACCGATGATTACCGGTTTTATAAATTGTGTGTGAAAAAAATCTTTTCCATTGTAGGTTTAGGAGATATTTGAGTTAAACTGTATTTTAATAACAATTTAAATATTTACAATCAAATTGACCAACATTTACTGTCATTTTATGCAAAAACTTAATACCAAATAAAACTCTCACAAAGGGGTTTGTTTCTGAACGATCGTATTGCGATACTTTTTTAGTCTGTGGCGGTTTTGTTTACCAAAACAAACAAGATTATCGTATTCTATTTATTTATAATGCCACTATGTAGTGCTTTTTACTGCATTAATAAAGAAGCACACCGTTTTCCTACCGCAGAGAATGTAAGGAAACAAAATAGACAAAGTCATGAGCGGAAAATTTTGAAAAATGGAGCTGTTCCAACACAACAATGTTCTAATTTTTAAAGCAAGAGCTAGAAGTGTTTCAACAAGTGAAGGAATGATAAAACCTAGGACGTTTATTCAAACCGAAAGACCGTGTACCTAGTTCTCTTGAAATTGGCTGCGAAATTGTGGTACCAGAAGCAATCGAGGAAGTGAAATTAAAAATGTCTGCTGATACATTAAAGACTGCCCAATGTACCCAAATAAATATTGAACACAAGTTTTGGCTCCATTGGACTGTACCATTTCTGGAATGATGCTGCGCGAGGCTATTAATTTTAAGTGTTTGAGTTGATTATACATTTTGTTTGGTTTATTCAACCCTACATCCATTGCTACGAAAGATTATTTATTTCGTCACCATGTCTCAAATCTAAGCTCTGTATATTTTTTTTTTCTTACACTGATGGAACTACGACAAATAAAACATTTTTTTCAGGAGTAACATGTTTTTTATTTAGAACATTATATTACTATATGAGTAAATGTTTACGTATATGAATAATTATATTTATTGCTTAGCGTTCAGTAAATGAGTGTATATGTGTCGTAAAAGGTAAAAACTTTGTCGTGTTTTTATGTAAAGCTCGTCAGCTGAGATTATATCGTGTATGCACTCTCCAGATATTCTGTAGTGCCTCCATTATTAATACCAAAGTTTAATTTAGTTAGTTTCAACTGTTTAAAGACAAATTAAAAGAAACAAGTCAGTAAAAGTTACTAAAAAGTGGCGTAAACTGAATGATTTTGGAGATGCCAATTTTGACAGTTAATCCGGCCTTGAAATGTCATTATGTAGCTTGTAATACGAAATTTCCAGGCACAAGCACAGGCAGAAGTCGGTATGAGGTCACGTGACCGTTTTACTGCCCGTCATTGCGTGATCGTAATACGACTAAGCAAGGCAGTTCACTTTAAGGCGTAAACTGACAGGAATTAAGAGCTTGTAATACACCCCCAGGAATAATAAAACACCATAGTTCAGTTTGTATTTTTGTGTGTTTAGTTTTATTATTTAAGTTCATTTTAATAAAATTATGTTTGGTCATTGGTGTAACGATAGTTTAAGCTGTAATAAACAAAATTAAAATGCTTGAAAATTGATTTTAAAATTCGATTTTATGCATTTTTGTTTTTGTTTCCGCAATTTTTATGATTTTTCTTGCACTTGTTGTTAATGCGATCTAGCGAAACGTAAAAAGTGCTTATAATAGAGTTGGGTAAAAAAAAAAAAAAAATTTGTACAGTATTCTTTTGGTAACCGAAAGAATGGTAGGTAACCGTTAAAGTGTCAATTGACAGATCATAGATTAAAAAATGTCCAGATTTCGTGTTACAAAACGTAACTTTTTTAGTGAACCCACTATTTTAGAAATGTCTGACTGAGCCACCCCCACACTTAATTTTTTTCCTTGGAGATATTCACTTGTTTTGCGTAGGAATCGAAGGACAGTACCCTTAGCACGAGTTTTCAGTATTTGAGACGTAAAGTAAACTGGAACTTTGACAATTTCGAATTGATAATATTCAAGAAAAAAAAATTGTCCTTCTTCGCACACCAGAGGCGCTGTTCCATTTTTTCATACAAGAAACGCTGTAAATACTGGAAAGACGCTGTAAAGTAAAAGAGTGAAAACTCGTGCTAAGGGTACTGGGCTATTTTTTCTACCGTGTTGTTGGCTCAATTCTCAGTGGCCTCCTAGAAATCTGGTCGTTTTATAATCTAAGAATGTACGACCATGGACCGTATTATGACGTTTAAGCACAGAATACATAATAGTATGGTTTAAGCCAGACTAGTTCCAGTGAGTGAACGAGGTGGCGCTAGACGACTAAACGACTTGTATAGCTCTGTCTCTTTAACCCACTTCAAAAAAAGGAGGAGGTTCTCAATTCGGTCGGTATGTTTTTTTTTTTATGTATGTACATCGATCACTCCGAGGTTTCTAGTCCGATTAGTGTGATTCTTTTTTTGTTCGATGCAGTATACTTGCAGTGTGGTCTCATAAAAATTTCATCCAATTTGGTTCAGTACTTTTTATTTTGTAAGCATTTTTATTGATTTCGGCTACTTGGATGACATTACTTTTTGCGTGTTTGTTACGCGATTACTCCGCCAATAATAATTGTGGACCGATTTTCAAAATTCTTTTTTTGTTGTACTATTGGGATTGTTCACCTTAGGGAATACTGCAAGTTTCATCAAAATCTGTTCAGCAGTTTTTGAGATAGGGAATTTTATTAGCTTAATGTGTACATGAGCGATGTTAATACCGGTGCCACGGATAACAAAATTCTAGTGCACAATCACATGTAAGAAAATGATGTATTTGACAAGAATTTGGGTTGAATATTAAACTAAAAAGAGTAAAATAAAAAACTTAAAAAAAAAATTAACCGCCTTCAAAAACAACCACAAAAAAGGGTAAAATAACCTACAAAATAACTTTTCTTTCGGAAGTCGGTGGCAAAAAGACAGTGAAATAAAAAAAAAAAGGCACCGACTTCCGAAAGAAAAGTTATTTTGTAGGTTATTTTACCCTTTTTTATGGTTGTTTTTGAAGGCGGTTAATTTTTTTACTCACAGGAACAAGTCTGGTTTTGAGGCGTCATCGTCATAACATACGGCCGCATGTTACGAATTTTAATACTTACACAATTCATATTGTTACCTATTGTGATTCTGCTAAACGGGCCTTTTTAGGCTCCCCGATTGTATCCACTCTTGCCTCCCGTTGCGTGTCTACGTCTAACAACTACATTCATTATAATGTTTCTATTAATTTATATCGTGTCGTGCTGTGATTATATCTGCTGATAATATAGTAAACTAGTTATAGCCAGCCGCTTCGCCCGCTACAACTTGAAAATTATTTAACGGGAACATAAAATTGGGTTAATTAATCCAGGTCATAAACTATCTGTGTACCTCACGTTTATATCTAATATATTTTATTAGGATTTATACAATGTGTAACGTTAATAGCGCAAAACGTCTCGTGGGGTAACTCAGCCCATGTAACTGAACAATGTTTGTTCGACTTTTGGAAATTCGCAAAAAAAAAAAAAAGATTTTTCATACTGATGGGTCCGATCAATTTCTCATTTTGTATGAAAAAGCATTTTTTTTTTAATTTCCAAAAGTCTTAGAACAAACATTGTTCAGTAACATGGGCTGAGTTACCCCAAGAGAGGTTTTGCGCTATTAACGTTACACTTGTATCAGTCTTCTTGTAGCCTGATCAAGATTTTCTGCTCTAAAATCGTTTCATAGAAATCAATAAATTCAAAACTGATTGATTTAATACAAGATATTTATGTTAAATTTTGCGTAACATAATTATCTAGAGTAAATAATTCATTTGGTTGAAAAGTTGATCTATATTAAGTATGTTTTATTCAAATGTTTTTCATTCATAAATAATTCAAGCAAATTAAATTTAAATTTACCTAAACAAATAAATGCGTAGATAGATAGATTTCCAGATCAAAATAAACGTTTTAAATTAAATTAACGTACAGACGCCAGCAGGTCAACCTACCCGAATCTGTCAGATTTTACCAATCAAACATTAACCTTCTACCCTTGTGATAAGGTTGAAATTCTATTAAAGAAATCTGACAGATTGTGGTAGCTTGATGTGCTGGCGTCTGTACAATCGACAAAGTCATGACCAATTTGACAATAAATCGTTTGAATCCGTCAAATTGACAAAGATCAAAGTCGTTACCATGGATATGTCATGTATGTTAACGCGAATGTGGACCTAATTGAATTTGAAAGTCTGTTAGAAAATAAGCTTATGGTGGGTCATGATTCAACTTTGTCGATTGTACCTAATTAAAAATTCTAAAACTTTTGAATTTTGCATTGAAGGAGTGTAATTAAATGTAATGCGTTTGAGAACAAAAAATACGAGTACATTTGTTTTAATGTGGAACAATATTTTAAGTAATGTCATTCATTATAAGTATTACACTATCATGTAAACGTGCGGACTCTACCGTTTACTTGATGACAACTTCAAAATTAGAAATTAAAATTCATTAAAATCAAACAACAACGAATCTGAAGTAATGAAACTAATTTGATCTCATGGCCTTATAAGTACTTTAATATTAGATTCCGTACCTACCTCTCCTATCACGCTAGGTAAACGATAAAAACAGCATGTTTAATAAGATAATTATTATTGTCGGTGTAAATAACGATAACAACCAAAAAACCGAAGAGTTACATGGAGTGCAGTGAGTGGAACAGTCCGTAGACGAAATACTTGTAACTGACGAACGACGTAGCATATGTACCTAGCCATTTTTAACCGACTTCAAAAAGAAGGAGGTTATCAATTCGACGGTATGTTTTTTTGGTGTGTTTGTTACGCGATTACTCCGCCAATTGTGGACCGATTTTCAAAATTATTTTTTTGTTCGAAAGGAGATACTTCAGGAGTGGTCCCATTGTCACCATGTCAGGATCTGATGATTGGATCCTGGAGAAATCTTTTTCATCAGTAACGTCGGTCTTTACATTGACCACTATCTCCCCTGATAGTACTTAAGCGATGTGGTCGCCTACGGTGAAGCACGCTTGCCTAGAAGTAACCTATTCACTCTTGAAGATACCAAGGTTGTAGCTAATAGCTACATACTCCAGCAGGGAATTCCGCTCCTTACACATCAACAATTTATGCATCTCAAAATGTTAGATCAGAATCATTTTTATCCAAACTATCCAAACTAATATTATAAATGCGAAAGTAACTCTGTCTGCCTGTCTGTCTGTCTGTTACGCTTTCCCGTTTAAACCTCTCAACCGATTTTGATGAAATTTGGCACAGACAATCTTTAGACCCTGAGAAAGAACATAGGCTATCAAAACACCACGCGGGCGAAGCCGCGGGCGGAAGCTAGTTTGTAATAATTTCTAGTTTTTCAACAGCTTCTTAAAATATAAACGAGTTCACATTTTCGGCTCTATCATTACAGTTCCGTGTATTGCTACTGAGGGAAGAGACCACATCTTCAATTCCATGATCGTGATAATCTCTCTTTCTGACTTCATCATCATCATTAGCCTACGTCAGTCCACTGTTGGACTTAAGCACGTCCAAATTCAACTCGTTTCTCGACAATTTTGAATGAGGTTGCTACTACAACTTTCCTAGGCTATATATGAATCTATTTACTATTTGTAATATAATTAACAAATTCTGTCTTTTCTTCCAGGTACTGTACAACATTCGTCGCAGCGAGGCGGCACGTTGATGCGCCGGCGCAGATCTAGCCGCGACCGAGTGAAAGTAAAACTCGGCCGTTTACTACCATCACAGAAATTCACTTAGATTGGCGACCCCACGGACTAGGGAAAAACTATAAAATTCAGAAGTATATCTATGTACGAATATACCAAACCTACGCCAGAAATTAATAATGTATCTCGGTCGCAATCTTGATTTCCAACCCGAATCGAAAGTGTACTTATCTTTAAGATTAGAAAATTCGGATCCTATTTTGTTTTAAGATTTCGGGCGTTATTAGACTCTGGTTGATCTAAGTCCGCATTTTCCTCTTCTGACATAATACGTCCAAGATCGTCATATTTGATGCTAGCAGTTTGATTAACCAATTTTTTAATAGAAGCTACCCTAAGAAGCTATGCTGCTTTATGTACTTACTTAGTTATAGGTAGCGACTGCAACAAAAAAAAAAAACAGAATTAGGGCAGATTCTTTAGTTTCCATTATATCTTTTGACATAATTATCTTAGTGTATATTCAATTAATTTGATCTGAAATCGGATTCCATGTTATTTCTTGCTTTTGGATAATATTCCACACATTTTGTACGCCGATAAAATCATTTTTTTTGTATCAAGTAGACCTTCTAGAATTTTCTCTACGTTTAGTACCCACCTTAGTGCGTTAACACAAAGTCTAGAGAGTTCTATACTGTAGAAATACTTCCCCATTACTCAATGTTATTAAATACAGCAACTAAGTTGATCCAGTATTATCTGTGCACTTAGTTTCATTAACGATTTCGCCCGTTTTACTATCAATTAACATAAATATGTCTTGATAGGATCTAGCGTGAGCTGATAAGACCTTATCTAACTCGAACGAAAGTTTCGCGATATTTGTACCAATTACTGTGTACAAAGATCTTTTGGCGATCGAATCACGTTGACTAATGGTACAATTCCAGATTCCAATAAAACAGTCTGCGGCACATTTTGTTCGCGTACATTTTGTGCAGAACTTCAGCAGTGCGCGTACTAAGCTAGTATCACTTCTTGCCTCTGTGTCCACCGGCAAGGCGTAAATTGTATTCGGAAACAGTGCAACACTTTTGTGCGCGAACATGTTCACTGAACTGAGTTTAGCAATATGCGCTCACAAAATAAGAGTCCGTTGACCACGTGTGTGCGCACAAAGTTTTTAAATGTTGCGCGTACATTCTAAAAATATTGGCGCACAATTTTTCGTGATTTCTAGAGTGACTCGGCCAGAGCTAACATTTGTGCTGCACACTATGCCGTCGCGGCGTCGGCGTCGCGTCGGTGGAATCGCATCTTTAGAGACACTGTTGGTAATTCGTTGTTGTTGCTCAGACTGACCATGCCAACCCTGGCAAGTACCAATGTTACTCTTGCATATAGTGTGTACACAACGAGTGTGAAATTGATTTGTGGAATGTTTTGTCTAACAATGATGGCCTCCCATTTTAGCCACGCGCCAAAAGATCCTAGTACAGAATTCGTGCTAAATTCATTTTTCGTTAAACAAAAGTGCTATTGTTCCTTCTTCCTTAATCGAATAATGGCCATTAAAACTGTTCTTTCGACACTGTTCTTAATTCAAAAGAATTAACATTCACATATGAAGTAATAATGACCGCTTATTTGCCAAATCATTCATCGTAGTCATTAAATTCTTTACAAACATCTTGCTAAATAAACGGAAGTATAATTTATTTATAATCTGTTTATATGTTTATGCCTTCATAAAATTTAACTTATGGTGACATAACTGTAGTAATCTTTGACAACATGACAATGAAAACATCTTAATTCGATGCGGTCGCCATTTTGATGTAAACTAGTATAAAATCTAGAGCACACGTATTCAGTCTTCTTTTAAAAATTACGCAGGAAAAAAATACTAAGGTATTTTAATAAATAATATTAAAGGATTATGTACCGACAACGTAAATACACATTAAAAACGAGCCATAAAACTTTGAACGCGCCTTTTCCAGAGAGTCTTCGCGTATTCCAGGTAATACTCGCGTATTCTAGGTAATTCTTGCGTATTCCAGAGAAGTCTCACGTATTCTAAGGGATTATTGCGTATTCCAAGAAATTTTGGCGTATTTTAGGGAATTCTCGCTTCAATTCCAATCTAGTTTGTACATTACACAATTAGCACAGAATTCGTAATTCTTTGTAGAATTTCTTTACTAAAAATGGCTTCCATTTCATAATTTATTCATTTGTCTTCATCAAATTTAACCTCAGATGACATAACAGTAATAATCCTTGACAATTTTATGGCCAAAGCATCGTCATTTTGATGTAAATATGTAAGAAATCTAGAGCATAGGCATTTATTATTCTTCTTGCAATAGTTACTAGTCTGGTAAGGGTCAATTTACAATGGTGAAGATGGAAAAGACTTTTTGTAGGGGTCACAACAAAATAAGTATACGACCGAAAAGACAGTGGCGATTTTTCTGGAGAATTCTCGCGTATTCCAGAGAATTCTCTACACTGCACGATTAATATGAAGTTAAGTATGCTTTGTATTGTTTGGTTCTCAAAAAATCGCAGAAACAAGCCGAAAAGACATCTTTTTTACTAGCGCATTCTCGGGAGTTTTCGCAGTTAGGATCTGGTTTATTACAATCATTACGCAGTTGACATACAGTTTGTTTTACTCTGAAAGCTTTCAATACAAAACAACACGTCAATATAAATTGAGCCTTATTAATGTCTTAATTAGATTTAACTAAAGGTGACATAACTGAACTAATCCTTGACAATTTTACGATCGACATCTTAATTTAATTCGTTCGTCATTTTTGTTGTAAACAAATATTTAATCTAGAGCACACGCACGCAGGAAGGAACTTTTTGTTACGAAATTTTACAAAACAAAGTAACCTGTTAATTGTGTAACAGAAAAACTAGATCATCATCTGTCTAGCATTTTCTCATCTATCTTGGGGTCGGCTTCCAGTTTAACCAGTTGGATCTAAGTATTTTATATGGAACAACTGCCTGTCTGGCCTCCACATCTTAGTTTGGTTAATACGATACTCCATGGTAAGACCGGAACAAAATAGATCATTATCAACTTTTCAGCCTATTGTAGTCTGCTGCTGGGCATTTGTCCCTCAAGGAACGCCACATCGCTCGATCTCCCCTTTTTTTCACCCAGCCACTTTAGCTACCTTCTTCTGGTTATCGGTCCTTCTTGCCGGACATCCCACCCTACATGTACCTACGTTTGGTCTCAATAGCCTTCCTACTCCACCTTTCGTCGTTCTGCGAGAGATATGAACAACACATAAAACTAGAGCAAAAAAGCCGCCTCGCGCGTTCTCGAGATTTCTCGCAGTTATCATCATTCATAGTCCAGCTTCACCCATTGTTTGGTGGATACCTGTTTTTGTTTCTGTCTATCTCCAATTTCCGTAGCTATCAAGATTAAACACACTACAGTACAAAATAACCACAAAGTTCATAATGCTTTGAAAGGAAATTTGCATCCATTCCATTGCGTGGCATTGTAAATTGAGCCTTAAAGTAACCTATTTAGTGAGTAACTTCCGACACGACCTGAGGTCAGGCCATCAGTACGCAGACAAGACAACATCATTGTTACTTGAAGATTATTTCCGATTTGACTTGCAAGTTTTTGGTGACCACTGTGAGTTTGGAGTTGAGACAGTGGAGGCTCCAAAAGAAAATTAAGTTGCAATACAAAGAAAAAAGAAAAGAAACCCTAAGCTATGCTTCTTTAATAGATGCCTTGTTAAAAATTCTGGCCCAAACAATGCCAAATTAGAAGAAATATCAATGGATCTCCAAAAAATCTCCCGTCCAAAACTGTACGTTATTCATATCGTCTATCCTTTGTGTTGTGTTGTAAGAATTATGAGGAACAGGATTTATAGTTTCCCGATACCTCATTGAAAAGGGTGGATCCTCCGACAGATATTGGTTCAGGTGGGTCTTTGCAAGACAATTTTGTGCTCAAAACTTTAATAGCGCAATGCAGGAATTTCAAGTTGAAGTTATTCATTTGCGTCAGAATTAGCCCTGCAGTAAATTTTGTAATTACTACAGGAACATGTTATCGAAAGAGAGCCTGTCATTTCATCGTTAAGTAGTATACCAATTTCTTTATTGCCCAAGTCCACATTGTAGGCGCATAAACCGGTAAGTAGTTGATGTGTAAGTGTGATCCGGCGCATAATGGGTATCACGCTTGCGCAACTGTCCCCGTAACATTACCGGACTCGCACGATGACAGCGCACAACGCCGCCTCATTGTTGTTGTGTTTGCTTTGTGCGCCTGCGCATTGCGTCATCGAATGAGGCCAATGCGGCCGTAATCTTGTTACATCGAGTATTGGATTGTTGTCAATAGCCTATCGATGCCTGCTGCTGATATTAATTGCAATAAGGTGTTATTTATCTTGCTTTAATCAAGTAGGTTGTTGATCATAGAGTCAATGTTCTCGAAAGTCTATTCTCGACTCAATTTTGAGTCATCCTTTCCTTAGGTACTTTTAGTAAAACCCCAGGCATTAAGTCTTTGCATAATGTTTCTGCACTCATAAATGAATAAACTTTGGAGGCATATTTAGGTAAGCCTGTGACAAAGGTCTAATGCGTAAGGAGGCAGATTTTTGCTCATCAGGCTTTCATTATTCGAATAGCCATACAAAAAGTAGATGAAATGAGGTATGGCTTTGATAGGAAAATTGTTCAACTGGGCGAAATCCACCAAAGTGTAACTGTTGAAACCGAATCAGATAAAATAAGTGAGGCATATCTCTATGGTCTCTAGGGTCTAGGAATCATGAAGATGATCTTTCATAATGTTTGATTTGGAAAAGATCGACTCTGATTTAGTTTTTAGGGTTCCGTACCTTCTCTAAGACTTCTCTGTCCGTCTGTCTGTTTGTTTGTCTGTCTGTCACCAGACTGTATCTCATGAATCGTGATAGTTAGAAAGTTGAAATTTTCACAGATGAATTATATTTTTTTTTAAATTTGGTTCAACATCTCTTCTTCTGTAATATAATCCTTAAAAGCCACTATCTCATTAATCGTTTCCTTTCCAACCGTTTTCTAATATTTTAACGATGTCAGTCATAAAATCATACTTCCCAGTTCCCAGTGCTTTGAATTATGGTTATTGCTGTCAAATGTTTAGAACGTAACAGCACACTTTACTGTTACAATGTACTCTGTTTTCCGGAATTAACTGTTCGAATCTTCTCGTCTTTTCTGGAAAATGTCAATGCTTGGATTTTTAAAAGTCGTAAGAGTCTAGCGTGCTGTTGAAATCTCAACTTTTAGTAGTTAGCGGAGCATTGCTTATCCAACATCGTTCTCATTGTTCTTTACGACTTGGAATCTATACCGTCCATATGTTTGTGGACAACGTTATTTTTATACATGTTGATTGCGTTATGCTAACGATGCTCAACTTGCTCGTGGACGGAACTCTAAAAAGTAACCGAGTTCAAAAATCAAAGTATACATTTATTTCAAGTATGCCAGTTACACACACTTTTGACATATCAAAAAAAAAGATGAAAAAAGTATAGAAAAAAACCAGCTCCGACAGAAACGAGTTGTATCTCTTTTGATTTTTTTCTGAGCGCTGTTTTTGGGCCCTATCAGAAAACCAGCGCTGTTTCTGTGCCCTATCAGAAAACCAGCGCGTTTTCAGTGCCCTATCAGAAAACCAGCGCTGTTTTTGGGCCCTATCAGAAAACCAGTGCTGTTTTTATGCCCTATCAGAAAACCAGCGCTGTTACATTTTAAAAATGGCGCAGCTCATGCTGAAATAGGAGCCTTTTAGCCCCGCACAGGACTAATTATGTTATTTTTATCTTTCTTTGTTATCTTTCTTTTATGTAATTTCTTTTTTTTTTCTGTACTTTTGTTTGTTCTGTCCTGTGTGTGTTAAAATAACAAAACAAATCCTTTTTCTTTCTTTCTTCCTTAACCCGATTTTTTTATTTTTGTAAATATCACCACGCTTGTTAGGTACACGCTGTACAATGTCTACGGTGTGTATGTAGTTGTAATAGTTTTGTACCGAGACATTTGCTTTTCTGGTTATATCTCGTTACGGAATCACAGTAGACGACTAGATGTGCTCTGCTTAATATGCTAATTTAGACATTTTTATTACCCTGGTAAATAGGCTAATACACTTAAGCGTACATACTATTATTAAGGCCATTAGCAATCTTTGAAATAATACAGTTAAATTCGTTAAATCTCGGACGAGAGCAAAGACAACTGAATCTTTCTAGAATTTTCTCAAGACCTCAAGTATCAATCGACTAGGCATCGTAGTCCACTGCTAGACATAGGATGTGCCAAATCACCCTGTCCTCCGCCCTCCACATCCAGTCTATCCCAGCCGCCTTATAAAGGTTGTCGGTCTATCTAGCTAGAGGGCGTCCCACACTACGGTTGCCGATACGTGGTCTCCACTTCAGGACTCAGGCTCCATCGGCCATCGGTCCTTCGACAAACATGGCCAGCCCATTGCCACTTCAGTTTGCTAACTCTGCAATCTATATCGGTTACTCTGTTACTCAAAAGTCTAGAGAATAAAAAAAGTTCTATGTGAGTTTATGTGGGACTTATGTGAGTTTCCAAAAAAAAATATCAGGCACATGTCTTGTAAAGAATAATCTGCTGACCGATTTTAGTGACGAGTTTTTCGGATTTAATTGTGCATAATAAGTAAATTCTTTCGTTGCTATAATTATTTTATTAAGATTGCTGTAAAAATAAATAACCCGTTAGAACTTTTTCAAAAAGAAAGCTCACAGTTATAATCTCTTTTTAAGTTTCACTAAGTAATTACTTAAAGAATCTGATTTTGAGATGTTTAAAATTTATGAGATTGCATTTACTTTCGAGTTCAATGTCGTCGTTCAATGGCATAATTATATTAACATCTGTAGATTGCTGATTATAATTTAGTTGGTGTAAAAATGACCTGTTTATCTAATATTTTCACTCCTAGCACCTACTAGTATCTTAATTATTGTGCAAACTTGCATTTTCATTTATTTTCTAACTCTGTAATTCTTAACTTAAACTAACTGCAGCGCCATCTAAACTTAACTCATTGAACTATCCGTTCAACTTGCTAAACTAATAACTTGTAAAATAAATGTTGATTAGGAACGTTCAAGAGAGTAAGTTCATCGTAAAAACGGTAGAGGGCGTTGCTTGTTTCGGTATTGTTTGGGGAAAACTTATTGATTGGAATCTTGTCTTGTCTTACATACAAGATAATTATATTCAGTATCCCATTTAATTATTTTAGATTTTTTACAATTCATAACTTGTAAAACTACTGTTTCTCGATACGTTGGTCAAAAGCGTAATATTTTATTTACTATTTGGAAGTACTTATTGCTAGAGTTTTGAACGAAGAGTTTCATTTCTTTTCCTTTTTTTTCTCATCTAGTTTCATTCGCTCCACATTGCTTGCGTTTGACCACTATTTCGGCTGATGGATGAAACATGTGGTCGAAGATGAAACATCTTTTATAGTGTTTTAGAAAACAGGCAATACATACATATATTTCAATTCTCGGGTTAAGGAAGCACTTGCAGTAATTGAGCTTTTTCTCGTCTTGGTGTAAAATACAATCTCTCTAAGCACGAATCGACGCAACCGACAGCATTCTACAAAATAATATTTGTAGATGTTCTATGTCGTAATCTGTTGAAATAGTTACTTCTTAGCTCAGTTTAATCTTTGTGGTTACGATGCTACGTGATGCTACTGTGGTTAAAGACGGGTGGAATTATTTGCATTTGGAAAGTCTCCATTTTTATAGAACGTTGCGGTTCAAAAGAGGACGTAGTGACAAAAAAAATTATAGACTGAGGAGTGAGCATACACGAGAACGTTGCGGGTAAAAGGAGGACGTAGTGACAAAAATTTAAAAGGGTATGCTGAGATGGTTCGAAAATGTTGGTATATAATATCAGTTCATACATATAATCTGTTTTTATGTTATTATTATTACTGTATAGAGACTCATTGATCTCACAGTTAAACTGCGTAAGCAGTTTTGTGGGGCTATGTATTTAGTTTTTAAGTATTTTTTTGAAGAAAAATAAAGAGCATTCATTCATTCATGTTGAGAGGATGAGTGAAAGGCGACTAACAAAAGGAATTTTATAAGGACGAGGTGAGTGGAAACGCCGGGACGCCCTAGGAAGACCTACACTGACCTTATTGGTGAAGTGCTTCAGAAAGGCCGGGGGCGTAGTACTCGCAATCGGCGTGCTTGTATGACCAGTACCCTTTTTTTTTTTAGCGTGGTAAAATCATCAAATGAGTCCTCCCACCCCGGGCAGGGCGGGAGGGACTGTCAGACTTCTACTGACTAAAATCCACGGTGTCCTTCAATAGCCCTTTCTGTTTCGGGGTCACGGTAAGGAAATAATCCCGCGACCCCGGCAGGCTCCCTGGCCCTCTGAGAGGGGGGCCCCGTCATTATGCTGACGCTCTTTGAGGCGCGCGTGGGACACAACGCGCCGTCGACCCGGGCATGGTCCATGGTCGGGCAGCGAGTTGATGACCAGTACCCTTAGCACGAGTTTTCACTATTTTACTTTACAGCGTCTTTCCAGTATTTACAGCGTTTCTTGTATGAAAAAATGGAACAGCGCCTCTGGAGTGCGAAGAAGGAACTAATTTTTTCCTTGAAAACTGTCAATTTGAAATTCTCAAAGTTCCAGTTTACGTCTCAAATACTGAAAACTCGTGCTAAGAGTACAGATGTATGAATTTGGATGAGGCAAAAGGAGTATGTAAGATACTGATAATAGCAGGTGGCCCTCTATAGTTTCTGCCTACCCCCATGGGAAGAACGCGTGAGTTTATGTATGTATGTAATATTTTGATTCTGTAGTAATATTAATTAATTATGTTCAAATATCTCAGAAACTATTGAATTTCGGCCATACATGAGGATTCACGTTGAATTACAAGTAACCCTGTAATATTATTATTAATTTTTAATTCGTACAGTCTATCCAAAGGTTGTCTGGAAGATATCGCTATGATCGTAAGACCGCAACTGTACCAATAGGTTAGGTACCTAATTTATAATAGTTGTGCAATTTTGGTGCACAACAAAGTATATTCTATTTATCCATCTAGGGCTGCAGTTAAAATATTTGAGAGTCATCATCTGCCTAGCCTTTTCCCAACTATATTGGGGTCGGATTTGAGAGTGAATAGGTCAATTCTAGGCAACCGTGCTTCACCGTTGACCTTGACCACAGCTTTGCTTACCAGGCGAGATATTGCTCAAATTACGAGCCTATGGCTAAAAAAAAACGTAAAAAATAGCATAGAAATAGGAATAAAACATATAATAACGATAATATTTTAATTTAATGAAATGAATGTATTTACAACAGCGACTTAAATCTAAATTATACAAGACATTGCACCCATTTAATTTTATGAATAATTCTAATCATGCGTGCCAACTTTTGTAATGAAACCTCTTTCGAGGAATTTATAAAATACTGATGCCATCTAGGTCTATGCAATGAAGGACACAGATGCAAGCTAAAATACTATTTCTACATATTTAATATTACTGTCGATATAGACTAGAACTTTCTACGGTAACTTCGACTTAACAATGAGGTACACATTGTACATGACTTACCTATTAATCTAATTGAGAGTAAAACGATTACCTACCTCATAACTCTCTCCCTCTCTTACAAATATTAGGAATAGTGCACTATCTTGATTTCTCTTTCTATAAATACTCGTATAATTACTATTGCTTTGCCTTATCTAGCTTAAACTGCTATAACCTTTTGGTATAGTCAATTGTACAATATTAATTCTAAAATATGGCTTATAATTTGTCTATTCTTAGTATCGCTATCATCTCTCAGTCCTGCAGTATCTCTTCATTCTCTCACTCTTTAGCCCCAGGTGCTCTAACATAGTACATTTAGCTGAGCGGCGAGTTCTTCGCTTTTTGATTGGGTTGGTCTCTGTTTGCCAATCTTCCTTGATCATGTCAGCGGCTTTCTCAGCAATCATTATTACTGGAGCGTTGATATTGCCGTTTGTAATAGTAGGCATTATACTCGCGTCGATTACACGAAGGCCTTCTATACCGTATACACGTAACCGAGGGTCTACGACCGCCATAGGATCACTAGAAGGTCCCATTTTAGCTGTACACGACACGTGGTAAATGGTCATGGTGTACTGCCTAATGTAACAGTCCCAGTATTCGTCCGTGTATGGAGGTAGATGCTTGCAATTAGGCAACGGCTTGCTGTGGTACCTGGCTCCTAATCTCTTCATGGCTTGTGTTTCCCCTACAGCTAAAGCAGCCTTTACACCTTCTCTCAAAACGCCAACATCATCGGGATGCGTCAAGTAGTTGTGGACCATAATCGGGTAGTCTAAAGGATTATTTGATTTAAGTTTGACAAATCCTCGACTCTTTGGTCGCAGCATCATAGGGAAGACACCAAATACGTCTTCATTGTTCACTTCGGCAAATACTTCATTGTAGAAGTCATCAGTAAGACTGTGTGCCTTCTTGACTTGCGTGCCTCCGTCTGATGGAGTAGATGCTGACGTCATCATAAACTCAATATCAGGCCAGTCATCAGTAGCATTTGCATATTTGGTGTTTATAAAAGCAACAACTTCTAGACCAATACTTGATGTTAACGGTCCATCTTCAGTAATAGCGTATCTTAGAGCCGAATTAATATTAACAAGTCGATTCATTACTAAACTAATAGGATGATCTATACGGAATATAATACCACCAACTGCTATGTGATCTTGCAAGTTTTTCCCGACTCCAGGAGAATCATGGATCACATCTATTCCGACTTCTTTTAAATGGTTTGCAGGACCAATGCCAGACAGCATAAGTAGTTGTGGTGAAGCAATGGAACCAGCTGACAGTATTACTTCACGTGTAGCATAGACAACCTGCTTTTGTCCGTCTCTAATAAATTCGATTCCGTAAGCTCTCTTTTTTTCCTTATCAATGAGTACTTTAGTGACGTGTGAAAAAAGGGCAATGTGAAGGTTTTGGCGCAACCTGACTGGTCTTAAGAAAGCTTTCGCTGTGGAACATCTGGTGCCCCTTCGGATGGTGAATTGGTACCATGCGTAGCCAGTTTGTTGAGCTCCGTTGACGTCAATAAAGTCGTATCCCATCTCTTCGCCTGCTTGTATTAAGGCTGCTCCTATGGGTGTGTTGAAAGGCGAATCTTGGACTGTCAGGTAACCTCCTGAAAGTAGAAAATAACCTAATTAGCATTTACACATGAATAGCTAAGCTTTGATTAATTTTCGGTTCGGTGATGGAAAATAAAACCCTTAATCTGGGCAGAATGGAGGGATATGTTTCTCTGCTATGAAATAAAACCTCAGATTTCCTACTATTACTGCTATGACTCAGCGATCGTTATTATTCGACGCTCCTTAAAATCCTAGAATGTTTACAAGTATAATATTACCTGTCGCATGATGTCGAGTATCCTTAGCTAAGTACGGATTCCGTTGATCTTGTGACTTCTTAAAGTATGGTAGGACATCTTCATAGCCCCAGCCGGTATTGCCAAAGGACTCCCATTGGTCGAAATCTCGTTTGTTTCCTCTGATGTACAGCATCGTATTCAGGACAGATGAGCCTCCCAACACTTTTCCTTTGGTCCAGGAGCAGCGTTTGTCAATCATAGCTTGGCAAGCAGAGTCTTGGGGCTGGGTTCTGAAAAATACATCGAAAATAGAAATTAGAATTCATCAATAATAGTAGAATTAAACAGTCATTCTTCATTTAAAAGTGTTCGTTACATTGGGACCACTTTTAAAAGCATTCGACACAGGTTGTCGTAATAACTTTATTTCAGATCAAAAAAAGTTCCGGCTAACAACTGGCATTACATATACGAAATTACGTACAACCACCGTTCACTTACCGATACTTCCAGTCCAATTTACTCTTATGTAAATACAGAGAGAGCAACGGAACATCACTGATGTCTGTTTCATGTCCACCTGCTTCAAGTAGCAGGACATTCCAGCCTTCGACTTCCGATAGCCGATTAGCTAGGACAGATCCAGCTGAACCTCCCCCAACTATGACAAAGTCATATTTTTCTCGTAGATTCTTCTGGTTGAAAGGCCTCTGTTCCGGATCTAGGATCTCGTAGTTGAAGTAAGCCATTGTTGCTAACATGACTGGGATGAAGGTCAGTTTGCTGATGCCACCGATTGCGAGAGCTGCCTTGGTGGCCGCTGTGACCACGGATACCACTCCCATTGTTACTCAGAGTTGCTTCATCTGGAAATAGGCAGAAAAATTATTTAGTCGTAAATCGTAAAATGGAGACATCATGTGAATTATGGATGAATGCATAATTTTGCGTCTATGTTGAAATCATAGGTAGGTGTAACATGTTTCGTTTGACAAGCAAAAACGGAATATATCATCAGCCTATATGTTCCCACTACTGGGACACAGGTCTCGTTTTAATGAGAGGGAATCGGGCTGATTTTCACCACGGGACGTTAACAGATATTATTATGTCTTTAAATATTTAGTTCTTATGCACGCCGCTTATACTCACAATGTTTTCCTTCACCGTATTGAGAGCAGTGGTGATGAAATAAAATTCTTAAAATATTGCGCCCTCCTGGGTTTAAACCCACTACTTAAAAAGCCGTAAGTCAGGTACTATACCAATGGACCGTTAAAATATTACTCAAACTAGTGCAGTATGTACTTGCAAATGCTTATAGTAATTTCAAGGTAAATTCTCTGAAGATTAAATTTAACATGCAGCTGATAGATAATATTCATAATTCCTGACATTTGATTGCTTCACATAAATAATGCCTTAGAACGGAAACAGTCTAACATCCAAGCGGTAATACTACTTTAATGATACACGTTGTCAGGTTTATGACTCAAATCGTGTCGGTCATTGTCTTAGCTATTTATTACAGGACATTGCTAAGGCTAGCAGACCTACTAATTGCGAATGTTTGTGTTTTTGTATGCATGTTCCGTTTTCGGGTGAAAACTCCTGAACCGATTTTCATTTACCGATTTTTAAAGTATAGCATCTATAGTATCTCTTCTGTGGCATTGATTTGGTGAAATGCAACGGAAGTGTAAAAGGAAGTTATACAGTCTAGTTAAAAAAGGAGGCGCGGAAACACACTCAATTTGAATCGATGATTCCCGATGTCCACCCCCAGCTTGTCCCCCGCTGGGGGACAGCGCAACTTTTTCTAAAAAATGTTCCCAATGTCCACCCCGGGGTGGACATTAGGACTTTTTTTAGAAAAAGTTGCACTGTCCCCCAGCGGGGGACAGTGATACGATTTTAAAAAAATATTTTCGTTGTCCCCCACGGGTGGACAGCGCTACAATTTTAAAAATGAGAATTCTCAGTGTCCACCGCGGGTGGACGGAGATACTTTTTTTTATTTATTCCCGTTAGCGGGCCCTTTTAACTATTTTTAATACTTTGACTGAAAAAAAAACTAGTAATGAAATATAAAGATTGTAAATGTAAGCTTAGCTATGAAAAAATACTATTTTAACAATTTCACATACTTAGATCATTTTGTTTAAAACCATATCTTAGTTTGTACACACATAATCTTAGTTTGTTTGGCTACACATCAAACTATGCAAAACCAATATAAGCTGACCGTTGAGTGTGCGGAAAGATTTCACAAAGCGAGATCAAGACAAACTGGTATTGTATAGGTTGATGTGTAACCAAACAAACTAACTACTACACAAACAAACAAACTAACTAGCCGTGTGTACTAGTAAAGTTTTAGTTAGCATTCTTCTGGGCTCGTTTTATTATAAGTTTGTTTGATGAAAACTTAATAAAGCGAGCCTGTAAAATTGGATTAGAAAAATTGGTATAATGTTACTCTACCTTGTATGAACATTTTAAATGATTAAATACTTTTCAGGTGTATATAATTAGAAATAAATGTCATAACTAGTCAATTTCAAAAGAAAATTTTAAAACAAAATTATCACAATAAATAAACCTACTTTTGATTTTTTAATTATGGTGTTAATTAGAAGATTTTTTTTTAAATAAACGTTGATTTTAGAATACATAATTAATTGTTTTTATTATTATTTTAACAATCTCATCATCTTCCTTCTAAAGTCTTTAATCTGTAACGAGTCTTCACTCAAAGTTTACAAAAACAATTAAAAGGGAATAAATAAAAAAAAGTATCTCCGTCCAGCGGTGGACACTGAGAATTCTCATTTTTAAAATTGTAGCGCTGTCCACCCGTGGGGGACAACGTAAATATTTTTTAAAAATCGTATCACTGTCCCCCAGCGGGGGACAAGCTGGGGGTGGACATCGGGAATCATCGATTTGAATTAACCAATGACCATGCGCTGTGTGTTAAATTACAGGCGGTTGGTAGCAACCCTTGCGTCAAAGTCGAGGTTGAAATCAAAGCCAAATCCAAAGATGAGATGTCAGATGTCATAGGCGACGGTTCAGTTGTGATGAGAAAAGGCGCGAGCAACAGCATTCATATTCGCAAAGCCATCGACCCAATAAACAGCTTTATTACTAGCAATATGTCTCTCAAAGTCAAGAAAAGCGAGTCTTTTTACATAATTCATTACATCAGAATTAATTATAGGCTGTCATATGAAATAAGGGCAGGGTGCGTTGTACGGGACTTTCGAAACTGGATCGCTTTTTTGGTTTCTCGGAAGTAAAAGAGTTTGCGCTCGTTAATATCAATTTTGGCGTAAAATTTGGATCAAGAGATGTAAAAGTATGCTTGTTTTGGTTACGATTGATGTAATTGGTTGTTATTAAGAAGTAATTTAGCTTATCTTCCATCTAGACACCTAATTATTTCAGCCATCGTCTTTGATTTCTTATCTCGAGACAGTTATGTGAACGTGTCATTCTTCCTTTATTTTAAATTCGTTGGAATTATTAAATTAGAAAAGCACACTTCTAATTTCAAAGTAATTTACAAAATAATAATAATAAAAAAGCAAATAATTCGGTGCAGACTACAAAGAGAATAAGTTTAGTACTTAATGTTTTTAATATTTCTAACGGTCCCGTGTTAGTAATAGGTACTCATTTTTGTTAGATTTTACATTTGTTTTTTTTTCTTTTTGATTAAGTACTGTTTGAATAATATTATTTAGTTATCTGCAAGGCCCCACTGCAGTTGAAAGAAAACTTCCTCCAAAGATAGCCAGTCTTCTCTAGACATTTTGCTCATATCCTGTTTAATGATTCAACATGACCGCACAAAATTCCCAACATTGCAAAACGACACTTGAGTATGCAACAAGTTTTTCCAATGGAGGTCATAGGCCCATACATGACGTGGGGTCCTTCCTCGAAGATGTCTCTTTAAACATATATTGATTTATTATTATTATTGAAAAATATCCACTCAATGGATGCCTGAAGATGGCCGGCGCCGGCCCTAAAAGAGGTGGCAAGATGGCCTTACTGCGATAGCTAGTTGAAGGTGACGCTCGAAAAGAATACTTGGAAGGATATTGAGGAGGCCTTAGCCCACCTGTGGGACTTCAAATAAAAAATCCTATTAGTGATCACGAGTGACTGCTTAGATCCAAAGATCCCTATTGATTCCTAGATCAGCTAAATATTTGGGTTTATCGTTAAAAATTTACCAGTAACAGCCTCGGGCCTCGGATTTGAGCTCGGTTGATGGCATTAGGTTCGCCCCATTACACGGAACTAACACATAACTGGCGAAATGTGGATGTACTATTAGGCACACCTCTTTGGGGATCAGATCAGACTTGATGTACTGTATAAAAAACCTTGCTGGACAAGTCTAAGATGGAGTGTCAAGTTGGGCCATTGTGTGTACGGATATAGTGTACGGATGGCACTGGTCGAAGCTGTTTACGTAAGTGAGAATATTATGCAAGGCAACGCAATGTCTCCCCATTGCTTCACATAAATAATGCCTTAGAACGGAAACAGTCTAACATCCAAGCGGTAATACTACTTTAATAATATACGTTGTCATGTTTATGACTCAAATCGTGTCGGTCATTGTCTTGAGCTATTTATTACAGGACATTGCTAAGGCTAGCAGACCTACTAATTGCGAATGTTTGTGTTTTTGTATGCATGTTCCGTTTCGGGTGAAAACTCCTGAACCGATTTTCATTTACCGATTTTTAAAGTATAACATCTATAGTATCTCTTCTGTGGCATTGATTTGGTGAAATGCAACGGAAGTGTAAAAGGAAGTTATACAGTCTAGTTAAAAAAGGAGGCGCGGAAACACTCAATTTGAATTAACTAAATGATCATGCGCTATGTGTTAAATTACAGGCGGTTGGTAGCAACCCTTGCGTCAAAGTCGAGGTTGAAATCAAAGCCAAATCCAAAGATGAGATGTCAGATGTCTTATGCGACGGTTCAGTTGTGATGAGAAAAGACGCGAGCAACAGCATTCATATTCGCAAAGCCATCGACCCAATAAACAGCTTTATTACTAGCAATATGTATCTCAAAGTCAAGAAAAGCGAGTCTTTTTACATAATTCATTACATCAGAATTAATTGTAGGCTGTCATAAAATGAAAGAAGGGCAGGGTGCGTTGTACGGGACTTTCGAAACTGGATCGCTTTTTTGGTTTCTCGGAAGTAAAAGAGTTTGCGCTTGTTAATATCAATTTTGGCGTAAAATTTGGATCAAGAGATGTAAAAGTATGCTTGTTTTGGTTACGATTGATGTAATTGGTTGTTATTAAGAAGTAATTTAGCTTATCTTCCATCTAGACACCTAATTATTTCAGCCATCGTCTTGGATTTCTTATCTCAAGACAGTTATGTGAACGTGTCATTCTTCCTTTATTTTAAATTCGTTGGAATTATTAAATTAGAAAAGCACACTTCTAATTTCAAAGTAATTTACAAAATAATAATAATAAAAAAGCAAATAATTCGGTGCAGACTACAAAAATAAAAAGTTTAGTACTTAATGTTTTTAATATTTCTAACGGTCCCGTGTTAGTAATAGGTACTCATTTTTGTTAGATTTTACATTTGTTTTTTTTTCTTTTTGATTAAGTACTGTTTGAATAATATTATTTAGTTATCTGCAAGGCCCCACTACAGTTGAAAGAAAACTTCCTCCAAAGATAGCCAGTCTTCTCTAGACATTTTGCTCATATCCTGTTTAATGATTCAACATGACCGCACAAAATTCCCAACATTGCAAAACGACACTTGAGTATGCAACAAGTTTTTCCAATGGAGGTCATAGGCCCATACATGACGTGGGGTCCTTCCTCGAAGATGTCTCTTTAAACATATATTGATTTATTATTATTATTGAAAAATATCCACTCAATGGATGCCTGAAGATGGCCGGCGCCGGCCCTAAAAGAGGTGGCGAGATGGCCTTACTGCGATAGCTAGTTGAAGGTGACGCTCGAAAAGAATACTTGGAAGGATATTGAGGAGGCCTTAGCCCACCTGTGGGACTTCAAATAAAAAATCCTATTAGTGATCACGAGTGACTGTTTAGATCCAAAGATCCCTATTGATTCCTAGATCAGCTAAATATTTGGGTTTATCGTTAAAAATTTACCAGTAACAGCCTCGGGCCTCGGATTTGAGCTCGGTTGATGGCATTAGGTTCGCCCCATTACACGGAACTAACACATAACTGGCGAAATGTGGATGTACTATTAGGCACACCTCTTTGGGGATCAGATCAGACTTGATGTACTGTATAAAAAACCTTGCTGGACAAGTCTAAGATGGAGTGTCAAGTTGGGCCATTGTGTGTACGGATATAGTGTACGGATGGCACTGGTCGAAGCTGTTTACGTAAGTGAGAATATTATGCAAGGCAACGCAATGTCTCCCCATAAGCGTGCCGTGTCTTCTTTACACATGTTTTTGCGTTTACTTTTTCAATTATCTGTGTTAATTGTTTGCGTTCGTAGGTTTTTTCTGTATCATTGACACGGTCACTGTTTGTGTCTCCTCCGTAATTTTGCGAGCTCATCTGAATGAATAAGCAATCAATGAACAAGATGACATGCCTTATTTATAAAAAACAACTTGAGGCTTGTATGATATTATTAAAAACATTCGATAGTTCATTACAATTAACCTTTCTACGCAAGTAAGATCAGCAGTATTTACTTACTGCTGAATTTTGCCTAGTAAGCTTGTAGTCTCATGAGATAATCAAAGGCTATTCTTTAAAGTTTGACTAATCAAATACCTAAATAGATAATATTCTTATAATGAATTTAGGAAATAGAATTTACGCTAGAAAAATTTTAAGCATTGTCGTGACTTTTACAGTCGATCTGTATACGGTGAGAACCGGGCCAAGCATACCACCTTGGTGAATGATTGCCACACCGATCATATTGACTGAGACCATCACGGTTCCACGGCACACTTACTGCATTTTTATTATGAGAAGTTTTCCTGGAGGGTTACTACTTCATTTATATCTACTTTTACTACTATATCCATCTATAAACATAGCGTCTTCTCTTTGACGTTTATAGAATGCCTTAGCAAGAATTTAGACTATGCCCATTGCAGTTGTAGTTCGTATTTCTACTAAGTCCGTCGTCTTGTGCCTGTATCTTGATACCTGCATAACTTTATCAACAAGAGACTTGCTTTGAGTATGTTGTAGCATAGTCCAGATTTTAGATACCTAAAATTATGCTTGTGAATCCGATGCAAATAGAAATATTTGGTGTAATGTTATAACTTAGGACAGACAATATAACCTCAAACGGGTTTAAGTAGATGTACTGATAAGATTAGATAGATAAAAGGTGTTTAACTAAAGCTGGATTCCCACGGTGCGTGAGTTTGCGGACGTTCGCGCCCGCTGACGACTATGGACAGCCACACATCATTTTATTTCTCGAATGTGTCTGCGCTGCCACAGACGATACTCTTCCCATAGTGCGTCGGTGCGTGCTAGTCCGCGTCTGTCCGCAATATCACACACCGTGGTAATCTAGCTTTACGGAACGCTTGTTCTATTTCCCAATTTGTCGTACGCACAAGTGTTTAGCAGACATTTTGCGAAAACGGTGAAACACTGATGTAATGTCACACTTTACGAGTGAGGGATAAAGTCATGTGTCGCTAAAGTAAATCATTACTGTGGTAGAACAAATGGAAATAGCTATGAGTAAGGTACTCATAGACGACATCGAAATTTTTATAATCTTGTTTGTTTTAATATTATCGAAACTATGAATGAAATGTGTGTATGACTCGATAAGACCTTAACAAATCAGGATGTTAGCCAATGAATTTTGAAATCCTAACTTGCAGAACTTTCAGTAAATATAAACATTTCGGTACGACAATAATAAACAAATAGGGTAAAAATTAATACGTCATCTATTCGAATTGAGATGATTAACCATCTCAATTCGATTACATTTTTATTAAAAACAGTCGCTTTTAAGAAATTCAGTTCTAATTAGTTACTGTCTACGACCTCTAAGACTTGATTTTGAGGGAAGAAAATTACGACTGCGAGCAGGACATGAACCTGCGTTCTTCTGGATAAGTTCTCCATACGCTTAACTAAAAAAGCTATCATGGCCCTGACGGCGAGGTCGAATCTCTCATGCCCTTATCAAAACAACGCGAATTTTTGTTTCCTCAAAAATCCTTACAATTCATTTAAGACTTGATCTCATATTTCCGTGACAAAGCAACTTAGCGACTCCCGCGCAACACTTTCACTGTCCGGTGCACCGTGCACCGCACACTGCGCATGCGTGGTTGCATCGGCTTTCTTAACTCGTCGCAGTGTCGCTGTGGACGTGCCAGCTGACAGACGTCTGGTATTTAGGTCGAGTTATGTATACTATTGTAACAGTACGACTGCAATGGTAATGACTTTGAATAACATTATTTATATATTTCTAGAATTTGTTGTTTGGGTAATAAATTTACCTCAGTCTGGTAGAAAATTGGTAAAAAAGACAATTGTTTTTAGAAATCTGTTTGATGCTTATCAGAAACTTTTTTTTCTTCGTTTATCAAGTATTTCACTGTCTTATAGATATACATTTTTTTTACCTACACAGTATGAACTCGTCTAATTGCTATCACCAGTAATCTGGCGTTCTCTAGAAAAAAAAATATATAAAAAGACGGTTTCTTTAATGCAACATTCTAATAGCATCATTCTTTTTTCGCAATCGCAGAATTATTTAATAGGAAGACATTATAAAGAAAAATAAGTAATGATCGCAAAATGAGAGTCATCAATAAAGCTTAATGTGAAATAATTAATTTTAAGAACTATTAATGTACCTATTGTGTAATGAAAAGGAAGTAGAACATGTTATGGCTGTCATATATCCGAAATATTACGCTTTTTGCAAGTAAGGGTACGTTCACATATAGTGGAGTAGGCCCAAGTTTCAGACTTGAAGAATTTCTCAAACTTAACCCCTAACAATAAAACAAAATTTAAAAACAACAAACAACAGGTAACAACGGAAAAATAACAGAAAACTATAATAAATATTCTTAAAAAAGATCACTGAGCGCGTCAAGACATCAACACAATTTTTTTTCTGTCAACGCTACGCGCGGGAGTGAGTATAGACGGCACTAGTGTGCGAGCGAGAGAACACGATAAGCGCCACCATTTAAGATTCCTTTCTTCAATGAACCGGGTTATACCTTTGGTTATCCCGGACATACATACAGACAAGCACACAAAAAATCTAAAAACTATATTTTTGGCTTCCTTATCGATTGTAGATCACACCCCAAGTATTTTTTTTTTAATATTCAATTTTTACAGTTACATTAAGAATTAAAGAGGAATAAATTATAGACTGGCTGGAAGCAGACAAGGGGGACCAGCACTACAGTAGAAACTTGAGTGAGGCGCATAGGTCAAAAGGTTGGAAACCACTGATCTAGATTATACAATTATAAAATAGGTATCTATTATTTGTGCATATTAAATAACCAGTTGAATAAATAAATATCTAGGTTACTAGCATTATTTAGAGAAGGTACATTTCTTAATATAACACTGAGCAGCACAAATAAAACAAAATATTATCTAAAATTTACATACTAATTTTTAATTCAATTTTGCAAAACGAATACAAAACGGTGAATGACCAGCATATTCAAATCTCATGTCAAAATGTTTCGTTATCAAGGACGTATTAGGTAAACGCGTTTGACCCAGTAACATGCAGTAAGAATTACAACACGCCTATATCTACAAGCTACAAGTAGCCGGAACACACCTTAAGACAACCTTTAAATATCCCGGGATGTCCGAGAAAGAGGGGGTGAAATGTCTACCCCGGTTGGTTGACTACCCCTGGTATTGGTTGGTGCTGATGTTGCTCACTCACTCCATATTTGTGTTTCCGCAAAAAACGCAGGCGTTATTGCGCAAAAAATATTTCAATTTACGGTATATTTTCCTGACTTAAATGAATGTATGTATGTATGTAAATTGACAATTTTATCAATTTATTTGATAGAAGCAAGTACTTACAACACGGCAAACAAAGTCGCAAGTTATATTATCTATTATCAATTTAACAAAATGATTTTAACAATATTATAAGGAATAATAGAAAAAAAAAACTAAAACACGTAAAAATAACAATAGAATAACAAAAGAATATGTACGTCATCTTTCATCCGTGTATTACTCGTATACGTCCATCCATCCATATCTCAAAAAAAAGTTTGATGAACAAAAATAAAAACCAAACCGTCACCGCTGATTTAAAAGGTATCATTTGAGTGATTACCAAATAATATGATGGGTAAATATTTGCACTGGTTAAAAACTTTAAAGGTTTTTCGGAAGGAATACTTTAAATCGATTGTAATTGACTAGAACCAAGATCGAATAATCATGAACCATCGAAACCATAAATAGTTCTGTATGTGAGCTATAGGACAAATAAATTAATGATACGGAAGCCAATGAACTTGGTAGTTTAATGGATTAGGTCCAGATAAACATGTTTGCAGGACTGTCTTAATCGGTAACCTTCACCTCGAGAACGAAAAGGGCTATTGAAGGAATATTATGTAACAATACGAGTCTGATAGTCCCTTCCTCTCCACCCAGGACGTGAGATCTCATTTGATGATATTTTCACGAAAAGAAAATCAATATACGTACCGTATCTGCTTAAAATAAATTAGGAGATAGCTCATTGTTTGGTTAGTGCACAATTTACGTAAACTATTTGCCTTATGAATGTGACTCAGGATAACTTACGAAGCAGCTTTGATTACAAGTAGATCTTGACCCCAATTCCGTTAGATTTGTTTAGGAGACAGATCCTAAGATTTAGCAAAAGCACTAAAATGGTAATGCACACCGGCAAAATGGTAAACAGAGATAAACAAACGGATGTTACGAAACAACGGACAGGCCATTTGGTGAATCACAATATATTCTCACGAATTATTGAGGAGGACAATGATTAGGGTGTCATCAATGTAAAGGTCTTATTAGGTACCTATAGACACATGAGAGTAGCCCTGACTTGAATCACATGCTCATTATAACTATACTGAGTATAATAACACTGAAGACTTTGTTTGAACGAGCTAATCTCTCGTACTGCAAGATAAGAAAAAAATGTTTCAATATTAATTGATAGCCCGATTCTTGAGGGAAATTGTTAACGGAATTGGTAGCTTTAAATTTCTCACCATACTGCTCTTAAGACCCAAACAATAAGAGAAACTGCAAGTGAAACGGTGGGACACACTAGTATAATATATGCGTGATGAAGTTAATCACAGATCTGGTAATTATCAACGGTCAATGGCACATACTACACGACAATTATGTTGTATCTCACAGGTCATAAAAATACAGTTGCAGATAGGCGTCATGCCTTCTAAGCAAGAGTACAAGGTTAGGCAAATAGATTTAGTAAAAGCAAAAGGAATACACAAGATCTAAAGAATGACGGTAAAATACATATTGATGGTCACCTAGAGAAAGGTCAGAGGTAATAGCTTTATAAGGTTAGGTTTGTTTTCTGCAATAGAAACTTAAAAGGGAATAACAGTGAGTTTATTTATTTTGATGTGTTGTAAATGTGGTGATGTTCCAAAAACAATGAGACATTGAATATTATATCTTGTGTGTCATGTTTTGGGCACATTACAGGTCTTGGTAGATGCTATAAAATTGCCAAGCACGTCGCCTAATTTTTGGCTGAATCCTTTTAAAATGTCGTCGAAAATAAAAGAAGAATATTAAAAATAACTTTGACCAGCTGCAGTTTCAAAATTGAAATAATTTTAACACATCCATATCAATTAACCGGTAGTTGTATGTCAGCTGGCAAATCCTACTTCTTATGACACATGAGTTCTATTGGATTTTCGCAATTTATATTAGAGTGGGAATTTCATAATGTTCCGCAACCAAACACCATATTTGACCATGAGTAAAACATGTAATTATTTTAAGACAGTATGATTTATGTAATTACTCTCATTACCATCCAAATGATCGTCTAATGTCTACTAAAAACAGCTTTACATGCAAACCTGGATTCTTCAAAATTGCCGTATAAATTTCGGTGTCCCACAGGGACATATACTAGGTGCACCTCTGCCTAACCCTTTGGGGAGTCCAGGCGAGTTATATGGATACACAAATCACTTTGAGTTTTTCTAATATTTTTTATGAACACAAACGAAACCGCAAGATTTTACTCTAGAAATCGCGAGAATACTCGTAGATAGTAATGCAAGAATACCTGAAAAAACAAGACACAACACTGTTACGAGAGGTTCACTGATCACGACACCATGTGCTTTCCGATTCACTGACGGACTGCGCGCGCGTCGCCTGCACAACGCCTGCGCCTGCGCTGGTTGCACAACTTACTGGTTGCGAACCTACGGTCAATGTTAATAGGCTAATGCTGATTTAGGACGATAGATTAGGATGGTGATTATGATGGTACCTTTCAAAGGACGTTGGTGCGAAATCTTATGATGACGTTTAAGAAAAGAAAGAAAAAGATAACTGTAATAATAACCGATTGGTTGTTTAAGAAGTAACTAAATAAAATTAGGAATGAAACTAGAAGACGAAGAAGATAGTTGAATTATTATGAATCGATCACTACGCATAGCTCCGTAACACCTAACGCATAACCTTAATATGACAGCCTTAACAGTGTTATCGAGTATAGAACGAAAGTAAAAATATGTTTTCAAAATAATAATTTATTACCGAAAGCTTACGAGACATGTAAAATTTTGTGTAAAAATTCGAAGAGTTTTAAAATTATTTAACCACATTAATTTATAGTTTTTTAAATTTTAAAATTTTATGCAGTTATTAGTTTCGATATGCAAATTTTTCTAAGCTACCTGACTACGCGATCTCAATCACATCTTACGCGCTACTTTCTGGTCACATTTTCAAATAGAGTTGAGCAAGCTAATGGAAATGACGACACGTCTTATTCTCGTTTGGAACCATAAATTGATTCGACTAGCGATAGGAACCTTGAAGATATTACTTAGTATGCGTTCGATAGAAATATAGAGGAAAATATTAATGTTCATTAGTAAACGTTGCCCCACGTTAAAAAGAATGGCAAAAGGGATGGTAGAAAAAAAAGATAAATGACACAGACTGTTGTGACAGTGACAGCTGTCAAGAGACACTGATGAGAGCCCGCCTTTTATTGGCTTATGGGTCACTTTTATATAATTAGTACTGGAGAGTTTAATTAAAAGATTTATGTTAACTTATCATATTCGTATCATTCAAGAACCCTGTAAACTAACAGAACATGGTGGCAGCGGTGTGCGAATAAAGAGATAATGATGGGAGAAGAAAAGGCAATGAGTTTCCTGCCATTGCAGAATGTGAGGGCGCCGGAGGCCTTCGATTTTACAAATCCGTCTTCATGGAAAACTTGGAAGACGAGGTTCCAGAGGTTTATGAAAATAAGTGGCAGTGAGAAGAGAGAGGATGCCGACAAAATTGATATGTTGTTGTACAGCATGGGAGGAAAGGTGGAAGAAGTTATAAAAATATTGAACGTTGACGAGAAAAAGTATGATGTGGTATTGGAGGCTTTAGATGGTCATTTCAATCCAAAGAAAAATGTTGTATATGAGAGATTTAAATTCAATATGCTTGAACAAAAAGAAGGTATGTCAGTGAGTGATTTTTTAGGAGCCTTGACCACGCAGGCAGAGACATGTGAATTTGGAAGTCTATGTGAAGAGCTTATTAGAGATCGTCTCGTTGTTGGGTTAAGGAACAAGAAGGTCAGTGAAAACATGTTGTTAAAGGCAAAATTGACATTAGAAGAAGCAGTCAACATGGCTCAGCAGGCTGAAATTCAAGCACAAGAGACTAAGGTTATGTGGAGTCGGGAAGAGGAAGTGACAGTAAATAGAATGGGTAAACAGCAAGAAAAGGTAGGAAATAGAAAATGTTGGTGGTGTGGAAAATGGGAAACGCATAATAAAGAGAAATGTCCAGCTTCAAAAGAAATTTGTCATAAATGCAAGCGTAGGGGACATTTTGCTAGATGCTGCATAGAGCGAAAGATCAATAGCATGGACACGGGAAAGGATGACTTCGAGTTGGAGGTGGATGTTGAAACAGAAAATTTCAAGAAAAAGGTAAAATTTTTAGTAGATACTGGGGCTGATATTGTGGCTATACCTGAAAAATTGTTAAAGGATACAAGTATCTTATTGGCTTGTTCAGAGATTATTAGGGGACCTGAAGGTATTCCATTAGATGTAGTAGGCTTTATTTGGATACAATTATATCATAAAAGTAGTGTATATAGAGGGAAAGCATTTGTAATCAAAAATTTACAGGTACCTATTTTAGGGAGACCAGCCATTATAAAAATGAATATATTAAGATTATGTAACACATGTCATGTTAGTGAAAGTGAAATAAATGTAGAGAAAGAGTTTCCCAATATATTTAACAGTTTAGGTGTGTTCAAGGATACTTTTACCATTAAATTGATCGCCAACCCAGTTCCATACGTCCAGTCATCACCTAGAGTTGTTCCATTACCTCTACTGGATAAAGTTAAGGAGGAGTTAAATAGATTAGAAAGTTTAGGTGTTATTGTACGAGTAGAAGAGCCAACTATGTTTGTATCTCCTATTGTGGTTGTACCAAAAGGTCAGAATGGTGTTCGAATCTGTGGAGATTATACACAGGTTAATAAGAATATTGTCCGTCCTATTTTTCCAATTCATAAAGTAGAAAATACACTAGGCAGACTGAAAGGAGCAAGAATATTTTCGAAAATTGATGCTACATCAGGATTTTTCCAAATTCGTTTATGTGAAAAGTCTAGGAAACTGACAACAATACTTACACCATTTGGTAGGTACATGTATAATAGATTACCTATGGGGTTAAACTGTGCACCTGAATACTTTTCTATGAAATTTTCCAATATTTTCACTGATTTAGAAGGGGTAGTAATACATGTAGATGACATATTATTATACAGTAAGGACAGGGTCAGTCATATTAAATTATTAAGAGAAGTTTGTAGTAGATTAAATAGAGAAGGTTTAACAATAAACAAGGACAAATGTGAATTTATGGTCGAAGAAGTTACATATTTAGGGCATGTTATTAACAGTAAAGGCATATCATTGGATCCTAAGAGAATAGAAAGCATTGTTGAATTCAGAGTTCCTTCTAACAAAAAAGAGTTGATGCAATTTTTAGGATTAGTAAATTATGTAGGTCGTTTCATTCCTGATAAATCCTCTTTATTGGAACCTTTGTATGGATTATTAAAACAGAATGTTGCCTTTATTTGGGATAAGTGTCAACAACAATCATTTGAAAAAGTAAAATACCTTTTATCAAGAGCTCCTACATTGTGTCATTATGATCCTAGAGAGAAAATCATAATTTCTGCTGATAGTAGTTCTTATGGTCTAGGAGCAGTACTGTTACAAGAAGATAAAATGGGGAATAGACGGCCAATATCATATGCTAGCAGGACATTAAATTCAACAGAGAAAAATTATGCTCAAATAGAGAAGGAGTGTCTAGCTTTGGCATGGGCTGTTAATAGATTTCGAGATTTTATAGTAGGGATAGAGATTTTATTAGAGACCGATCACAAACCTCTATTGCAAATTTTGCAAACTAAACCAATTGATGACCTTACACCTAGGTTGCTGAGATTTAGACTTCAGCTGATGAGATATATATATAAAGTTAATTATGTTCCAGGAAAGAAATTAGTAGTAGCTGATGCACTGTCCAGGGCTCCAGTTAATGTTACAGAGGTAGAGGCAGAGCAACAGGAGCACCACATTAATTCCATTTTAAGTATGTGTTTATTTGATAATAAATTGAACAATATTATGAGAGAGCAGAGTAAATGCCAAATTTGTAAGATAATTAAAGAATACACTGTGAGTGGTTGGCCTAATAAAAATAAAATACCATTAGAGTTATTAAATTACTATCAGTATAGATATAATTTTTCTGTGCAGGAGAATTTTTTGTTATATAACAATAGATTGGTAATCCCAATTGCGCTTCAAAAAGGTATTCTAGAGGATATTCATGCAGGTCATTTAGGCATTACTAAATGCAGGGAGAGAGCCAAACAATCAGTGTGGTGGCTAGGGTTATCATCTCAAATTAAAGTACTCATAGAGAACTGTCCACAGTGCATTCAGGAAAAAACTAACAGTAAAGAACCATTGATTGTAGAAGATATTCCAAATAGAGCATGGCAGAAGGTAGGCATAGATTTATTTAAAAACAATAATAAGTGGTATATGGTAATAATTGATTATTTCTCTAGATATTTGGAATTATTTCTATTGAAAGATCTGACAGAAAATAGTATAATTATGCATTGTAAAGAAACCTTTTCCCGGTTTGGAATTCCAGAAGTAGTCAGGACGGACAATGGAACACAATTTAAGGGTAAATTCAAACAATTTTCTCAGTTTTATAATTTTAATCACATAACCAGTAGTCCTTATTTTGCTCAGAGTAATGGTTGTGCAGAAGCAGGAGTCAAAATTGCAAAAAACTTATTAAATAAGAATGCAGATGTATATTTAGCATTGTTAGTATATAGGAACACTCCAAATGAGACTGGATATAGTCCCAGTGAATTAATGTTTAACAAAAAAATTAGAGAGATATTGCCAATATACCCTAGTAAATTAAATGGTAATGTAGAAATAGATACTAAAACATTTAGAGAGAAGAGAAATTGTAATAGAGAAAAAATGGCAGAGAATTATAACAGAAGACATAAAGTTTGTAAATTAGACGATTTAAAGGTAGGAGATCAGGTTTGGGTTATTGATTTAAGAAAGTATGGAATTATTGTACGAAAGGCGAAGGAGCCAAGATCTTATTTTGTTTCAATAGAAGGAGTTCAGTACAGGAGAAATAGATGGCACTTGGCTCCAGCGCCTTTCAAAGAGAAAAAGGAGGATAGTAGAGAGCTAAGTTATGATGATTATGATAATGATAGTGTTTCAGGAATTGAAGTGGAAAATAATCAGCAAGAAATAAATAAGGAAAACGGTTTAGAAGAAACTGATTCCGAAAATAACGATAACAATTTAGAAAGTAATGATAATAATTTGGGAACTAATGATTATGAAATTCCTGAAATACAATCACATGAAGAGATGAATAACTTGCCTAAAAGAGTAAGAACTAAGCCTAAGTGGTTAGAAGATTATGTTTGCAATAATATAAGTTTGTAACAATGTTTAATATTTTAAATCTTGACGATGGGGATGTTGTGACAGTGACAGCTGTCAAGAGACACTGATGAGAGCCCGCCTTTTATTGGCTTATGGGTCACTTTTATATAATTAGTACTGGAGAGTTTAATTAAAAGATTTATGTTAACTTATCATATTCGTATCATTCAAGAACCCTGTAAACTAACAGAACACAGACTATGAAGATACTGCAACAGATCTCAGTAACAATTTATTGAAAGTCGAGACCAGTATAAAAATAATTATATAACAAACAACTGAATTGTGGAGAACAAACAATTACAATCTCAATGAACTACAGTATGCTGTAACAGCAACTTGGTTAACAGTACCGACAAATAAAATAAGTTCGAAAACACACTTTCAGCGTGAAAAGTAAAGGCCAAGCGTTATCATGTTTCAAATAGATCGGAAACACGCGATCATAGTGAACGATTTTATAGTATACTTGTTGGTAATTAGTCTAAACAGGATTTGTATTTCAAGGTAGATTAATTGAAAGTAGGCTGTTCGCGTAGGCTGTTAGAATTCAAATTAATTTGTAGTGAGCAGTGTTTTAGAGTAACACCTGTTACTGTTACATAAATATCATCACTATTGTCTTGTCCTTCGGTCATATCTAAATTTGAAATAGGCGCTCTTGGACTGCTTTCTTGGTCGTTATCAGTTTTCACCCCTTTTTTAACCTTTTACTTAAATTATATTGTTCTGTATTACATTGAGTGAGGCTGCACCATTGAGAACTCTCGAACTTTAACTCTCAGAAAGGGAAGATCTGTTAAATCTCATATTGCCTGACCAATTGACCATAGCTGATTCAAAATCTCTCCAATGATTTCAAAATATTGTAAAAATATGAAATGACATTTTAGATGTTCGAATCAATGCATGTAACTAGCTATTCTGATGGCATTAGTATCACTGTGCATGTAACTCTCTTTTAATCATATGCACATTTGACATGCGTAGGGCATTGTTATTTCAGAATAATAAATTAATTACATTTTACGTTTTGATGTAACTTTTACCAAACACACTAACGCAAGAAGTTACTATAAGAACAGAAATAGAGACGAGAGTTTAGTGTCGTAATAGCGAAGTTTGCAAATCTTACAAGTGCTGGTATACGTGATGGCAGGCGCATGCGTCGGGTGCTGTCGGCGCCCGCGCAGGTATCGTTGCCTTCGATATTAATGTTACGACATGGCTTTTATGAGGAAAAGATTCGATGTTGAACATTACTGTGCTTAAAACGATTAGTAGTATTCTGAGGCATTTTCATTGGCTATTATTGTGTTCTCTCTGTTCTATTCTGTATATTGTTCTTGTCTCACATGTAAGAGATATTGGACTATTCCTTCTAACTAACTGTTCTAATTAACCGATCTAATTAAATCAGAGGTAAATTTAATCACCCCTGAATCCGACTTATTCGTCAACTCGCCCGCAATTAACTCGCCCGCTCGGGCGAGTTGGCACCTTCCGATTTTATCTTTTTTTGTTGTCGTCAACTCGCCACTGAGCGAAAATCTGACGAATTTACAGTCGTCTACAAAAGTGTTTCTATAAATTTAACATTTAATTTAATTGAACCTGCTTCACATGTTTAAGACACTAAACGACTGTAGAGTTGATTAACTGAGGACCAGTAGATTGTTTTCATTAGTAAGTAACATGTTAACGTTTGTTATAAAAAAAAAATCATTTACAACAAACCCTGATCTGTGATTTTGTACTTCCTAAGGCGGTGATTGTTTGCATTAGTAAGTAACATGTTACGTTTGTTTTAAAAAAAATCATTTACAACTAACCCTGATCTGTGATTTTTAACCGACTTCCAAAAGGAGGAGGTTCTCAATTCGGATGTTTGTATTTTTTTTATGTTTGTTCGGGCATAACTCCGTCGTTTAAAAACCGATTTGAAAAATTCTTTTTTTGTTGGATAGGGTATACTTCCCGAATGGTTCCATTAAAATTTGATTGAAATCGGACTAGCACTTTTTGAAAAATCAACATAAATCAATAAAAACCTAAAAAGTTTTCAACTTTGTCTACACCGATTACTCCGAGGTTTCTGGTCCGATTTCGATGATTCTTTTTTTGTTCGATACAGTATATCTGCCATTTGGTCCCATAAAATTTTCATTTAGTTTGGTGCAGTAGTTTTTATTTTTAGTTTTTAATGTTTTTATACAAAGGCGTTGTTATTACCGGTGCTACGGATTACAAAATTTTAGTGCACATGTACAAAGTCACCGACTTTCGAAAGAAAAGTTTTTTTGTAGGTTATTTTGAACTTTTTTGTGGTGGTTTTGAAGTCGGTTACATTTTTTTTTTAAAGTTTTTTATATAGTTCCTAAGACTGTGATTGTTTTTATAAGTAAGTAATATGTTAACGTTTGTTATAAAAATCATTTACAACAAACCCTGATCTGTGATTTTATAGTTCCTAAGACTGTGATTTTTTATAGTAGTATTAAGTAATAATTAACCAAATGTATTTTGATATTGTTGATTTTACTTTGTTATATTTGTTTAGTTTAGTCACATACTAGGTTATTATGAAAAAGAAACTAGAAAAAACGTGATATTGTTGATAATCTTCAAAATGTAGGTCTAAGCAGTTTTTTTTTGTTTGGCATGTGTTGTAAATTATAATACATAATATACCTATTAAAAAACTAAATTCCTTTTATTTCAAATCGTACAACGCCTTATACTTATAAAGTAGGTTTCTATATTGAATTTATTATAACACTTTTATAGATGACTGTACCATTTTTCGTTCAGTGGCGAGTTGACGACAACAAAAAAGGATAAAATCAGAAGGTGCCAACTCGCCCGAGCGGGCGAGTTAATTGCGGGCGAGTTGACGAATAAGTCCTGAATCCGTAATCCGGACCGTTCAGGTTACAATTACCTATATACATTGTTGTATACTGGTGCAATTGTAGGAAACTCCTTTCCTGCAATTGTATCAGTATACACAATAATGTCTACAAAAGAATTTATGATTAGTTCTTAATTGATTAATTTTCTAATTCCCCTCGTTTTGGTATTACGAAATGACTGAACTATATTGTGCGTCACGCAGTCATCAATATTTTACTATAGCTTGTATCTAATTGTTAATTTCTAACAATAACGAACCGTTGAAATTGTCCTTTATGGTTCGCTGCAGTTGACACTTTGTGGCAAAAAAGGCATAATGTGAAATGAAAGCTCTTTTTTTCTGATAGAATTCAATTGGTATAAATTCCATTGGACACACAGTGTTTTACTGAAGTCGTTAAAATTTTGATTATGCTTGTAACAGTTGTTCCGTACTCTTTTATTATGAAAAATTCACACAGAACACTGTTCTTTAAAATAAAAGTATAACCAAATCTATTGGCTATTGGTGCAACTTTTTACTCGTGCTGAGAAATAGAAAGGCCATCGATACGAGTATTGATCCATAGCATTAATCGTGTTTTAGAATACAAGCAAAATCATACGCAATAAAAATTTAGATTTCATAAAAAAGTCATCAATTCATACAATGCAAGCTTAATCCGCGTAGTGACCACAATAATGAATACCAGTGCCATCAAAAAATGAATGATTCGATAGTATAAGGCAACATTCATAGACGTTGCGTGCAAAGGTTGATGGTGTTGCAAGTTTATGATCCACGGCGCATCTTCAAGGTAGACCCTTGCAGCTAGTGGCTGGTCTGTGATGTAACACTATGTGGGACATGGGAGATTTCATTATATTATTGTTTTAAGGGTGTCGTGGTCAAATGACAAAAACGAACTGTTTCAATTTTACGCACACACTTTCAAAAAAGTTCAAGTGAAGGGCTTTTGAAAAGGGTTGTTGTAAGTTCGCCACAAAAATAATTCCCCACGAAAAAAAGTATTTATAAATTCGCCAGAGGTTCTTGTTTATTTTTTAATTTTGATTATTGTACATTCGACCCATTTTTTCCGCACGGGCATAGCAGAACAATTAAATTATAAAATCCAGGACTAAACTACCGAAAACGAGGACACAATGTGGAATCTGAACAGAAAGTACTAGGAGAACAGGATCAAAACTCTTTTTCGAGGGGAAATTTTTTTGTGGCGAACTTACAACAACCCTTTGAAAAACACCATGGATTTTAGTCAGTACGAGTCTGACATTTCCTCCTGCCCTGCCCTGGGTCCCGGACTCATTTGTTGATGTTACCACGATAAAAATAAAGTCTACTACCTACTATCGGCGTGCGATAATCTGTGCTGATACGCAATGAAAATAAGTATTCACAAAGATTTACGTAATCTACCAATGTATGGTATTTTTCAGGCCCGAAGCCACCTAACATGCCGATTCCTATCGGCTTGCCTTTCGAAATATAGCAAATACTAGTATCTATTATTTTCATTTATCACAAACAAATTAAGAAAAGAACAATCAAAAAAAATAAATAAACGCCTACAAATTTTTTCCGCGCAATTTCAACTCACGCCAAACAGACAAAGTTTGTAAGCCGCAAGGCGAATGCGGAATTCAGTTCTTATAATTCAAAGTTTCTCTTGTAGCGATCGTGAGCTTGAGGCCACATAACACCGCTAGTTTAAGGACGCTCGGAAGCCGAATATTACCGGCTTATGATAAGGATAGAAATATGAAATGCGTACGCCAGAACGAGATGGAATGATACTGGACTTCGTAATTCGTTTAGATAGTATTATTTGGATGACAGATTCACATTAGTTTTGGTTCGCGCTTATTTTTTTTGTATTTATTGTTTTCACCTGTCCATTTGCATTTGATTTGGTATTATTGTTGAAATTTATCAGTTTTGCGTAGTTAGCGCATTAATAACAAAGTTAGTTCAGTTCAATGGTATTGTTTGGTAAGTGTTCAGTGTTCACCGTAATGTTAGTTTCGAAGTTTTAACTAGATGGCGTTGTGCAATTACGTCACGATCCTGAATCGCGGTGTTAAGGTCTGTAGGCGATTAATACAGGGTTTTGTGAACATGATTTCTATGGAATTTGTTTTGGAATTTGATTAACCGACTACAGAAATTAAGGAGGTTACTCAATTTATTCGTCCATAAAATACAACGTTTATTTTGTTTATTCTTTGTTCGCGGCATAACTAATAACTTCATTTCATCGTTTATGAACCGATTTTGATGATTCTTTTTTTGTTGAAAAGAAGATGTTTTAATGGTGGAAACTTGAAAAGGAAATCAGGGTTTGATGATAGAAGACCAGAGAAATCGAGTGAAACTTTCAAAAATCGTAGGGGCGACTAGTATGTTTGTAAGTTTTTTCATTAAGTTTTGGTCCGGGTTCACTTTCAAGAATATTTACCCTACGCCACTGGTATTTTTATGGACTCTGTGACCTATGGGTGGAATGAGTTATTCGTTTTGACCTACAGCTAGGTGTCGTGGGTTCGCGACCCGTGCATTTTCTTATGCAAATACTCCATTGTTTTAAATATAGTGGTTAACATGACATACCAACACGCCTACAGTCTTTGAATGGTTCATAGGTCTACTTGCGATTATCTAAGCAGGATACCGTGGCCCTGGAATACAAAAGGCAACTGAAAGAACAAGGTTCAAGGAACTAGCGAGGAAGGACTCTTTTGATCCTTATACCGATCCCCGTCGGTATACCAATTCGTAGAACACCAACTTAGGCCACAACTGGTCTGAGGGTTTTTAGGGATTTTAGATTTTTAAAACTCTATTAATTATTTTTATCTTTGTTCATCGGGTTTGAATCTACCCTGAAAATTTCAGCCTGCTAGCTTATCGGGAAGTGCCTCAAAGCCGGTCCGCCATCTTGGACGTCCACCATATTGGATTTAAGTCACATGACTATTTTTTTCATTTGGAACTTTAGTTCCATATAACAGTGGACTAGTCTTTTGATATCAACCGGGTGCATAGCTATTGCGATTATAGAAAAACTTAACCCAACCTGGTACCAAGTTGAGCAAAGCTGACAGGGCACCCCGGAACATAAAGGGCTCCCCGTAACGTAAAGGGGTATTGAAGGACACCGTGGATTTTAGTCAGTACGAGTCTGACAGTCCCCGCTCTGCCCTGGGGGACTCATTTGATGACTTTACCACGACAAAAAAAAAGTCCACTTGATTTCGTCAAATCGATTGTGTTATTTTCAAGATTTTATAATGGCCTTACTGAGATTCGTTGCGTCCAATGAAACGAAAGGAAAGTAAACATTTCTTGATATATGAATGTTGCACATACAGTTATGGACAGATCAAATCAATATGAGAATAGGTTATACATAGATAGGTACTTTACTGAAGAGCGGACTCGATCAAATGGAACTAATGTATTCCGATCTATCTATTCTCGTTCTATTCTAGTGTTACAGATCTAGTATGAATAACTAGGATATACACGAATATTCAGAATATATTTTATTTGTTTGACAGAATAAGCAAGAGCCAATGATTTTATTGTCGATCGCATTTGTGATACAATTGCCAATATGAAGAAAAAATCAAATAGAAAATAATTCAACACCTGTGTACTATAAACACTGTGTCTTTTTAATGGAGGTCTTCAGTGGGTGCGAAATCTATATAAGTTCGAAAGATAGATTATCGAAAAATATTTAAGTATCCCGTATTTTTTTTTTTGTTACGCAAACCATAGTTGACGAAGATACAGTAACATTTGCACATAATTCCAGGCAGCAAACAGCTTTTAATTTGTGCTCATTGCCAAGTCACTATAATTATAATATCAAGAAAACTATTACAATACTATACAATTACTAAATGTTAATTTATAACTACAAAATAATTTGAATAGGACTTGGCTTCTATAAGATCTCAAAACTTTTTACGATGGAAATACTGCATCGAGAGACTTGGCATTTTTTTACATTTAATGTTTTTGGTGGGATATTAATTTAAAAAATTCAGTAAACTGAAATTTGTTTTTTTTTTTTTCAAAATAACATTACCTATTTCAAGTTCTATTATGCTCTAATAAAGTCCGTGATACATTAGTAATTTCAATTCAATCAGTGGTGATTTTAAAATAAAACAACCTGTAGAAATAATTACCTGGCTTTTAACCTAATAAAAGTTAAAAGCGATAGTTAATGGCACAGTGGCTTTGTAAGTTAAGCTTTGCACTTTACACCCTCCTAAAAATTAGCCAGCGATGTTGAGAGCATCAACGCCATGCATGGAAAATAACACCATAGATGGATGGATGTATGTTACTTTTTCAGACAAAAACTGCTAAACTGATTTGTATATTATTATTATTGTTTGAGCAATAGAATAGATTATTCATTTAAAGAATTTTATCGCAATACATTTAAAAATAGAGTAGCCTTTTGGCCTCGCACAGGACTAAATTGTTATTTTTTTATTTGTTGTGTTTCTTTTATATAATTTTGTTTCTTTTGTTGTTTTTCTTCATGTAATTTTGTTTGTTCTGTCCTGTGTGTGTCAATAAATCTCTTTTCTTTCTTTCTAGAACCCCCAGATTCCCTAAACCCTTGAATTCACCGGATTACATTGATAGTTTATACTCTGGATACTTATGATTTGATACTTTTTTATCCCGGTATTACGTTTTTGTGGGATAATTTTCAAGATAAATTTAATCTTCCTGGTACAAAATGCCTCAGGCATTATATCCGCATATAACATGCACCTTTTGTGTTGCATGAAGTTTTAAGGGCGAAGCCGCCGTAAAAAACTTGTTACATACGAGTTATAAAGGAAAAATTTAATCCCAGTAACCGATGCATAAACAATCAAAACATAGAGCGTTAGTAACAGCACAGTTGAAGTAATAAAGTAACAGCGTATTTTCACAATCGCACCCAACAGTGAAGACTCGCTAGTAACCTTGACTCGTCTGTTTTGGCAACGACGTGCTGTGTGTGTTAATGCGCCTGCGCAGAGGACCATGTGTCTTTACCGTACAATTTGTTGAACATTCTTCCTCTTTGTTGCAGCTCAAATGTGTGACTGCCCCGTTGATCACGAGGTCGCAAGCAAGGCTACTTAGCGTGGGGTCTTGAATTGGATTCCCAGTCGGACAAAAAGTGCTGATGGGCTTCTCTGTTAGAAATGTTTCACTAGTAGCCCGTAGTTAGAAAGTGGGGACTAAGTTAAAGGGGAAATATGTATACAAATCCGTGATTAGACCTGTCGTATTGTATGGATCGGAATGCTGGGCTGTGAAAAAGATGAGAAACGATTGCATGTAGAAGATGAGGATGTTGAGATGAATGTGTGGAGTGACAAGAATGGATAAAGTAAGGAATGAGTTTATAAGGGGAAGTTTGAAAGTGGCGCCTGTTACAGAAAAAATGAAAGGGAATCGTCTTTATCTTGGTATGGACATGTGATGAGGAGGGATGACACTCATGTGACTAAGAGAGTGATGAGTATGAATGTTGATGAATGGAGAGGAAGAGAAAGGCCAAAGAAAAGATGGATGGATTGTCTAATGAATGATATAAAAAGAAAAAGGAGTAAATGATACTATAACGTGTGATTGGTGGTCAATGGAAGAAAAAAACGTGTTGCCCCGACCCCAAGTAAAATAGGATAAGGGCAGGAAGATGGATGACTTAAGGTGAATGCTCCAACCAGCCCGCGAAATTCAAATTTTCTTACGTTTTTTGCAATTTGCAGGCCAGTGACATGTAACTTTATCAAAATATGATTCGCGGCAATAAAAAATATAATTTTAAATATAAAAATGATCAAAACATTTGCTGCATTCACCTTAAGTAGTTTATATTATTTTTAAAACTTTTTCATGAAATGAGATGCTAAATCAGTTAGCCTCATCATCACTATTTTGTTGCCGCGACAGAAAAATGTTATCAGTATTTGTAAACAGAAAATTTTATTCTCACGAGATGACTCCACGATGAATCTCATTCATTGATATCAGCAATAATTTTGATAACAATAATTATAAATTACGTTAACACTTTTTCAATGTTTTGTGTTCCAAAACATCGAATTTGTTTGTGCGTTGAAATACCTTTTGCTTGTAATTAGTATGACTGTTCAAAATATTATTAATAGCACTTACATTAACATCTTCAGAACACTTTAACATCGAAACTTTAGACTAGAGTCACTTATTTCTCAATAAGTCACACTAGTTAACACAGCTAGCAATTAATAAGGGGTATTCCCATTTGAGCAACTATTTCCAGAGCACCTTTTTTTAGAGCAACTCTTTATTCCCGTTTGAGCAACTCGTCAAAATTTTGACAAATTGCTCAAACGGGAATAAATAATTGCTCTAAAAAAAGGTGCTCTGGAAATAGTTGCTCAAATGGAAATACCCCATTAATAAATATATGCACAATTATTTGGACATTAAGAAATGTGTGCAAAAGGTAGATATTTATCTTTGATTGGGTACTTACGTGTACACATTATTTATATTATTCAAATATTTTACAAAATTTTAAAAAACTTTTTTAAAAAAAGGGAACCGACTTCAAAACCAAACACAAAAAAAACTATAAAATAACTTTTCTTTCGGAAGTCGCTGGCTTTGTTTTTTTTTATTTCATTGAGATATGGCCACCGACTTCCGAAAGAAAAGTTATTTTATAGTTTTTTTTGTGTTTGGTTTTGAAGTCGGTTCCCTTTTTTTTTAAAAAGTTTTTATTTTTTCCTTTTTAGTTAAGATATTCCACAAAAAAAATCTTCATAAAATTGGCTTCTTTGAAAATCTACAATCCTATTAAGCAATAAAAACGGATCTATGTGAGCAACTTCACGAGATATCCATTATTGTTATATACTAAAACCTTCCACAGTATGTAACAAGCACTTTTCTGAAAACTGCATCAAAATCGGTTTAGCCAAACGCGAGATAATCGCGGACAAACATGCAATCGTCCCTGAAAATCTACGATCCAAGTCAGGAAAACGGATCCACGCGGGCAACGTCACGGGATATCTGTTAGTGTTATATACTAAAACCTTCTCCAGAATGTAATGAACACTTTCCTGAAAACTGCATCAAAATTCGTTTAGCCAAACGCGAGATAATCGCGGACAAATATACATACATACATAAATACAGGTCGAACTGAGAACCTACTTTTTTTTTTGAAGTCGGTTAAAAAATAAAATTACGACTCGATTGGCGCAGTGGGTGAGCGATCGACTGCTGCGCACAGTGTCGCAGGTTCGATCCCCGCTCGCAACAAATAATTTGTATGATCTACAAATAGTTGTTTCGGATCTGGGTGTTTGTGTATGTGAGTTTCTATGTTTGTACGCACCCACGATACAGGAAGAAATTCCTGAGCCTTTAAAAAAAAACCATAAACAAAATACCTCTGTAAATGAGACAGATATCTATTAATACCTGGATATTTGAGACACTGCGTAAGTGGAATATGTACCTCTATAAGTGAGACAAATTTGCAAGTCCCTTGAGGTCTCACTTAACCAGGTTTCACTGTAAATAACAGTAGCCCACCGGTATCAGGGTCCAAGCTACTGGCAATGAGGGCTTCAGAGAAAGGAGCCTCTTAAAAACGAGCCACAATTAATATCCTGCCACATCAGAAAAACAATGCTGTCAAAAATATCTGAGCAATGAGTCAGGCTGCGTCTTGCTATTACACTTCTACAAACATCTTTCGGCGCTTGACCGTACTCCGTAGGAACTACAGCCGACACAGCAGCTGACAACCGACTTCAAAAAAAAAAAGTAGGTTCTCTGTTCGTCCTGTATGTATGTATGTATGTTTGTCCGCGATTATCTCGCGTTTGGCTGAACGGATTTTGATGCAGTTTTCAGGAAAGTGTTCATTACATTCTGGAGAAGGTTTTAGTATATAACACTAATAGATATCCCGTGACGTTGCCCGCATGGATCCGATTTGCTTACTTGGATCGTAGATTTTAAGGGACGATTGCATGTTTGTCCGCAATTATCTCGCGTTTGGCGAACGGATTTTGATGCAGTTTTCAGGAAAGTGTTCATTACATTCTGGAGAAGGTTTTAGTATATAACACCAATAGATATCCCGTGACGTTGCCCGCGTGAATCCGATTTGCTTACTTGGATCGTTGATTTTAAGGGACGATTGCATGTTTGTCCGCAATTATCTCGCGTTTGGCTGAACCGATTTTGATACAGTTCAGAAAAATATTTGTTACATTCTGGGGAAGGTTTTAGTATATAACATTAATGGAAATCTCGTGAAGTTGCTCACATAGATCCGTTTTGCTTAATAGGATTGTAGATTTTCAAAGACGCCGATTTTATGAAGATTTTTGTTGATTATCTCAACCAAAAAGGGAAAAATAAAAAACTTTTTTTTAAAAAAGGGAACCGACTTCAGAACTAAACACAAAAAAACTATAAAATAACTTTTCTTTCGGAAGTCGGTGGCCATATGTCAATGAAATAAAAAAAAAACAAAGCCACCGACTTCCGAAAGAAAAGTTATTTTATAGTTTTTTTGTGTTTAGTTCTGAAGTCGGTTCCCTTTTTTAAAAAAAGTTTTTTATTTTAACAGTACAAATTCACACATTTTGCAGTTAATTTCCCATGAGTATCAAAAAGTAGTCAAAAACGTCATATTATTACCCGCTCCACCCAGAGCTTGAGGACTCATTTTATTTAACATCCAAAAGAAAGTACTACATGATAAGTGATATTTATTTTGCAAGTTGGTTGTCAAAAACTCTTTTACATGTCAAATAATATTTTTATAGCTAGATGAGGCCGGTGCGGTGTTTCGTACCTGACTTCTCTGAGAAGAAACATCCGAAAAAACTCAGAGGTCACAGTCTCTTTTAGGGTGACCACATAGATCAGTTTTTTTCCGTTCGGAATTCGAAATTATGAATGAAATGTTCACATTTCATTCATAATTACATTCAACACATTGTCATGCACACACATTTGTATAATTCACTGTGTTCGGATAGAAAACGGATCAGGATTCCTGATCAGGAAAACTGATGTATGTGGCCGCCTTTAAAGTCCAGACATTATATATTGTTCAAGCCATACGAGGACCATGCAGGAGTCCTAAATGGTCTTTTAAGGAAAGAACCACACAGATTTGAGTGGACCTGTCCAGTCAATGCAAGCATTTGTCAGTTATCGTGTAGCTCGACTCATAACTCAAGGAGCTCAACGAAACGACGAACAGCATCAAAGAAAGGCTGGCTACTTTATCAAATAATAACAGTGTGAAATGTATAATTATGTAATACCAAAAACTTCTGAGCAATAACATCGATTGGAAATCACAACGTCTTGCTATGAACAAACCGCGTGTCGCTGTAAATTAAATTACCTAATTGTTATTTTACTTCGATTAAGTGAGAAGAATAGAGGTGTCAAACAAAATAAATTATATACATCTATTCTATACATCTATATAACTCTATACATATGTTTGTAATATTGAAATAACCGTTTTTTACTACATGCAAACGAATATAGACATTACGGTACATACACCAAAATAACATTTTTAGGGTTCCGTTGTCAACAAGGAACCCTTATAGTTTCGCCCTGTCCGTCCGTCCGTCCGTCCGTCCGTCCGTCCGTCCGTCCGTCCGTCCGTATGTCCGCAGCTTAGCTCAGAGACGCCCAGTACTAGAAAGCTGTAATTTGGTGTAAATATACGGATTTGTTGTGCCGAAAAAGTGGTAAAATATAATCTCGTAAAATATTTTTTTTAGGGTACCTCCTGTACTCGTAAAGTGGGGATGTTTTTTTTTTCTCTCGCGTACCCCTTAGTGTGGGGTATCATTAAATAGGTCTTTAAAAATATTGATAGTTTCCATTCACAATTTTTTGCTAAAAAGATTCGTTGGTGAAATATTAAGCTTTAAAGTGCTAATTTTTGCTCGACTCGAGTGTCCCCCCCCCTCTACTAGCTAAACGGTTGTGTTTGAGGGTATGAAAAAAATCACAATAGTAGTATATATAACGAAATTTATAAGAAAATTATCATGACTAAGTAGGCTTTACAAGTTTACGAGTAATAGTCGACCAACTTATAAAACGTAATTGGATAACATATTTTCCTATACAAAATGTATCGGAGAACATGTTCTTCAACTGCAAATGTAAGTTTGTCAACTTTATTTTTACAGCTTTAATAGGTGGGTATGTTTTGGGGATAGGTAGGTTTTTATTGTCAACTATTTTTAACTAAATTCAAAAAAAGGAGGAGGTTCTCAATTCGTCATAATCTTTTTTTTTAATGTATTTTCCCCGATTTCTCAAAGACGCCTGGACCGATTTTGAAAATTCTTCTTTTTAAAATTAAATTCAGCGAATCAGTTTAGTTAGTTCGCATAAGTATTTTGATGGGCAACTACGGAACCCTACACTGTGCGTGGCCCGACACGCACTTGGCCGGTTTTTACAATTTTTATCTGTCTGTCGTTTTATAATGGCTAATCTCTGAAATTATGTCGGGAGTTCTATTGGCAGGTAGCTGATGTAATAAGGAGTAACATAGGCTACTTTTATTTTAGAAAAAATCCTTTGTTAAATTAAAAAAAAAAAGTACATTGTTGAGTTCCGACATCCACGCTAACGAAGTCGCGGGCACAGCTAGTACTTATCTAAATATAGGTCCGGATGTTTGTATAAGTGAATATAGGTAAGTGTTTGTAAACTTAGCCGCGATCCATTAAAACCCTAGTGTGGTGCAATGATTTATCAAAAAAATAAAGTCAAAATAACGATTATTAGAAAAAAAAGTTTTAGGTTTTTTTTTCCATAGAGAAAACAGGAGAATATGTTTTTGTATAATTATGATGGATGTGTACTATCATATCAGTCAGTAAACAATTTAGATATAGCAGTTATTATTTCAATGTTATCTTTTTTATCTTATCTGCAGGATTTTACTTATTTAAATACCTATTCCTATCAATAACAACTTAATCAAATAAACCAATTTGATATAATTATACTTATATAATCAATGTATTAATACATTATGTAATAATGTTGATGGAATTAGCTTCAGACTGTGGCAGACCCGGATCAACGATTTCTTAGAAACCGGGGCACTGAAAGGAACTTGATAGTGGCCCTCCTCTCCAGCCTTTCAAACTAACTTTCAAAAATTTGCGCGAGTCTTTAGGCTGTGGGGAAAGGGACAGAGCTATACAAGTCGTCTAGCGCCATCTCGTTCCCTGAGCGGAACCACTCACGCTTTAAGTTGTTATGGTAGGCCACCAGGGGCCGTATTACAACGTCTTAAAACCAGGCTTGTTCCGGCGAGTGAAAGTGACAGAGCTATACAAGTCGTCTAGCTCGATCTCGCTCACACTAGCTACTGTCTCGCTCGGCTCATGTAGCCCCTAGTTACTATAGACAGTACGTTCTCATAATAATATTTACATAATCTCCACGTACACTATGAACAAGTTCATAAATTAATGCAGGATTTGTTCCAATCAAATCAAATAATTTATTTCAAGTAGGCCATTTACAGGCACTTTTGAATTGTCTTTGACAAAAAAGATAATTAAATACTACTAAATTATGGTCCTACAGTCCCAGTCACAAGACATAATAACTGTGAAAGTACCGTAGATGCCCATTCCAAGAAGTAGATCTATAGAGATCTCTATAAAGAGAAGAACGGGCAAGAAACTCCATGTACACTCTTTTAGATCGCTAACCAATTCGTCGGTGTTACAACAAACAACAAGTACTAGATGCTAGGCGAGTTTTATAATTTTGGCGCCCCCAAGAGCTGACGCCCGGCGCGTGCCCGGCCTGCCCTCCCCTCGATCCGGCACATACGCCTCGTGTGATAAACCCACATTCGTGTTTTAATACCTAATTATAACAGTTGCATACAAGACTTTATCTACAATCATGATGTGAATCCTCTATAAAAGATTCCCATACCATAGGGTGTTGTACAGTGTTGTAAGAACTATGTAAATTCAAGAAAAGTCTAATTGCGAAGCATGTAAAATAAACAAACCTTAACCTTAATAAGTAAAAGAATTATTGTTCTTTTTTCAAAATTTCTGCAATCTGGTGGTGAAAATGTCATTGCATGAGAATGTTCTTTTTTTGAAATTCATAATATCACGCGTTTGGATGATATAATGATCATAATATCATTGAGTGTTTTAATGTTGGCAATAAGCTAATTGTTATAGGTTCATAGAAAGAGGATTAATAGCATGATAGTAGATAAAAGCCATTAAATTAATTGTCACGGTAAAATGATACTTGACAATATACACCTGTCTTTGTTATGTTTGATAGCGTAATAACAAACAAGGCATGTGTGAAAGGTCAGGGTAAAATGGTTTGGTCAATTTTACTCGTTGTGGACAACTCACACTTGATCAAAAAATAATTATGGCAAAATTGGTCACATCAAAAAATCTAAAGTCTCCTTTGCTCCTTAAAGCCGGGTCCAGACTGGTGTAAAGTGAATCTTACGATTACGCGTTAACAGTGTGGACGGCACACGAACTCAAAGCGAATTGAGAACGCGGAAACTACGTGCGCCTTTGTGTTTGCGCAAAAACCGACAGCCGATGGATCAGCCGCGAGCGTTACATGTAATGCTCGCGGTGTCGTCCACACCTAGAATTCGCGTTACATAAGGCCGTGCGCTGCGTTAGGCGTGAGCACGGCGCGGGCGCCCGCGTGGCCTTGCTGTTTCATGTAATCTTACAGATCAGCGCTGCGTGCAACGGGTCGCCGTCGCCGTCGGTTAGGCCGTGCACACGCCTAACGCAGCGCACGGCCTAACACGGTGGATTCGTGTTACATTACGCTAGTGTGGACCCGGCATTAGAGAGATTTTCCTTATTCTTATGGATTCGGATACACATAATGTCCGTACAATTTTATCATTATATTTCAATAAGTTAGTTTTATTTATCACAATTTATTACAAATTCAAAACTATTATTGTACTAATCTTATGCATTAAAGCTCGCTGTGACCACTTTCTTGTAACCACGTTTGCTTGATCATCTCGGCTCCTTTCTCTCCGATCATAATGACTGGGGCATGAGTGTTTCCTCTAACCACGAAGGGCATTATACTTGCATCAATCACTCGTAACCCTTTCACACCGTGCACTCTTAGCTCTGGGTCCACCACCGATGATGTGTCACTCTTGGGTCCCATCTTCACGGTGCTTGTAGGATGGTACAGCGAAAACGTAAGCTCTCTCGCTATACACTCCAGGTGTTCATCGCTTGCTTTTTCAAAACTCTTGCATGCTTCGAGATCTATCCAATTCAATTTTAATCCTGTTTTCTTAAATGTCTCTGTTTCGCCTAGTCTTAAGCTATGTTGCTTCATTGACCTCAGGATAGTTGCTAAGTCTTCCGGCTCCTTGAAGTAATTTGGGTATATCAGGGGGTGTTCGAAAGGATTTTTACTGTTCAGTACAATTTTACCTTTCGACTTCGGGTGTAGTACTAAATTGAACACTATTATCACAAAATTGTCCTTGTTCAAATTTCGAAATAGTTGATTAACCTCGTCGCTCAGACCGTGCAACTCATAGACATCGAGCAATCCTGTCGCACCAGGAGGTAACACAAGGTGATGATGCTGTACATCTGGGATAGATGAGTCTGGATGAGTAGTGTTAATGAAACTGATGACTCTGTGTGGAGTAGTATCCTTGAATATCCCAGATCGATTCAAAAAGTACTCCGCGAATGCGCCCGCTATGTTCTTTATGGAAGTCACTTCTGCATCTCCCGGCATTGTATAGTACACAGGCGCAAAAACGTGATCCTGTAAGTTTTCACCTACAGGCAGATCAGCAACAACTTCAATGTTCATATCTTGTAAATGCTTTTTTGGTCCAATACCTGACAACATTAAAATTTGTGGAGAGTTAATGGAACCGCCTGATACTATTACTTCTTTCTTTGCATTTACAATTATATCCTTTCCATCTTTGTGTATCTGGACACCGGTCACAGTCTTTGTGCCAGGCTTGAATAAAACTTTGGTAACCAGGCCATTCTTAATCACGTGAAAATTCTTTCTATCTTTAATTGGACTTAAAAATGCTCTTGCTGTACTATGTCTATAATTTTCTTTAATATTAGTATGGCTCGCTGTGACTCCCATTTGACTAGGACCATTAATATCTGACGATTTGGTTAGTCCAAGTTCTACTGCTGCCTTAATAATTGTCTCTTCAAAGAAATTAAGCTCTGACGGTTCGATAATATGTAATGGACCATCTCGACCGTGGTATTTGCTCCTTTCTTCAGTATATTCTCCGGTGAAGTTTTCACTTTTTAGAAAGTAGGGTAAGACTTCGTCGTAGCTCCAGCCGTAGTTTCCATTGGCTGCCCATTCGTCGTAGTCAGCCTTGTTCGCTCGCACATAAAACATGGCGTTTATGCTGCTGCAGCCGCCCAGTACCTTACCTCTAGGCCAGGCACAGCCTTTACCCTTGTAGCTTTTACAAGCATCTTGTGGCTGTGTTTTGTATCCCCAGTCGATTGGAGTATTCATACTATTGTGGAATTGTTGTGGAATCTGAAAAAAATATTTAATTATTGTTAAATGTTTTAAAAGCATTTACAATAAGTAGGATTTTTCGGTCTTAATCTTCTCAGTTTATGCATCTTGTCGCCCGACAAAGCTTTTACTTTTCCCTAATGTCTCGACAAAAACTGTGACAGCTTGACCATTATGCTTGATAATTAATTCTGGTGATTACCCTCTAAAACATGTTTTTTTTTTTTTGTTATATTGTCCTACTGCTGGGCTAAGGTCGTCTTTATAACGTTCCTCAAACCCTTTGATTGGTGATGCTTTGCTCTTACAGGTAAATATTTTGTTAGAGCGAGGTATCCATGATACTTGGTTGAAAATACCTTGAAATCTGAACACGTGCATTTAGGCAGCAAGAAAGTTCAAAGAAACTTTCTCTTTCTTTTTGGTGGATCTTGTGCATAGAAAGAGTCTTTAATGTACGGAAAAACGATCCGGAGAGTGATCAAAAGGAGCGTCTGAAGATACCCCTCTGTATTCTTTATGGCTAGCCAGGGCACTGCGCTTCGGTTTAGCTTTGCGATTGCTACTCACTTCGGTATCCAACGTAGGATTCCCTCCTGCTTCTACAAGTAGCACTTTCCACTCCGGCACTTCACTCAGTCGATTTGCGACTACTGGTCCTGCAGAGCCTGCTCCGACCACTATGAAATCGTAGTTCGGATCTGAAATGTACAAAGTTTTTAAATTAAAGACTTGACCAGACTAAATATCTACTTTCACCTGCTGCTTTGTTGATATTTATGTCAATCTCTCATTCGTCTCGCCGTAGCTCGTGTCATTGTCTTATTCATTTGGACTATCATTTTCAGTTTTATGGTTTGCTCGTACAAAACAAAGCTGTACTATAATTATATTATGTACATATTTTAATTTGTATTTATGGCCATTTAATCTTCTATACAGGGTGTCACGTGAAATCTGATCTCAAACGTATGTTTGTTAGCCCAGTCAGTAAAAATGAGCTTTGAGCTTTGAGGGAGGGGGTTTAATGTATTAAGGGGGGGTTCAGTGCAGTGCAACGCGCGCTTGAGTACGGACATGTAAACTGATACGAATACTTATTCGCGAAGAGCGCGGCACTAGCCGCTGCTTGTTGACGCTATGAGTTCTCAAAATCTTATAGCCAACGAATTGCTGGCATTCATTCAACATGCCATCGACACCATGGACGAAGTTAGCATTTTGCAGATTTGCAAATCTAACTTTAAAGAAGAGGAGATAAGTAGTGGCAAGAGACTGCTATTCGAAGTAATGGGGAAGCTCGAAGAGATGCCACCTCGACGAAGAGATGGCACTGAGAAGAGCATCCAAGATATTGTCACCTTGTTAAAGGTGACCGATCCTGACGACGTTCCTGCGTTCGTGGCAAAGGAGCTGCATAGACTGCCCCCTGTCACCTTCGATCATGTCGATGTCACCAGGTTACTGAAGGACATCACATCGTTGCAGACAAGCCTGGCTGAGGTGAAGTCTAAGTTGGCAGCATCGGAAAATACCATCGAAGACCTACGTGCCGAAGTGTTGTCATTGCGCAATACAGTCTCTGCAAGTAGGTCACCGCTGAGCGCCACGAATGTGAACACGCGTCGCGGCGCGGCACAGCAAAACGCATCCGTCAGCAGTTTTGAGTCACCTCATATGGATGTGTCGTCACCTGCACGAATCGACGAAAATGCATCGCGTCACTCCGTCGATCGTCCCGTACGTGCGGTAGAGACTACGTCACAGGTAGATCGGACTGCTCGCGTAGGTTCGCCTATTCCTAAACGTGCCTACGCCGATATCGTAACCAAGGGCAAGCCTGCTGAGTCGCAGAAAAAACAGGACAAAGGGGGTAAGCAGAGCCGCTCAGTTTCCGATAAGGAATTGAAGCAGCGGCAAACGGATGAGGATGGGTTCATCAAGGTGGAGAAGAAGATGAAGAAGAAGCCTCAGAAGAGTCAGAACCAGTGTGGTTCCGCGCTGGCTGGGCCAAACATGCTGTTGCGTCCTGCAATACCTACGACGCTTTTGTATGTGTCCCGGCTACATTACTCCACGAAGGTTGAGGAGGTCATGGAGTATTTGCGAGTGAAGACCTCCTGGAATTTGAGGGTCGAGAGGTTGGAGCCGCGCCATGAAACCAACTTCAAGTCTTTTGTGGTGCGGGTACCGACTCATTGTCTCGAGAGATTCCTCAAGGATGAGTTCTGGCCGAAAGGTGTCGTGTACCGGCGTTTTCGAGGCCAGCTGCGCGGCACCAGTCAGCGAAACACGACGCCGCCTCTTCGTGTGCAATAGTCAATAAGTCTAGTTTGTAGGTGATTCATATGTATTAGTTTATTTATAATTATTATAATAATGGTATGTATTCTATGTTATGGGCCATAGTTGCCTGAAATAAAGGTATAAAAAAAAAAAAAAAAAAAAAAAAATTTAATGGATCCATTTTTCAGTTTTTCGCTTACATTTCGGAAAACTTGCGTTCTAGCGACAACAAAGCTACTGCGAACAGAATTAAGCTGGCCGCCAATTAAGGGCTAAGGGACCGCACTTTTGATTTAGTCACTTCCTTGTATACCTTGTTTTGAGCATTCGTTGAATAGCTTTACTATTAGATACACCTTTCCCTTACCCTTTGGGGATCACATTCGTGATATTATATAAAAAATACCTTCAAGGACAAGGTTGGTAGCATCATCAGGCCAAAGATGGTCTCCTACGAGTGCGCAGTGTGCCGCGAAGATGCTCTGCAGCGTCTGCACGAACAGCGGCCCGGCCACCTGGTAGCTGTCCAGGATCATCGACGTTGTTGCCGGATCACAGGCCCACATCTTCACCTGGAATTGGACACTTAAATTTAAATTTGTCATCATGATTATTTTACTGCCCTTATTATTCTTCATGCTTGTGGTCGGCGCAACTCGTTTTTTTTTTTCATTCTCCCCTGTCAGACGTCGCGGCATCATTTACTCCTTTTACTTGTAAATCATTCCTTTCACAGCCCATCAATCTTTTCATTGTTCTTCCTTTTCCTCTTTCTCCATCCACATTCGTTGCCATAACCTTTCTCAGTCACTTTCATAGAAATTTAAATAAAATAATGCCACCTTAAAAATACTGATCTGTAATGCTAGCCTCACAGAGCGCATAGTTACTACGCGCCGTGTGAAGCGAGCGTTTTAAAGATTCGATAATCAAAACCATACCTTTATTAGGCTGACCGTAGACTAGAGACACAATAGTTTTGAGACTTGTTGATGTTTGACTTCAGTATGACATTAGTGTGTGTAATTGTTTTGTTAATTTAGTATTTACATATACAGCTTGACATAAAAATGTAGAAAACCGTAAAGCTGCGAACATATTATCGGACGCGTCCGTCAGCCGCGGCTGAGGGATGCGGCTTATTCATTATCCAGCCAGTACATTTAATACTACACTGTGCAAACTGTCGGTCGTAAGACGCGGACGTGACCTTGAGAGTTCGGACGTCCGAACAAAATCTGGCCTTCTGTCTGGCCTTCTGTCGTCCGAACTACCGTGCACACTGCTAAGCCGCGTCCCTCAGCCGCGGCTGACGGACGCGTCCGATAATATGTTCGCAGCTTTACGGTTTTCTACATTTTTATGTCAAGCTGTACTGCTGGCTTCTTACGGCGCGTGCTACCAACCGACGAGCGCTACGGCAAGCTTTCGCGCGCCTCGTTCGAAATTGCACGCGCGGCTCTTAATATTAAACGCGCTATGCCATAATGTATCAACGTGTACAAAGATTTTGCTTCCCGTAATTAATAAACAAGATAAAAACGTAATCAATTGTACATTGATAACCTTGACTTTAAGATGATTATTTTTAGGTAAACAATTATTCGATTTTTTATCTAATTTAAAAGACAGGGCACTGACTTTTATTGTGAGGAGGTTCCTGTCTCAAAGCCCTAACCACCAGTAGCTTGGGCCATTATTTATGTTTTTTTCTTTTTGTTTTGCTAGAAATATTAAAAATGGCCATACGCGAGATGAACTAGCGCACTGAGGTTTCCGTACCAACTTATCTCATCTCTTCGCTTATCTTATATTATCGCGAAAATTAAATTTGCGGCCATATGCATTCTCTCTCTCATTTTGCACTCATAACATTCGATTGTGAAATAAAATCTCCGCGACAAATAATCCCCAATGCACGACTGTCCTAGGGGATCCTTTTTTCTTTTGAGCGTGTAAAGTTTATAGAAAAATTAATGAACGAACGAAACCAAGGAGAAGGGGCAAAATTACCTCAGGGGCCAGTTACGTTATAGTAGGTATAATCATTATTTATTTATTTATTGGTTCACCAACAATTGTTCACACTGACTGGTTTAAAACAAAGATCATCATGCAATAACTTATTTTTCATTAGTGCAACAATCACTTAAAGGTAAACACCTCATTGCTTACAGAAGTTGTACAATGCAATTATGCTAATCGATATACATATCTCTTCAAGATATTTTTTTTTTTATTATGGCTACTTTTCTGGATTCATAGTCAGAGAGGAGCTACAGAGCTCTAAGTGTGAGTAATGCAGCAAAATTAATTATGTACTGTTATTTCCTCGATTTATACTAACTTTCATAAACGCCGTCCATTACAAGGACAAATATGCCTGTGAACAGTGTTTTTATAAAATTGTTGCGTAAAATGCGGTTTTATAAAATTTTGAAATCTAAACTTTGGTGCTCCACTAACTGGTGGAGCTTCGAAAGAACTACGATTGAAAAAAAAAGGAAAAAAAAAAGTAACCTAAGTACATACCTATTCCGTAAAACACGCTTTTCATCGGTTGGTATCGGTAATTCGGTATACAGGGTCATTTGTAAAACATATACCTACAATTCAGGTGTTTCACACACCACATCCCTACTTGTTTATTTTTATTATTTACTTTTTTCATAGTAAAAGTTGCTTATAACCATTAGTACTTTCACCCCATGAAAGGTTGTTAATGTTTTGCAAATAACCCGGTATAGACACAGAATACTTAATAGTAGGTAGTAGGTACTAGTATAGATCAACGATATTCAGCATTGGGGCAGATTCCCATACATTGGTGCCCATTCTAAACCAATGTTTGTTTCAATAATAGGTATATAATTATTAAACTTCATTTTATTATTGAAAAAAAATGTTGAAAAAAATATTGAATTAAAAAGTATCTCACCGGTAATTATTTTCTTTCAAAAGTTTATTAATAATATTTGTATTATTTTCTATTTTCACTGTAACTTGTAGCTGTTTTGAGCCGACCACTCCCGACCGACAACTTCACTCACTTGAATCTATCTAAAGTTATATAATTTATATCTTTAAATACCCACTGATACATACAAATATCGTACTATATGTACGTCATATAACCAAGCTTTTTTCTTATCTGCAACAATAAAATAAAAAGTAAAGATTGTCTTTTAAATCCACAACATACAGGTTTAGATAATACTCGTATTATCGCCTTGCGAACTGGTTTTAGCTTGATTTATCTGGTAAATGCGTTCTGCTATGCGAAAAACAGTAGGGACAAAAAAATTTTTTTGCAAAGGAGATCGTTCAGGCTCAGCATTTTTCTGTAATCTGTTTGCGATGTACGTTATTTCTAGATAATAATCAATTTCTGACGATATTGTTATAATAGCCACATTAATACAATATCATCAAAAAATGATTGATTGACCTGATAATGTATCTGTTACGTCAACCCGCGCAATGTTGAACCGACCAATTGGGCGTTTATAACCGGTTTTTTGAACTAATCCCAAATGGTCAACATAACATGGTCTATATACAAGTGCGGCCTCACCTAGTTCTAGTCGGCTAAAACTAGACGTAGTCGCCAATAGCTGTTGGTTAAGCCCAGGTGAAACAGATTTGATCATTGTGTTTTGTTTTATAGCCAACAATACTCGTAGTAAAATAATGATGTGCTGGCCAGGTACCACATGATGTAAAGTTTATTCACAACTAGTAACAACGAAAGTTATTAACGATTAATAATTCAAGCACCATTTAACGATAACATACCTAGTGCATAATTATTATTTAGAGATAAATAAATAACTACACAGATACACAACATGTCTGTACAATTTTATTTTATTCTTTATAACCCTAGTATTATTTCATTTATCACAATTTATTGCAGATTCTTTTGCAAAACTTTTCTTGTATTCAATACGCATTTATAATTCACTATGCTGGTGTGACCATGTTTGCTTGATCATCTCGGCTCCTTTCTCACCGATCATAATAGCTGGGGCGTTAGTGTTTCCTCTAACCACGGAGGGCATTATACTTGCATCAATCACTCGTAACCCTTTCACACCGTGCACTCTTAGCTCTGGATCCACCACCGATGATGTGTCACTCTTGGGTCCCATCTTCACGGTGCTTGTAGGATGGTACAACGAAAATGTAAGCTCTCTCGCTATACACTCCAAGTGTTCATCGCTTGCTTTTTCAAAACTCTTGCATGCTTCGAGATCTATCCAATTCAATTTTAATCCTGCTTTCTTAAATGTTTCTGTTTCGGCCAGTCTCAAGCCATGTTGCCTCATTGCCCTTAGAATAGTTTCCACATCTTCTGACTCGTTGAAGTAGTTTGCGTATATCAGAGGGTCTTCGAAAGGGTTTTTGCTATTCAGTAAAATTTTACCTTTCGACTTTGGATGCAGTAATACAGTGTACACTATTATCACAAAATTGTCCTTGTTCATTTTCTGAAATTGTTGATAAACATCGTCATTCACACCGTGTAACTCATAAACATCGAGCATTCCTGACACATTAGGAGGTAATACAAGATAATGATGCTGCACATCTGGTATAGATGAATCTGGATGAGTAGTGTTAATGAAACTGATGACTCTGTGCGGAGTAGTATCCTTGAAAATTCCAGATTGGTTCAAAAAGTACTCCGCGAATGCGCCCACTATGTTCTTTATGGAAGTCACTTCTGAATCACCCGGCATTGTATAGTACACAGGCGCAAATACGTGATCCTGTAAGTTTTCACCTACAGGCAGATCAGCAACAACTTCAATGTTCATATCTTGTAAATGCTTTTTTGGTCCAATACCTGACAACATTAAAATTTGTGGTGAGTTAATGGAACCGCCTGATACTATTACTTCTTTCTTTGCATTTACAATTATATCCTTTCCATCTTTGTAGATCTGGACACCGGTCACAGTCTTTGTGCCAGGCTTGAATAAAACTTTGGTAACCAGGCCATTCTTAATCACGTGAAAATTCTTTCTATCTTTAATTGGAGTCAAAAATGCTCTTGCTGTACTATGTCTAAAATTATCTTTGATATTCGAATGGGTTGCTATAATTCCCATTTGACTAGGACCATTAATATCTGTGGATTTGGTGAGTCCAAGTTCAACCGCTGCCTTAATAACTGTTTCTTCAAAGAAATTGAGCTCCGAAGGTTCAATAATATGTAATGGTCCGTCTCGACCGTGATATTTACTCCTTTCTTCAGTATATTCTCCGGTGAAGTTTTCACTTTTTAGAAAGTATGGTAAGACTTCATCATAGCTCCAGCCGTAGTTTCCGTTGGCTGCCCATTCGTCGTAGTCAGCCTTGTTAGCTCGCACGTAAAACATGCCGTTAATACTGCTGCAGCCTCCCAGCACTTTACCTCTAGGCCAAGCACAACCTTTACTCTTGTAGCTTCTACAAGCATCTTGTGGCTGTGTTTTGTATCCCCAGTCGACTGCAGTATTGAAACTATTGTAGAATAGTTGTGGAATCTGAAACAGTCGACGTAAAATATATTAAGCTTTATCATGACTAGGTTGTTTCGGTCTTAAACAAAACTTATATCATGAAAGGTATCAAGAGAAGTTCAATAGAATTCGATCCAGATAAGTCAAGTTTAAAGTAATCATTAGTTAATTGCTTTTTCGTTTTAGCTTTGTGGTTGTTACTCACTTCGGTCTCTAACGTAGGATTCCCTCCTGCTTCTACAAGTAGCACCTTCCACTCCGGTACTTCACTCAATCGATTTGCGACCACTGCACCAGCAGACCCTGCCCCCACCACAATGAAGTCATAGTTTGGATCTGGAATGTACAAAGTTAATAAATTACAGACATGACCAGACTTAACATCTGCTTTGTCGACATTTATTGACCGCCGCGTAGATATGTTGTATTCATGTTGCATAACGTTTTGGGTTTTTTGCTCTGCTTTTATAAACAGAGGCGTACCTACTATATTATCATCATGTTATCTGTATTGTTATTTGTTTCTATTATCATTTTAATCTTCTTTTAAATCTAAATAAGGTTTAGTATGGGTTGGTGGTTTATATGAAGTTCCGTGATATTTTTCAATTTTAGAGGAATGTTTAATTTTAGTTTTTTTTTAAATGAGACGTTGTTTTATTTTTAATTCATTATTAGTGATGTTTCTTCCCCTGCCTTTCCTTGATGCAGGTTTCAGATAACTCCCTGTATAAATTAAAATGAATTGTTGATTGTCACGTTTTTTTTTGTTGTTGAAATTTTAACTGCCGTGACAAGGCTAATAAAAATCCAAATTTTCGTCTTTTTTTTAATCCTCGTGTTCTTCATTAGTGACTTAGGTGGCTAATACAAATATTTTAAAACATTTTTATTAATATACCTTACTGTTATGTTATGAAAAGCCTTAATATTAAAAATGTGTAAATGTTTTTTAAACACGTGTCATCCATAATCTATCTTTACTGGCAATTTGAGTCGGAGCTGTCTTTAAACGTAAACTGCGACTTTGAAATGAAGAAAAAAGTCTGTCACTAGATTTGATAGTCAATAAGGCAATAAGATAATCTGAAAAGTAATGTAGAATATTTTTTATTTCTTGACTCTGATGTTTTGTCTAAACAATGATAATGTGAATTCCAATTCCTTTTTTATTACTCTCCTTGGTACCACTGATCATTTCACCGAAGTCCAAATTTTTCCTCTAAGTGCTAGGTTCATTGAAAACCAATTTAAATAATTACTGGCCTGTTTTCCTTGGCCTTTCTGTGCAAGCACTACAGTAAAACGATAAATGTTTTTTTTTTTATGAAATGTATTATTTTGTACCTTTGTGGGATAACACATTATTACTTACTTCTTTTGTTTATTCTTGCACTCAATTTTACTTCATCAAAAACTTGTACTTTGTATTTTCAAAAGTACCACCAGGTTTTTGTTTTATTGCAATTTTGCTTAATTGAGTCTAGGTAGTTCAATTTTGACGTCGGCCTTCATAATGCATATAGGTAATTAAAAACAAATTACATTGTTTTTTTTGACAAAAAATGGTTGTCATTATCTTACAATCATAATTTTTCTGTCCCTTACCCCATGCCACTTGGGATTGGTGCAACATCCTTTATTTTCATTCTCCGTCAGGAAGCGTGGCACCATAGAAATGGGTTTTCTCGACAGAAGAAAAGACAAAATTACAGAATGTAGAAAGGTTTTTGCCGTTTTAAGCATGGCAATAATATTTCAAATGTAGAAAAGAAATTTTTATAATGCGTAATTATTCTACAATGCCATACTCGTGCAAAAAAAAAAAAAACAGACGAATTTAATAGATATAATTTTCTTGTTAGAATAAAATTGGTCATGCTACGCAAGCTGGCTAGCACTCTGCCCCGATATGAAGCCGAAAGTCGAAATGTGTAGCGGCAATTTAACCAAGGGGTATCTTAATCAGTAACTGGGTTCTGCAGTTCAACAATATAACTGTCTGTCTGACCTGAAGTTCTGTGCAATATAATGATTCAGATGACTAAGAATGATTCAGCCCATTTAGACTGGAATGTTGACCGTTAAAATCACTCTTTTTAATTTGTTAAAAATGTATGGAATTAAAAAAAAAATGTTAACAGGCCACGAAGGAGATGGCGGGACGAACTGGAGGTCTTCCTTGGGAATTGGAAGGAACTAGCACACAACTGTTAACTTTGGAAGAAATAGAGTGAGGCCTTTGCCCCAGCAGTGGTAGTGGGACATTACAGGATATTTTAACTATCGATCAAACAACTGGCCCTAAGAATCTTGTGTCGTGTCTGGGTGCGTTTACAAATATTTAAACTCACTTAGCGTTAAAACTAGGTAAAACGCCCTAGTTGACAAAACGCCCTAGTTGACAAAACGCCCCGTCATTCTAACATTCAAACTTACTACTCGGAACCACACCGCCTTTATACGCCAATGTTGGCGTATAAAGGCGGAAACACATGTCATTATTAAAACGCGACGCCACCCGATGAAACTTGATGCGTGTTGACTCGAACAAATGTGCAGGCATGGCGTCGCGTCGCATGTTCATAATGTGATTCTGGTCTATAGAAAACAATACATTAGATTCGACTCAACACGCATCACGTTTCATCGGGTGGCGTCGCGTTTTAATAATGTGTGGGCGACTTTACATAGCTCTCGGCCTCGGCCATTACGCCAACATTGGCCACATTCGCGTGTGGCGTGTGAATCCAAGTACCTAGTAGGTTTGGGTGCTAGAATGATGAGGCGTTTTGTCAACTAGGGTGTATTGCCTAGTTTTACCCTACAAACACCCAGACCCAAAACAAATCTCCAATTCAAACCGTTACCTTGGAGGACAGCGTTCGTAGCATCATCAGGCCAAAGATGGTCTCCTACGAGTGCGCAGTGTGCCGCGAAGATGCTCTGCAGCGTCTGCACGAACAGCGGCCCAGCCACCTGGTAGCTGTCCAGGATCATCGACGTCGTTGCCGGATCACAGGCCCACATCTTCACCTGGAATTGGCCAGTAAAATAAGAGTTAGTTTGGTCGAATTTTGGTAGTTGGCCATATTGCTGTTGAAGGACACCGTGGATTTTAGTCAGTACGAGTCTGACAGTCCTTTCCGCTCTGCCCTGGGTGGGAGGACTCATTTGATGATTTTACTACGCTAAAAAATGTAACCGCCTTCAAAAACAACCACAAAAAAGTGTAAAATAATCTACAAAATAACTTTTCTTTCGGAAGTCGGTGCCTTGGTTTTTTTTTTCTTTTCATTGTCTTTTTAGCCACCGACTTCCGAAAGAAAAGTTATTTTGTAGATTATTTTACACTTTTTTTGTGGTTGTCTTTGAAGGAGGTTACATTTTTTGGAAAAAGTTTTTATTACTCTTTTTAGTTTAAATATTCAATCCGAATTCTTGTCAAGAACATCATTCTCTTACATGTGCACTAGAATTTTGTAATCCTTCGCACCGGTAATTACATCGCTCATGTACACAATAAGATAATAAAATTCCATATCTCAAAAACTACTGAACCGATTTTGATGAAACTTGCAGTATTCCCTAAGTTTAATGATACCTAGAACAACAAAAAAAGAATTACTTAAATCGGACTGATAGTTCCAGAGATATGCGAACACAAACTAAATCAATCGACGCCTACTCCTTACTGTTAAGGAGTTGTACCTTCCATCATCAGCTCATCCAACTGAGATCATGATTATCAGATGCAAATACTTGAACAGCTTTAGAAAATATAATTATGAAATTGGTACTACATATTATTATTATGTGCCTATAAAATTTGAAGGTTGCCCTCGATTTTCCTGGGATCCCATCATCAGATCCTGACCTGATGATCATGGGACCACTTGTGAAGTATACCCTTTCAAACAAAAGAAAAATTTTCCAAATCAGTCCAGGCGTCTTCGAGAAATCGGGGAACATACATAAAAAAAAAAAAGATTCCGACGAATTGAGAACCTCCTCCTTTTTCTGAAGTCGGTTTAAAAAAAAAGGTGTACGGCCACCTCAGTTTAAGTAGTGTTCAAATCTTGGTCATGGTTCTCACAGATTATGTCTGAGCCCCTTCGTGCAAAGCGCGACTCAAGTATCCGATAGCTTACGGCTGTGGTAGGCGACTGTCGCAATACAAATCCATAGAGGTTCGTACACAGGCACGTGTCAATGGATACCAAAGTCGTAAGGTATTGAGACTTGCACCGCGTTGTGTGCGAAAAGCCTTAGTAACAATAATAATATTATGAAAGAAAAGATTTGTTTTTTTTTGTTAATGAACGGTGTTTGAGTTACTCGCTTCCCGCACCATCCAAGACTCATTTGACACAACCCATAAAAAAAATGTAAGGTTTTTTTTTTCAATTTACTTTAAAATATTGTTTCTGCACTCCTTCCTCACATAAACATTAATTAACTGTACCTTTCATACTCCTTCGTCTGCGTAATTTTAATAAAAAGTGGTTCTTACAAGGTTTTTCCTTCACATACTTATGGACAACTCACAGATGACCAAAACAATAAATAGGTACAGACACCAATCACATCAACCTACCTCAGTCTGTCAATTAATTATATTTTCATATAATTAATTGACAGACTGTATATACATAATAATTATGTATAATTATCACAATACTGGAAGGTTAATGTTCGATTGGTAAAATTTGATAGATTCGGGTAGGTTGACCAGCAGCTGATGATGTCTGTACCCATCGTTTCCTATGAAAGTTTTTGAATTCAGATTTCCCCATGCTGTCCAATTTAAAAAAAAATGTCTGTTTTCATAGTTAAAAACGTAATTACCTGTTCATTAAGAACTAGTAACCCTGACTATGAGATAATAACTTTAAGTAAATATTTGTTTTAATTAGATAACGATGGATGTACCTACTATGTGCTTTAATGTTAACCCATTTACCTAATTATGTAAACACCGGGTTACCGTGGGAATTTATACATAGGTTTTATCGCCATTCTACTTTTTTATCTACCTATGTAAATTGAAAGTAATGCATATCTAATCGATGGGAACTATAATTGACACTACATTTATTTATCTGATCAGATATTGTTCAAACATATAATACTGCAAAAAAGCATGAAAAGTAATAGTTTACTTTTTTATATATTAATATTTTAATGGATATTAAATTGTACAGTATTAAAATAATTAAATGATTATAAAAGATAATCATTATGAATGATTAAAAATAACAAAACCTACTATTTTGTAGGTTTATTTAGTCACACAATAATTAAATATTAGTTTATTTCAAGTCTAAGTCATTTTGAACATTGAATTCAAAAGAAAGTCGAAGATTCTCATCGTAGCATGTTTAAACAATTATTGGAGAAAGTTAGTTGGATCAAAACATGTTCTGAATTCCGAAATGTAATGCAACACACTTTAAGAACAAGACTGAGTTATTATATAACTACATATATTATAAATATTAAAAGTTGATTGATAAACGTAAATACTAATAATAAAAATCACTGTTACTTAGAACAACCTCACATTTTAATACAATCATGTTTTTAAACCTTTGCTTATTTTAATCACTATAACTTCTGATTATACTGAACTACAAAACAAACTTAATCAAAAAAATATCTTACCGGTAATTATTTTCTTTTAAAACTTATAAAAAAATACTTGTATATTGATCTATTTCCACTGTAAGTGTTACGAGCGTAAGTGCATAGCGGTCTCACCGACCACGGACCGAGAACTGCTGGCACGCACTTCACTCACTCAAATCTTTCTGTACATAGATAATATAATGTATTTATATGCTCCCTGATATATATAAACAAACACATCTCTACGCGTCGTTACTAAGCTGTTTTCTTTATCTGTACAATAATTATAATAAGTAAAGATTCATCTTTATTTAAACCTACAAATTTTATTCGACTGCCAAAGGAGGGTTATGATTTTGCATTTATCTTGTATTTGTTTTTAAACTGTATTACCTCGCATTTTTGTAACGGTTCGATAGATTTCGATATAGATATGTCGTTATATTTTATTCGTCGATAAAACCCAAGATTTCTTAGATAAATATGCTCGAAACAGTAACCAGCTCGTACCACAAAAAGTTACACATCTGCTGAGCAGTTAGCCAAAAAAAGTGCAAATGTAAAACGACCCTTATATCAACGTCATAATGCTATTTTGCAGTTGACTGACAGATTTTTTAGACAAGTGTTCAATCGATGATTATCTCTTTTTGAATTAAGACGGTAATAATTTAAGTACTAGAATAGGTCGCAGCTTAGTTTAGGCACCAGTATGACATTTGTTTTTCTGTATATTCGTCACAAACTGAGCATTTTTTTTATATATTGTTTAGATATAATTATAAAAAAAAAAACAAAAGGAATAAAATAAGAATAAAAAGAAATAAAATAAGATTACGTTATTATTATAAATATTGTCTACCTATGGAATATGTTTAAATAATAAATACCTGAAAATTAACGATTAAAATATAACTATAAAAAATAAAAAAACTCGACTGCATTAAAAGCGAACACAGTTTTTTTAATAGGTATTTTGTTTATCGCCTTGTGAGTTGGTTTTCGCTTGGTATATCTGGTTTGCGTTTTGCTATAAGAAACATAGAAGGCATGAAAAGATTTTTAATTTTGCAAAGAATATCGCGAAGTCTGGTTTTCATTATTTTTCAGAAGCGTTCATCCTTGAAAGGGGTTGTTGTATGTTCTACACAATAATATTCCCCTAAAAAAAGTTTTGATCCTGTTCTCCTAGTACTTTTTGTTCAGATTCCACAATGTGTCCGTAGTAGCCCATGAAATTCAAATTTTCGTGTATTTTTTGCAATTTTCATATAAGTGACTAATTTTGTAACTTGATCAAAATATGGCGACAGTAAAAAGTAAAACTTTACATACCTATAACAGAATGATCAAAACATTCGCTTCATTCGCTCTCACAAGTATTTGGTCAATGGTCAAAGGTAGGTAAATAATTTTGCCTGACTGACACGATTACAAGGTAAGGTAGGGTATATTATTTTATCTGTTATCATAATAAAATTATTAAAAAAATATGTAAAATAAAAAAAAAGCTTTATGAATATTCGATGATATTTATTAACATACACAATAAAGTCTCCAATGGGGGTGGCAACTAGGAAACGAATGGCGCTAGTATAGCTAGTTCCAAGCATCGTCATTGGTTCAAATCCTATAGGTACTTCAAAATAGTACTGCCTCATTGGTCGGATTAGGACTTAGCTATGGTCGCGCCATCTACAATTAGCTTTGACCGGCCTTCTCCATTGCATTCAACTCGCGCGCCTACTGTAGCTGTCAGACAGTTTTTCATCCATCCATCATGTTTCATCTAAAAGCAGGCAGGATAACTGGATGAAGCTCGATGTGTTCATCACGCGTACAAATCGGAAAATAATACTAATGATAAGACTAACATGCGTACCATTTCACGATTAATACGTATTATTTAAAGAAAATATCAATTTCTGATGACAATGCATTATGCGGGTGTGATCTGATGCTGTTTCCAAAATCATCTCCGTGTGCGGGATCTTTTTATCAGTTACTGTTATCGACTCGAATTAAGTAATACAAGTTGAAGTTGGATAATAAATCATTAGTCATGACCCGCAGCATTACAGCTTGTGAACGGCAAGTCATGGATAGCTTGCCGTCACAATGCCCGAGTTGACGGCGCATCGTGTTCCACGCGTGCCAAACTGACAGGGAGATATAGAGAGCCAACGCGTGCTGAACCCACCGGAAATTTCTAAACAAGTAACCGTGAGCCTGGTACGTAAACGACAATTGAAGAAACACGATGGATTTTTGTCAGAACGGATCTGACAGTCCCTTTCGCGCGCCTCAATGAGCTGTCAGTAATCTTACAGGGCCCTTTTCTTCCTCTCTACCTCTGAGAGGACCAAAGCCTACCGGGGTCGCGGGACTGTCTCATCAGGTAACCGTGATCCTGGAACGTAAAGGGTTATTGATGGATCTTCGTGGATTTTAGTCAGTACAAGTTTGACAATCACTCCCGCCTCGCCTTCGGTAGGAGGGCTCATTTTGATGAAATTACTAGTAAAAAAAACTTTTGAAAGTTAAAATTATTGCAAACCGACCAATTTCTCATTTTTCATGAACAAACTTTTTTTTAAATTTGAGACTTCGTATAGCTCGGATGGCTTTCTTTTGTACTTTTGTAGAATAAAGATAGACTCGATGTCAGCCGCCCCTAAATTGACTTACCCATTTTGATCAAGACCCAGAGACAAACATCAAGTTGAATTGCGCGCTTGTTTTAAGTATGTAACAATAAAACAAGTGCGCAATATAACTGTTATTAGCGCAAGTAGATATTTACACAAGGACTTGTAGGAACTCAAGTTTGTGAGTATTGTGCATTTAAACAGTGTGACCATCCAAGTTGCATAATAATTCTAGTCATATGTATGCAATCATTATCATTTTTGCCTATTCTTGTTGACTTCCAGTCTAGCCGAGTAAATACTTGTGCATTACAAGAAAGAAAGAAAGAAAGAAAGAAGAAAGAAATAACATTTATTGGTACAAACGCAGGGCATAGCACAAGTAAAATGTGTGTGCAGGGCATAGCATAGTATGTGTGTACAAGGACCGACTCCCTATCTGATCTCAACAACGTAGTTAGTACAGGATAAAACGATATCCACAGACTTTCGCCGTCTTAATACTTACAAAAAGTTAAACATCTGTTGAACACTTGTCTTAAAAAAGTGTAACTGCAAAACATACCTTATTTTAACGTCATATTTAACATTCTGTTGAACACTTGTCTTAAAAAAGTGTTACAGCAAAACAAACCTTATGTTAACGTCATATTAAACAATCTGTTGAACACTTGTCTTAAAAAGTGTTACTGCAAAACAAACCTTATGTTAACGTCATATTAAACATTCTGTTGAACACTTCTTGAAAAAGTGTAACTGTAAAACGACCGATAAATCAACGCCAAATTCAGTTATTCGTTTTGCAGTTTACACTTTTCAAGTGTGCAACGGGCTGTTTTAAGTTCGCCACAAAAATAATTCCCCACGAAAAAAAAAATTGATCCTGTTCTCCAAGTACTTTCTGTTCAGATTCTCATGGTGTCCTCGTTTTCGGTAGTTTTGTGTTGGATTGTATTCCCAAGTAACACAGTCTGGAAGTTTTAAAACCAATCTGTCTATAGACTGTCTATTCAGGGTTAATCTTTAGACACGGGCTTTCTAAAGATGGGTTTGATAAAGAACATTTAATCTTATAGAGTTTTTTATCTAAAGCTTTATTATTTTAAGAGCATTTGTTCTATAGAACACTTATTTTAAGTACGTTTATAGTTATAACGAATGTTTCTAGATAAAATGCTCTACAAATAGTTAAAAAAGCCTAAAGGTACCTATTTTGAAGTGGTTTTATAGATAAAACGATATATTTAAAGACAAATCTTTCTACAGATATTCTATTTTAGCTAATGGTACTCTTATCTTTTTTTTCTAGAGATATTTCAGTCTAGATAAAATACTTTACTAGATATTTTTAAGTTTGTCTAGAAAACTGATAGAGAAGTCGTGTTTTTAGAGTTTTTATCCTTAAAAGTGGCTTAGTTAAGTGCATTTGCACTAGAAATTTAAATTGGATGAGTTTATGCAATGGAGAAGATGAAACAAATTAAAAGATCTGGTGGTTTTAATCCGCAAGTATTTAAAAAGAAAGAAAAATGAAGAAGAATCGACCGAAGAAGAATCGAAATTTCCTAGTAACTTCCTCCAAAACGTAGAAAATTGTTGATGATATATTGGTATCAAAAATGAAAAGGTTTGCTGTCAAGAGTACGAAAATAAAATTACATGACTTAAATCAAATATGGCGGACAGGCAAAATACACCCGCATAATATGGGTATCAAATGAAAGGGTTTGCTGTCAGGAATACGAAAAAAATGGTCACGTGACTTAAATTCAAGATGGTGGACTGGCTGTTTGAAATTCACCCCTATGATATGGGTATGGGTATCAAATAAAAAGGTTTGCTGTCAGGAATACGAAAAAATAGTCACGTGACTTAAATTCAAGATGGCGGACTGGCTGTTTGAAATCCACACCAATGATGTGGGTATCAAATGAAAGGGTTTGCTGTCAAGAATACGAAAAAAAATTGTCACTTGACTTAAATCCAATATGGCGGACAGGCTATTTAAAATCCACCCCCATGATATGCGTATACTTTTTACTCGGGTACCCTCTTGTATGGCTAATAATTATATTGGTTTGTTACTGCATAAAATGGTCTTACGTTCACAACACATGAAATTACCTATTCACTGAAGAACGTCTAGAAATACTGTGACAAGTTAAAAAGGAATACAGAGTAACAGTTACTAGATAATTTTAAACCACTCTTAAATCTGTTTATTCTCTCACTAGATAGTTTAGTATGTAGTAAGTAAAATTATTCTAGAGCCATACTACAAAAAAATCTCTAGACTGTTTGTTCTATAGAAATCGGTTTTCTAGTAAATTTTATCTGGACGCCATTTTCATTGCCTATTTTTTGCTTCAAATAATTTTTGTTAAGTATTTTAATGTTTTTATCATTAATTCATGTCTAATTAGACATTTGATATGTTTTAAATTACTATATTTTAAATAAAATGAGTATTTTAAGCATTAAAATGTAAATTCGAAAATTTGCTTATACCAAATAATATTCATATTTTGAAAAAAAAAATGTTAAATCTAACATTTACAGCGGGCGCTCTTATTTTACAAGAGTTTTACATAAAATTCAACGATAGAATTTCAATCGCATATTGATTTGCTTATTTACCCATTATTAAAAGTATTAAAACACAAATTAATAAAAAGTAATAAATTTGTTACGCCATGATGCAAATATTATTAAGTAAAATAACTCTTGTAAGTTCCACGCCATTATGCGTCACTAGTAAAATGTTACTTAAAGTTGTTAGTCTTAAGATCATTTGGTTTTAAAACTTGACGAGCAATGATTCCTTTAAAGGTCTTAACTCTATCTATAAACTATCTACTAGTACGCTTCTAGATAAACGTGCGGTCTATAAACGGTTTAGAGAGACACTAGAAACATCTCTTAAGTCAATTTGATCTGAACTCTATCTAGTCATGTTTTCTTAACTCATTCTTAAGAGAGGGTACAAGAATGTGCCCACTTTTACTAAACTCTGTCTATAAGCGTTCTAGAAGATTGCTTATAGATATTTTATTCTTATGGTAGACAATTCAATTTAATTCTATAAGCTATCTAGTAGTACGTTTCTAGACACGTTTGTGTTACTTGGGTTATTTAATTATTCTGCTATCCGTGCGGAAAAAAGAAATGTGGCGAATTTACAATAAACAAAAATATACCACTTATAAAAAACCTTTGGCTTGTTTATACATACTTTTTTTTCGTGGGGAATTAATATTGTGGCGAACTTACTACAACCCTGTTCAAGCAAGGTTAAACTATTGTTGTAATAGGACTGTCACAAGTTTACAGTATATTTCGCATCTGCATCTGCATCTTTGCCTTGCATTATAATATAATGGAATTCAACAACCTTTACAAGGAAAATATTCTTTGCAAGTAATATCGTACGTGAACGTCATCGCATGAACCAGAATACAAAACAGGAATAATAAAATTATACTGTAAGGCCCGTACAGAACGAAACTCAAGCACTGATCTCTATTTAAATCAAGATTTCAACCAATCAAATGCCTTGAATCTAGTTTTAAGTAATACTTGAGTATTGAGTGACGTTCCGTTCTGTAATGCGGGCCTTAGAGTCAGTGTTGTTAATATTCTCAATACAATTAAATTACGAGTAATTCACTGAAATTAGACAAAATTACTATCGGAGTGCTGGGCTGTGAAAAAGATGGATGAGAAACTATTGCATGTAGCGGAGATGAGGATGTTGAGATGGATGTGTGGAGTGACAAGAACGGATAAAGTAAGGAATGAGTTTATAAGGGGAAGTTTGAAAGTGTCGCCTGTTACGGAAAAAATTAAAGGGAATCGTCTGTCTTGATATGGACATGTAATGAGGAGGGATGGAGAGGAAGAGGAAGGCCAAAGAAAAGATGGATGGATTGTCTAAGGAATGATAATTATGAATGAAAAAGGAGTGAATGATGCTGTGACGTCTGATAGAGGACAATGGAAGAAAAATGGAAGTAGTAACCCCAAGTAAAATGGAATAAGGGTAGGAAGATGATGAGACAAAATTACTATGGAATTGGTCATGCTACGCATGCAGCACTCATTGCATGACAAATTTTATTCTACCAAAAATAGACAACAATTATTTCATCGTCATTTCTGTAAAATTCGACTGTTTTTTTGCTCGGGTATTTTACGATCCATATTCCATTGAAGAGTATAAAAAATTATTTTGTATGTTTTAAACATTGCCATGCTTAAAACGGTTCAATTCTTTAATAATTAGTTCTGTCATTTTGTGTTTTTTCCCGTCGACAAAACTCTTTTCTACGGTGCTACGATAGACGTGCTGACAACTTTATAAAATTTCAGGATGATCAGTTACAGAACTGATCATCCTGAAATTTAATAAAGGCGTGAAAAGGTGTCAAACAAACTATCTTTCACGTTTACAATATTAGTTAGGTTCGTATTTGTTTCAATACTTAATAAAGTAGGGGAATCATTTCTAAAATTCAGCTAAATGAAACCAATGTGATAATGGAAACCGTAATATTTATATTTCTAAAAATACCATAACAATCGCAAATTATTTTAAATTTAACATAAGATATTTAATTCAGTCTGAAGAGTAGCTGCGATTGTAAGGAATTGAAGAAAAAATTAATTATTATTACATCTAATTTTTAACATAACTTATAATTCGTCGCGCTTGTTCAACCAGTATTTCTTGATCAGGTCAGCTCCCTTCTCACCGATCATGATGGAGGGCGCGTTGGTGTTGCCTCTAATTACAGAGGGCATGATACTGGCGTCGATCACTCTCAATCCCTTCACTCCACGTACTCTAAGCTCCAGGTCAACGACCGCGCTCTTGTCACTGTCGGGACCCATCTTGGCGGTACTTGTCGGGTGGTACAGAGAGAAGGTCAACTCCCTAGAGATGCAGTCCAAGTAAGCGTCGGAGTTCTTGTCGAACTTCTTGCATGCGTCGATTTCCAACCAGTCCAATTTGAAACCAGCCTGCTTAAAGGCCTTAGTCTCTCCAAGTCTCAGAGTGTGTTGCTTCAGCGCTCTGATAACAGTCGCCATATCTTCGGGGTCCTTGTAGTAGTCAGCGAAGAACAACGGAGCTTCCAGCGGGTTCTTGCTGTTCAGGAGGATCTTACCAGCAGACTTAGGCTTCAGCAGGGTGTTGTAGATCACCAGCACGTAGTTGTCTTCGTTCATTTTGTTAAACTTGGTGTAAGCCTCATCGTTTATTCCGTGCTTCTGGAAAATGTCGATCAAGTTGTACGAACCAGGGGGCAGTACGAAGTAATGGAACTGCATGTCCGAGGCGTATGACTCTGGGTCAGTTGTATTAACGAAACTGATGACTCTGTGGGGGCTAGTGTTGATCAATGGGCCTGTTCCTTCTAAGATATATTGTGCAAAGTCACTTGCAATTTTGTTGATTGTGTAGTAGTCTCTGGGACCAGGCTTTGTGTAGAAAGTAGGAACGTACAAGTGATCTTGCAAGTTCTCTCCGACGGGGAGATCAGCCTTAACTTCGATTTTCATGTCTTCCAAATGCTTCCTGGGGCCAATACCAGATAGCAACAAGATATGCGGTGAGTTGAGGGCACCAGCTGACAGGATCAGCTCTTTCCTTACGTTGACGACGATATCTTTTCCGTCTTTGTGGAGCATGACACCACTCACGATGTTAGTTCCAGGCACGAACAAAACTTTTGTAGCTTGAGCGTGCTTGATGACGTGGAAGTTCTTCCTGTCCTTGATTGGGTTCAAGAAGGCACGAGCAGTACTGAATCGGTGTCCGTTTTTGGTGGTAGTCTGTGACGTCATCACTCCCATTTGGCTCTCTCCGTTGATGTCGCTGTTGTTCTTCAGTCCAAGTTCAACGGCAGCGTTGATGATCATGTGCTCGAATTCGTGGGACTGTTTGTCGACAGCTACATTGAGGTTGCCCTCCCAGTTGTGATACTTTTGGTTCTGTTCGTTGAAAATGCCAGTGAACTTCTCGCTTTTCCTGAAGTATGGGAGAACATCTTCGTAGCTCCATCCTGTGCAACCGTCGGCTGCCCATTCGTCGAAGTCGGCCCTGTTGCCTCTGACGTAGAACATGAAGTTGATACTGCTGCTGCCTCCGAGAGCCTTACCACGCGGCCAGGCGCAACCCTTTGCTGTGTAACTGCGGCAGGCGCCTTCTTGGGGTTGAGTCTTGTATGCCCAATCTTGGGGACTGCGCATGTTGTTGTAGAAAAGATGGGGGATCTGTAATTACGTTGACATGTTATAGTTTACAGTGTATAAAATCTATAACAATAAAATAAATAGTAGCGTCATTTATGAAGTTAAGAAGAACTAAAAGTCAAAATACAAATCACGATATTAAAGTTAGGATTATTGGACGGAAGCCCACGAGAGAACACCCGCCTGGTTGGCACACCATGCTTTTTAACGAGAACTTAACACTTAGTTCTACATGCTTATTTATAGACACTTTAAAGTCTTTCATTGTTAAAGATATTTTTTTCTCTAGGGTAAAGGGTTTTCTTGACCCTCGGTTTGGGCCATGTTGTACGCTAGCAGCGTTTGGTTCCGAGCCGTCACTTTGATCGCTAGAATGCCGGGGCGTCTTGTCAACTAGGGCGTATCACCAAGCTTTACCCTACAGTTTGCTATACAGTTGTATATTTACCTCGGTGTTCAGGGTAGGGTTGCCGCCAGCTTCTACGAGCAGGACCTTCCATTCCGGCACCTCACTCAATCGATTGGCTACTGCTGAACCTGCAGAGCCTGCTCCCACCACTATGAAGTCGTAGTAGGGATCTGAAACAGACATTATATGTTGGATGATCTATCATAGCGATGATGATGATGAGATCCGACCGATTTCGGCCAAGGCGATTGCTTCAGCTCCGTTGTTGTTGTCTTTCGTGTGCTCGCATGTTGCTTTTATATAAGCAACCAATCTTCTTTGTAAAGATCCTCCATCAAAGCACACATATTTCATAGTAGTAGAAGAATATACAGTGGGACGCAGTACTGTCTAAATAGGTAACCATCACCCTGAAACGGAAAGAAAAACCCAAGGAACAGAGTGGATTTTTAGTCAGTTAAAGTCTGGCAGTCCTTTCCGTTCCAACCAAGGCGGTCCTTCCACATTTATTTCATGTATTGACCACCAAAAAGAAAGAGTATTTAAGTAGGTAGCTGAGACATAATATGACTATTTGACTAAGTTGGATGCCCATTTTCAGGCATATTTATTTTGATTCATAAACCAAATAATATAAACAAGTATCAATGAGAGAATACCTAAAGTGGACGTTATTACAATGAAAAGAATCAGAGAAGAACTAGGTAATTAGCATCATCATCATTACCTTAATTAGATAATGATTATGATAATTAAGGTTATCAGTTCAAAAATAAGTAATAATAAAATTGACTGGGAAAATAATAAACACTTTGTCGTTGATATCGCAATAAAAAATTATAACAAGGCACAAACTGCGTTTTAAAATCGAAAAACAAAAAATTTGACAACAGGGCTTGCTTCGCTCGGTATTTGAGATCATTTAAAAACATACCTTCTTTTTTTTTTTTTTTTTTATTAGCCTGTTCTGTCCCACTCCTGGGCAAAGGCCTCCCTCCACAAACAAAAACATACCTATATTTATAAAAATACGAATTATACTCAAAGATCTGCCGCAAGATTATCTTTAAGCGATGGTGAAAATATCATAATCTGTTGCGCAGTTTAGAATAACAGCGGTCACCCAACTATAGCTATTCTGTAAAGACTTGTGCCGCGGAAACGCTGTAGCTACGATTTGTCTTTAGTGAATATTCTACTTCAAATTCCAAGAACTACAGTTGAGAATGCATTAATTAAAAGCTCACCGGCAAGCTTTATAGAAAATAGCATGACTCTTGTTGATACGACATTCAACATTATTCATAATCCTTTTAGAAATACTCGTACGAAGCTTCGTAATTTACCTTCAAGCACTTTCTGGGTAGCATCAGCAGGCCAGAGGTGATCTCCGACCAGCGCGCACTGCGCAGCCAGGAAAGTCTGCAGCGACTGCATGAACAGCGGACCAGCAGTCTGGTAGCTGTTCACGATGTTGGCGGTCAACGCCGGATCGCAAGCCCACGACATCTTGAACTGGAGGAAGAAAATGATAAAGATATTGAACAATGCTTGTTGAAGAAGTAGACGCAAAGGGTGGAGGACATTATAATCAAATCAAAAGTAATTTATTCCAAATAATTAGCATTTTTTTTTTAAATGTCTTTCAGGCTAACCTTATTCCATCTTTGCCTCTGAGCTAGATTAAGGCCAAGAATAAACTCAATAAAAAAACTTTCAGATGCTCGCAACTAAAACCTTGTTCAGACTCACGTAAAAAAGAAGATGGAACAAGAACTGCCGAGAATGATGACGAGCAGACACAATAGTTAAACAATTGCCTTAAATTATAGGTTCATGAGACAAGCGAGGTGTTAACAATATGTGAGGATTTATCGATGACTGGTTGTGAGTTTTATTGATACAGAGTAAATTACTTGATTAAAACACTTCTATTTTACACAATAGATAAAATGAAGCAATTAATTAGGGACATGATAGTGATTGAACAATAAATTCATGAGTTTGAGGAAAGTAGACAATATTAGCAGGTAAAAGTTACACTAGAATTTACGGAAATATCTATAAAGTTCAGTTTAAGAAAGTTTCGGATAGGAAGGCACTGGACTGGCCATGTCAGGTTTTAAAAATGCTGATCAGCTGTTGAAATTGGTTAACAAATGTAACAAGAAACAAAAATTAATAAGACGAGAATGAAACCTTAAATTGTGCTTTAAGAAACCAAGTCTTAAATAAGTTCTAGATGGATGTAATCCATCGTCCCAACTTAGGTTGTCTTGTAGATAGCTTGGTTTCCATCAGCGAATTGTGTTTCAATTTAGATTATATCTGCCTAGATGGATAGTATTAAGCAAGATCATCTTTGTTGGGACGGTGGATTACATCTATCTAGAAAATTCTTTAAAGAAAATGATGTATTAATAAAACAGTTGGCTTACCTCTCTTTTTCAGCACCTGTATCAGTATATGATGCTGACAGTTCCAGGAGAGCTGACAGTATGGCTATCCAGGAATCTGTCCTACATATAAATACGAAGAGTATTAGGCATAAAATATACGTCACCAAAAGATAATTGTAATTATGTTATTGTATCAGTATCATAATTGCTTATAATTTGTAACCTTTGATTTTTATGTAAGTTTTATCGGGTCTCCATAGTTTGGGGGTTAGGCTTCATACATACGCATACTTTAGGAATCTATCAAGCATTTGTGTATGTGAATTTATATGTTTGTAAACACACCTATTACACTACGTTATTAAAAAATAAATAAAGTGTGTCTACTGCAAAACAGCATTTGACGTTAATAAAAGGGTTACACTTTTTTAGACAAGACGTGTTCAACATTTTTGCAGTAAGCCGGAACACGTTTTCGCTAATGCCCAGTATTACCATTAAAGTAAACTGGAACTTTTACAATTTCAAATTGACAATTTTCAAGGGAAAAATTAGTTCCTTCTTCGCACACCATGGCGCTGTTCCATTTTTTCATACAAGAAACGCTGTAAATACTGGAAAGACGCTGTAAAGTAAAAGAGTGAAAACTCGTGCTAAGGGTACAGTTCCGCGTCCTGACCTATCGGATGACGCAGGTCCTCACCGGACACGGAAGTTTCGGGAGATACCTGTGTCTGATAGGGAAGGAGGAAACGCCCGGGTGTCACCACTGCGAAGATCGCCCGGAGGACACAGTAGAGCATACGGTGCAAGGCTGCCCCGCTTGGGCAGAGCACCGACGTGTCCTCACGGCGGCGACAGGCGGAGACCTCTCGCGCCCAGCATTGGTTGCGGCCATGCTGCGGGGCGAGACGGAGTGAGAAGCGGTCGCCTCCTTCTGCGAAGCAGTAATGCTCGTGAAGGAGGAGGCGGGCCGCTTGAGAGAGAGGACAGCGTCCTCCCTCCGCCCCAACCGCAGTGGTAGACGCCCGCGGCGTCGGACGTCAGCAGACGATCTCCGGCCACCGTAGGCGCGGGCATGCGGGCAGCGAGTAAAGGGCAACTCGCTGCCCGACCATGGACCATGCCCGGGTCGACGGCGCGTTGTGTCCCACGCGCGCCTCAAAGAGCGTCAGCATAATGACCGGGCCCCCCCTCAGAGGGCCAAAGCCTGCCGGGGTCGCGGGACTAATTCCATCACCGTGACCCCGGAACATAAAGGGCTATTGAAGGACACCGTGGATTTTAGTCAGTACAAGTCTGACAGTCCCTCCCGCCCTGCCCGGGGTGGGAGGACTCATTTGACGATATAACCACGTTAAAAAAAAAACGATACAGTTCCCACCTTAATTTACCTCGCAAGAGAAAACTGCTGTGTTTTCACCAACAAAGAGTCGTGCAGTAATGACTAAGCGGGTGAAAAGAGTAAAAATGAACTCCCTTTGGGAATCAGACGACTGAACTCTTTCTTCGTGAAATGTAAACCACATTTTCACCAAAAAAGGAGTCCATTCCATTCCACCTTACCATTTCCGAACCGGGCGTTTATGTACAATGGACAAAATAGAATTATAAATTTATAACCCACCACAAGCTTATTTTCCTACAGACATTTAAATACAATTAGGCCCACATTCGCGTAAACATACAAATCCATGGTAACGACTTAGATCTTTGTTAATTTGACGGATTCAAACGATTTATTGTCAAAATGGGTCATGATTTCACTTTGTTGCTTTTACAATTTACTTTGAATCTTGCGAAACCATACAACAGACTTTTAATCATGACGTTTTGACAATAAATTGTTTGAATCAGTCAAAATAACTAAGATCAATATCGTTACCATGAGTATACATTTATAAATATGTTTAAGCGAATGTGGACTATTTGTATTTGAATGTCTGTGTTTACCTTAGGAACCTTCATCGTTAGTTTCTTTCTCAGTTTACAGATTCATCTTAGCTAACAGTTTTTCTTTGTTATAAAAAACTTTTTCAAAAAAAAATGTAACCGACTTCAAAACAACCACAAAAATAGTTCAAAATAACCTACAAAAAAACTTTTCTTTCGAAAGTCGGTGACTTAATTTTTTATTTCATTGACTTCTTGTCACCGACTTTCGAAAGAAAAGTTTTTTTGTAGGTTATTTTGAAATTTTTGTGGTTGTTTTAAAGTCGGTTACATTTTTTTTCCTTTTTAGTTTCACTATTCAACCAAAATTAAAATACATAATTTTCTTACATGTGCACTAAAATTTTGTAATCCGTGGCACCGGTAATAACAACGCCCATGTATGTACGTACACAATGGGCTAAAAATAAAAACTACTGCACCAAACTAAATGAAAATTTTATGAGACCAAATGGCAGATATACTGTATCGAACAAATCGGTTGTTAAACGACGGAGTTATGCCCGAACAAACATAAAAAAAAAATACTAACATCCGAATTGAGAACCTCCTCCTTTAGGAAGTCGGTTAAAAATACAAATGAACTTGTGGCTACAACAAAACAATTATAAAAAGATTAGAACGCAATTGTTTGACTCATGAGCCACGATCTCAAGTACATAATATTATTAGTTATTATTTCCACGTTTGAAATTGACTTGAAATTAGTATAAAATGGCTCTTTTCAGGTTTCTATTATAATTTATAGGTCCAAAAATCAAAGTAACTCCGATGTGTATGATTTCGCAGTTGCCTTAGTTTCTTCATATAAATTCTAGAACAAAATTGTAAAAGCACAACTTGCTACATTTTGATCTCGATTTTTTTAACGCATTATCGAAAATGCATGGTCATCATCATTTCAGCCAGTCCACTGCTGAATATAGGCCTCTCCCAGGGAGCGCCACAGCTCACGATCTGCTTTTTCATCCAGCCACCTTCTTCAGGTCATCGGTCCATCTTGTCGGGGGGCGTCCCATACTACACTTACCTACACACGGTCTCCATTCGAGAACCTTCCTACTCCCCTTGGTGGTATAAAGCAAAACGCCAACCACAGTGCGTGTTCTAAAGGGGTATTGCATTTTCGGTGCGTGCTCAGTCTTAGTGCTATTGAACAATTTTATTAGTGCTGGTGACCAGTTTATTTAAGCCGTAATTGTTCTAGTGCCCAGGCAAAGGCCTTCCTTCACATCATCCTTCCAAGTGCTCTAGTCTCGGAGTGGGAAGCGGTCGCCTCCTTCTGCGAAGCAGTAATGCTCGCGAAGGAGGAGGCGGGCCGCGAGCGAGAGAGGACAGTGTCCTCCCTCCGCCCCACCCGCGGTGGTAGACGGCCACGACGACGGACGTCGCTAGATGATCTCTGGCCACCGTAGGCGCGGCGCCATAATGACGGGGCCCCCTCTCAGAGGGCCAAAGCCTGCCGGGGTCGCGGGATTATTTCCTTACCGTGACCCCGGAACAGAAAGGGCTATTGAAGGACACGGTGGATTTTAGTCAGTAAAAGTCTGACAGTCCCTCCCGCCCTGCCCGGGGTTGGAGGACTCATTTGATGATTTAACCACGCTAAAAAAAAAAAAAAGTGCTCTAGTCTAGTGCCACTTCGGACCAGCAGTCAGGTTGCGTGTCTAGGGGTGGCGGGACTGTCTTGGGGTTGTGGGACTGTCTTGGGGTTGTGGGACTGTCTTGGGGTCGCGGGAATCTCGGATCAGGTAACCGTGACCCTGGAACGTCAATGGCTATTGAAGGATCGACGTAGATTTAATGATTTTACACCGAAAAAAAAGGTGCGCGTCTAGATCAACCTGCAGCCTGCAGCCTGCAGTTTATAAACTTATTGTATTGGGAATGAGCCCTAATGGGGCGAGAGAGCACACAGTGCAGATACCATAATGATAAACTTTGAACCTAATTTAAATCATTAAAAGGTTATAATTTTGTGATAAAAGTAACAAATTATCTGCCAAGCAATTAACTAATGACCAATTAAAAGAGTCGTTACGTATAAATCTTTAGTATCTTGGGTTTTATTAAAACACGCTGTATAATGAATCTTAATTCTTATGAAATTAGGTTAAAATTTGTACTGCTCAATGAAATAAACATTTCGTTTTATAGAGTTGTGAAAAATATATAAGTCTGATTGGCAGTGTTTCCATGTAAAATACTAGTATCTATCTATGGTCCAGTCATGAAGGCATATGTGGTCTGAAAAATTCCTCTGGCTCTGAAATTTGGCATATGATGAAAGAAGGTGATACATAGGTTTGTTACCTTTTTCATTTTCAAACGTCATTATTTGATTGATTTGACATCAAATAATATTGTTTAAAAAGGAAAAAGTTTTGGATTACGTAACAAACCTATGTATTTAAGGATAAGAAATCACAAAAAAAAATAAAAATCGGCAGAGCAATTTTTCACTCGAAGTTAGAGCGCGTTATGTAGTATAAGCCGGAGCATTGAAGAAAGGATTCTAAAATGGCGGCTTGTACTTGCGTTGACAGATAGTACAGTCAGCATATAAGATTTCAAATTAAAGTTTTTTTTTTTAAATTAAAAATAATAAAAACAAGACTGGATCACAATAATTTATCAAACTTAATCTAACAATAAAACAAAAGTCAACAACAATAATCAACAGGTAACAACGGAAAAATAACAGAAAACTATAGAAAATATTCTTAAAAAATATCAATGAGCGCGTCAAGACATCAAGACTATTTTTTTTCTGCTTACGCTACACGCGGGAGTGAGTATAGACGGCACTAGAGTGCGACCGAGAAGACGGATTATTCCTAACCTGACCCGCAAACCTAACCCGGGTGCGGGTTAGGTTAGGAATTTGAAAAAAAAAAGAATTTTTGTTCCTAACCTAACCCTATTCCTAACCTGACCCGACACTCACCTGACGGACTGTTCCTAACCTGACCCGAAACCTGACCCGGTTGTGGGTTAGGTTAGGAACTTGAAAAAAATACATTATTTGTTCCTAACCTAACCCGACGCCTCTCTTCTTCCTAACCTGACCCGACGTATTGTTCCTATCCTGACCCGAATTGAAATATGGTCGATTTCTTAGTATAAAGGTGTATAAAGGTGCTTAGTAGCTAGGTGGCGCTAAAAGGTACATATTATGTCAATCGGGAGTGATATGAAGGTTCGAAGGACGTTATTTCGACACACGCTATTTCGAAGAAAAATTAGGGTGCTACGCCAGAGACGGACTTCCACGTCACGTTACCGTGCCGTGCCACGTTGCGTCGTCGTAACGTGTTCATGATTGTGTTTGAGCCCTTAATCCTTACCCAAATAGATACGTTAATCATTACAAGCGTTTAATTTATATATCTGACGAGATATAGTTGTTTCTTCGACGACAAGTGATGGGGAGCAGACGGAATACGGACGGCTGTATGTATCTCAGAGTACATTCAGCTCTGTCAATTTCGGATCAATCAAGCAGACAATATGTCTTGCATTTTTTTATAATCGCATTATTCCGCCAGAAAAATAGGTAAACAGAAAAAAAATCTTTACGTTTTATTGTTTGCCTAAAAAGGGTTGAAAACCAATCCAATGCCAAGTTTAGATGCACTTTAAGGCCGTGCGCTGCGTTGGGCGGGCGCCCGCTTGGCCTCGCTGTCTCATGTAATCTTATAGACCAGCGCTGCGCCACGCGGGTGTCCGCGCCGGGCGCCCGCCTAACGCAGTGCACGGTTTTGTACTTCCTAGCACGACCGTGAACATATTCATTATAAGTTTTGATGGTAATGAATTCCTCTTACTTTGTACTATTATATGTATACCACTAATTACCAATTTTGTACCTTTCAATTACCGTAGATATGCAGGTCGTGCTAGGAAGATTGCTTCCCAGCACGACCACGCTAAAATTCCAGTTGGCATTGAAGTTAAAGAAACGGGACCATGCCTAATATTTTGTACTCATTTATACGCCGGATTCATTATTAGTAAATTGTAGTAAAGGGAAAGCAAAAAAAAAAAACATTTTTCTGCCCACAAGCCAGCATTTCATTTATAAACTTGTCCCAAGATGGCGTTAAATAAAATAACGAGCAGAATTCTTGACTTTATTTTTTCTTACAATTTAAGACAATTTGTCGGTAATGAGTTCGGTATATTATTCGATATAAATGAGTACAAATTATTATTAGGCATGCTACGGTGTCTGCCGGGTAGGTTGAGCCTGGTAGTGCGAGGATGTGGACCCCTATTTGAGTACTGAGTCGTCGAGCTGTGAAAGGTTGTGGGGTCACGGAATCAAACATTCTGCTTGTAGATTATGAGTGACCACGTTTATTCTCCAAAGTCCTTCCGCTCGGAGCATTGCGCCCTGCGCCGTAACTGCCCCGGCGTTCATTTTAGTCTCACTCGCATGCATTTATGATTACCTAGCGTTCTGCCTTCTACGTTTAAATTGTGTCCTTACAATAATGATTTCCAATATATAAGATGGAAATTTAGCACTTTTCCAACATTTCGTTAATGGTGTACCTAATCATAATTATTTTGGTAACTATGAATAAATAAATAAAATATAAATGGAACTCTAATTAGACATAATTATGTACCTACCTACTTCTTATTCTAAGAAACCTACCATATTTCAATTCGGGTTATGATAGGAATAATAAGTCGGGTCAGGTTAGGAATAGGGTTAAGTTAGGAATAAATAATATATATTTTTTCAAGTTTTTAATACCTTTCGTCCCTTCGGGTCAGGTTAGGAACAACCCGTCGGGTCAGGTTAGGAATAGGGTTACGTTAGGAATGAAAATTCTTTTTTTTTTCAAATTCCTAACCTAACCCACACCCGGGTTAGGTTTGCGGGTCAGCTTAGGAATAATCCGAGAAGACACGATAAGCGCCGCCATTTTAGAATCCTTTCTTCATTGACCCAGGTTATACCAATGTAGTTAATTTGGAGTGACACTGAAATCGAAAATTTTTTGGATTTTTGTAATTCCCTATTCTAACTAATACATTTAAACAAATACAAAAAGAATTTGAGGCTGAGGAATTTTTGTCAGAGAGTTATAAGCAATTTTCATGTTTTGGTAAAAAAACGGAACAAACGGCTAAAAAAATTTTGGATTATTGAGCATCTGTAATCTGTATCTACTCTCATCATATGCCAAATTTCAGCGCCGGAGGAATTTTTCGAAAGTCTTCATACAAAAAAATCCTCGTTGACTGGACTAATAGATCAGATCTAAACATAGGATATGCGAACCTGGGTGAATTTTTAGAGGTAAATACATCAACTTGAACTGAGTCAGCTCTTTTGGATTACGGCTAGCATCCGCAGTCCTACAGGGAAGATTGAGACCCAGCGGTTGGAAAAACTCACAATCGAATAGAAAAGTTGAAGCTTCAAGCAACAGCTAATAATAAATTCAATGAAACAAAAGAAATTGGTGCTGAAAAGGCTTTTGATAAATTTATTTCTCTTTGCACTTCAAAACTTATAATTTATGGAATCCTATTCTATGTCACTTGGTTTAATCTACTTTCTACTTAAATCTAGCCAGATAAATACAGGGAAGAAATCTCAGCTACGGCACAACTTCATATTCTACACCGTTGTTGTATAACCAAATCTTGCATTTCTTCTGTCCTCTAGGGGTGATCACCTCTCCCGTCTCATAGTAAAAGGGATCCTTTGCTTTATAAACCAATGGTCTTGGCTCCTGATTTGCAAATAAGTTCTTTATTAAAGGCCTCTGACATCCCAATTTTGGATATGGGTAAAGTGGATTATGTGTTTGTCCGTAATTTGGCCTGTAGTACTGATTTTGGTCTCGGATGTCCGGAGAGCCGTACAGATAATTCCGTAAAGGATTTTGCGCGGGAAATTTCCTCTTTGGGAGGTTGTAATCTGGTTGCAAATGATTCTTCCTTGAAACTACTTTTGGTACTTGTTTAAATGCGTTCACCGAGCTTGGCTCTACGTGCAGCTTATTGTCTTTTTTGGAATCAGGATTCTTGTCCTCATTGTTTTTAAAAGGATTGACGGCAATTTTGCTATCTAGTAGCGGGAATAGGCAAGTAGTTTCGTTGAACAAGTCTGGTGTAGAATTTAGTTGTATTTTAGTTGGTTCTTCGTCTTCCGTAGTCTTGGACTTTTGATAGTACTTAATTTCTTCTAGAGGGCATATATTTTCTGCATTTAAGAAATTATTCCAGTCTTCTTTGATCATGTCCGCAGCTTTTTCGGCGATCATGATGATGGGCGCATTAGTGTTACCGCTGGGTATTGTTGGTATAACACTACCGTCGATCACTCGAAGGCTTTTGATTCCGTAAACCTGGAAAAGGAAGAGTTTAACAATATCAGTAATTGAATATGAAGTGGTTTTGTTAGTAGAGTGTCAATAGCAATCAAGAAAAAATATAATTCTGTTACTAATAAAATGTAAGGGAATAAATAAAATTTTTAAAGCGGGATCAGTTTTGTCGGTGTAAAAGGGGTTGTCTCATGCAATAGAAGCGAAAAGTTGAGACGGCACGATGTTACTCTGGCTAGATGCAACTAAAGTTGTTCAATCTGTTTTTTCATTTATTTGTGTAATCACCCTCTAAAGGTAGAATTTTCACCATCTTTACATAATATGATAAAATCGTAGAGCTGTCATTCCTGTAGATTGAATATTTTTTTCTTTTTGTATTTTTTTCAAGTTAAGGGATCGATTCTGATGCCAAATCAACTTTCTTTTTCGATTTTTTTTATGTTTTTTGATTTGATCTATCTCCGAAACTACTGCAAAGTTGTCGATCAAATTTTTCTCAAATATTCCTAATAATATGCTTCTGTTAATAGGCTATGTATTATTACGCTATTTTCCCTGGGAGATAAGCAATTTTGAATTTTGTTGTTTTTAAATGTATGTTGTTAGTTGGAAGCTAAACCACTGGATGTTATTTATTAAATTTTTCCTCAAATATTCCTTAAACTGCTCTTCAATTAATAGGATATGTATAATTACGCTATTCCCTTTGGGGGATTAGCAATGTTATAATATGTTGATTTTCAGTCATTGTTGACATTTGTATAAGAACCGCTATTTGAAAACTACTGTCAGCGAACCGGCCAGTCTGGTTGGTAACCTGCTCGACTTTCGTGCAATGGGTCTCAGGATCAAATCTTGCAGTTTCCTATCTCACTTTTTGTGTTTCTTTTTTTTTGTTTTTATTTATCCTGAGAGTTTCAAATATGTAATTAAAATAAATTTATGCATACTTTTATTTCAATATTATTCGCAATTTTGATTTATTACTAATTTTTTTCAATAGTTCTCTAGGATATATTATCTACGCTGATTTGAATTTTAGGTAGTAAGTTGGATATTTTTTTAAACTGTAATTGTTTCGAGGTGTAGGAATTTTAAAGATTCGAAAACAATCAGTGTTCCTATTATTTTGTGTTTAATTGGTGCTCAAACCAGTGCATAGATTCTGTTTTAAACGACGACAAGTTTTACTTATCGAGTCAAATAATAATTATGCTAATTAGGTATCACGCGGTATGCTAAAGGGAGAAGAGCAATGATATCGTACGTTTAATTTCGTTAACAAATTGCAGCGATACGATGCTTAAGATAAACACAGATCTTTGAAATTAGTGTCGCTCAAATAAGGACGTTTCATATGCAAACTATGTACGTGTACCTATAACATTATTGATCTAAACTAATATTATTAATGCAAGTATGTTTGTTTTTTACCTTTTCACGCATTACTACCTACTGAATCGATCGTCCCAAAATTTTGCATAATATAGGTACGTTGTCAGGAGTATAGACACGGATCTAGGGTATCTTTCATCCCGAATAACAGAAGAGAGCTGTTCCCGAGAAAACAATTACGTTCATATTCCAGATGGCGCCACTTACACGATCCGTATTGTTTCTCAAATTCTAAATTAACGCAAGCGAAGCCGCGGGCAAACACTAGTTATATATAATATTCTGATACAACTGATATATCAGTTACAAAAAGTTTACAATCTAAGAATATTTTTTACCTTCAATCTGGAATCTACAACGGCAGCTGGATCTTCCGGAGGTCCCATGGCGCACGTGCCTACAGGATGGTATATGGTCAGAGAGTGGTGCCTGGCCTGGCACTCTAGGTGCTCGGCCGACATCAGCTCGTGATCTGTACAGCCTGGGTTCCGTCGAGGGTTCGGTCGGGCGTTTAACTCACGTAGTGCTGGTTGGTTTACTAGCTCCTGAACTAAACGAGCCCCTTCTACCTGGAAATCATTTACACATCCATGAATGCTCGCCTTTTTTTCATGGCGTAGGCGAAAACGCTCTGTAGTATTTAATAGATTTTTAGCTTTACATTCGTGAGCATAAAGTTGAAAATCTATTAAATACTACAGGACAATTTCATACTTTGTAATGTAACGCTTTTTATTGTTCTAATTGTGTCATGGCGACTTAGTACACATAAACGCCAGCATATCAACCTATCCTTATTTTTCAAATTTTGCCAATCGAACTTGAACCTACCTCTTCTACACTAATAATAAAAAGAGAAAAATGTGTTTGTTTGTAATGGATAAACTCAAAAACTACTGGACGAATTTAAAAAATTCTTTCAACATTTGAAAGCTATATTATCTGCGAGTAACATAGGCTATGTTCTAATACGCGCGGACGAAGTCGCGGGCGTAGTGCTAGTTAGTGACAAAGTTGAAAATCTATTGACGAAATTAAACAGATTGAGGAAAGTTGATATGCTAGGTATAAGATGCCAAACTATCGAAACAGCAACAATTACACAATAATGTTTGATAACATACATTTTAAAGTAAGTAATTACTTTAGCCGTTTTTATTTTCGTTGACCCAATGACAGCAATAACGCCATGTTTTTTTACATTATCGTTTTTATCAAGACAGTAACATTTATAACTACTGCTCAATGTAAAATACTTGTCATATTTTTGCAGATATATAAAAGTTTATCAGCTCATTACAACATAATACTGTTATGTTATGACAACATTGATGATTTGAAGATTTGTTTATTATTTACTAACGCATATTGATAATACTTACGATTATTTCGACGTCATGTGGATCAGAGAAGTAGTTAGGATAAATCAGTGGCGGCGAGTAGGGGTTCGCGTCTCGTAGTTTCAAGTAGCCGCGGCTCCTCGGCCTCAGTAACAAAGGCACAATTGAGAACGCCGAGTCATACAGTATCTCCTCGTACAATTCCGCATAAGTGACATCGTCCAATCCATTCGCCCGTTTGCCGAACAAACCCCCATCCAAATTATCGGCAGTAGGAGCTATAAACAGTTGTATATCCGGATAATCTTCGCTCGGGTCCTGGTACTTAGTGTTGACGAACGCCATCGCCTCAGCTTCCATCATACTGTACAGTGGTCCAGTCTTGTGGACACTAAAGTCTATGAGACCTCCGATTGACATCACTGAGTTTATATTAAAACAATAATCTGTTCCGTTGTCATAGGGGTTGTCGAAGAGGAACGAGTGGCCACCCATCGCTACGTGGTCTTGCAAATTTTGTCCAACACCTGGCCGATTGACTATCGGGTATATTCCAAGTTCTTTCAAGTGTTCGGCGTCGCCAATCCCAGATAACATCAGCAATTGTGGAGATTGAATCGTGCCAGCAGATAAAATGACCTCCTTACTTGCCTTCACGATTCTTTCTTGTCCGTGTTTTATAAACTTTACACCGTAAGCAGTTTTTTGTTCGTCTATCAATATTTTTTCTACTAACGAATGCACACTTACATGAAGGTTCTCTCGTTTGGATGCAGGTCGTAGAAATGCTTTAGCTGTGCTGCACCGGAGACCATCACGGACTGTCGCTTGAGAGCGAGTGAAGCCAGTCTGATACTCACCATTCACATCTCGTATGCTGTATCCCATTTGTTCTCCAGCTTCCAATATCTTCCTTGTTATCGGTTGCTCAAAAGCGAAATGTTCAACAGTTAAAGGTCCTCCAGTTCCGTGATAGGATTCATCCAGCTGTTCAGGTATCCTTATATCTTCTGATTTCTTAAAGTATGGTAGTACACTCTCGTATCCCCAGCCTTCGTTGCCCATACTCTCCCAGTTATCATAGTCGCGCTTATTTCCTCGTATATAGAGCATAGCGTTCAACACACTGGAACCACCGAGCACTTTACCGCGAGGCCATTTGCACTTCCTCTCCACCATGCTCAAACAATAGCCGTCACTGGGTTCTGTCAAGAATTGCCAGTCGATAGAGGATGTTTGCAGTACAGGGAATACTACTGGCACTTCTGATAAAACATTTTCGTCCTGTCCCGCTTCTAACAATAGCACTTTCCAGTTAGGATTCTCTGATAGTCGATTGGCTAGCACTGCACCAGCAGATCCCGCACCAATTATAACGAAGTCGTAGCAATCGTAGAGTTGTTCGAAAGGATGGTCTCTGACTCGGTTCTCGGCGTCTTCAATATCGGGTCTGTATAGATGTATGGCCATTCGGAGGATGATCATGATACCAAGTCCTGGTAACAAGGTGAAGGTGATCCTCGTATTGGACAGGAGTCCCCTGAGTGTCGTTGGGTTGTGGGTCGACATGGTTCCGTACTACGCCTGTCGCTGCTGATCGGACACTGATATGCAGTCAATTTGAATGGCAACTGATTCAGCAAATTAAGCAAGTTATTGTTTACATCAGGTCAATCCGTATTGTGTCACACTTGTAATTAATGCATAGAGTTAGGAATTTTCTTTTAAGGCAAAAGCTTTTATTAAAAAAAATATTGTACAATATGATTGAGTCGGTTTTGTGTTCGGTTCTTAAGGCAGTGGTCCGACCGGCGGCGGCGGCGAGAAAACGAGAAACTATGGGCGATTTTCTCTCTTAAGAAACGCACAATGAATGTACATTCCGTGTGAACGAAAGAGATGCATATACTAATACTTCACAGAAATATTTATCTATATAATACTTGCTCTCTGACTGTTCACATTGCCGGCGACAACTCGCTTTATTAGTTTTGTCGCTGAGCGACGAGCTTTCAAAAATAAACTCTCTAAGCGATACTCGTTCAGCAATGCTAGCTCGGCTCGCAAAGAAATGATCAATTCTTTACAAAGGACTGTACGACCGCGGGCGAGTGGCGCGAGTAATCGCTCGTCGCACTTGCACACCGGCGACAAAACTATCGAAACTACACTAGCTTCCCGCTGATCGTCAACTCTTTTATAATTTCTAGTTCTACTCGTTACTCGTTCATCGTCGGCGGTCGGACCACTGCCTAACACAGGCAGTGTTATTTATTGGGTTTTTATCAGGAATTGCTCACTAGCAGACCAGTGTTCCGATTGTAGCCAATTTGATGGCTATAGGCTCGCTCCCAAAATCAAACTTAATTTGCGAAATATATATGCACAATAGGCACTGATAGGAGCCTATGCTTATCACATCTGGGATCACAGTTGGTTTTATACCCACATATATCAACAACAACAAAACGAAATATGTACGTCGATATTTAAATTTGAAACCATACAACGAAGTATATTAGTATTGTGCTGTTTGTGTTGCCATTAGAGATATGACTGTGGTATATATATTGCGTAACTCGTTATTAGTACCACATTACTCGAACGAGTCTTCTGCTACATCATAATAATTAAAGTAGAAACTACTAATAGTATCATAGTGTGATAAAATACTTGACTCAGTGACCTGTACTACACTTGATTAACTCTACATGTAGTGCATTGTACCACTATAATGTATTAGTGTCAGCAAATATGCGACAATGTAGTATTATACTACCGCGGGTCGGCGACCTAGAAATGATGACATCAGAGCAAACAACGTGTATTATTAAATCAATTTATTAACTATAAACACTATCCTTAATAACTAAATAATTTACAATCGCGTACGACCAATAAATAGGAAATAAATAAATTCACAATATCAGGAAATATTTACAACACACCCCACGAAATGCACACCCCCTTAATACTGATTAATACTTTCGTTTTGTACGTCAATTAAATGTAATATCTGGAACTTCGTCGTTTCAACCAAAATTCTTTTATCATATCGCTGCCTTTCTCTCCTATCATAATAATAGGAGCATTGGTGTTACCACTCACTATGTTTGGCATGATACTGCCATCTATGACACGTAGACCTTTCACTCCATACACCCTCAGCTGGTTGTCTACAACTGCTTCAGGATCCCAGTACGGCCCCATCTTAGCAGTTCCAACAGGATGATAAATTGTGCAAGTATACTGTCTAATCATACACTCCCAGTATGCGTCTGAGTACCTCGGAATACTCACACAGGCAGGAAACATGTGCTTGTTCAAAGTTGAGCCATATTTCCTGAATGCCCTGGTCTTGGAGAGTTCTACAGCAATTTTCACTCCTTCTACTAAAGTTTTGACATCCAACTCGTCGGCTAGATAGTTTGGATAAATATACGGGTAATCGTAAGGGTTTGCACTTCGTAGTTGTATGAAACCTTTGCTGCGCGGTCTGAGCAACATAGGAATGATACTCCAGACATCCATATTGTTGATAGGTCTGAACACAGCATCATAAAACGTGTCTGTCAGTCCGTGCATCTTGTAGATCTGCTCTCCACCATCAGAATTAGTTGACCCAGAAATGAAATGGAATTCTATGTCTGGGTAATCGTCTGATCTGTTCACGTATTTAGTGTTGACATAACCTAAGCCTTCCACGCCTCCCATGATAGTCAAAGGCCCTTCTCCTAACATTGCGTACTCCATAAGTGGTCCAGCAGTATAGAGACGCTGTTCTACGATAGATATTGGCTGGTTTACCATAAAAGCAAAGCCGCCCAACCCGATATGGTCCTGTAAGTTCCGTCCGACTTTTAGATTTTGTATCAGAGGTATTTGGTGTTTATGAAGTTCTTCAGCAGGGCCTATGCCAGAAAGCATCAACAACTGAGCAGAATTGATAGTTCCAGCTGATAAAATAACTTCCTTTCGTGATCTGATGCGGTAAATCTTCTTGTTTCTTACAAACTCCACTCCGAAAGCGACTTTCGTTCTGGGGTCTATCATCACCTTGGTGACGTGTGAGAACATGGATATGTGTAAGTTGGGGCGATCCTTAGCTGATCTTAAGAATGCTTTGGATGTTGAACAGCGAGCGCCGCGTCGTGTGGTACCCTGTGCCTGCATGAAACCTGTTTGATTCTCTCCATTTATGTCTCTGTTCATATATCCTAATTCTAGGCCTCCATCGATGAAAGCTTTGACGAGTGGAGTGTTGTATGGCGCTTCGGAGACGCTAAGATATCCTCCAGTGCTGTGGTATGGTGTGTGAGCTAGGGAAGGGTTCTTGTTGTCTTCAGACTTCTTGAAGTAGTAGAGTACGTCGTTGTAGCCCCAACCCTTGTTGCCCAGCGCCTCCCAGGAGTCGTAGTCCCTCCTGTTCCCTCGCAGATACAGCATGTAGTTCAGCACTGAGCTGCCTCCGAGGACTTTGCCGCGTGGCCAATTGCATCTGCCGCCTTCCATTGCTGAAACAGATTTTGAAAGTATCAATAAGCTACGAGTAGCATTACAGAGATGGATGACTGCTATTTAAAATTTAGTCTGTCAAGCCTTTTTCTTCCAAACAATATTAGTACATAATTTAATAAGAGACTTCCTTATACCCGCGACGTTACTTTAAACTATCTGTGTAAAAGATTTCATTCTAATGACATTCAAAAGTTTTTGTGTTAAAGAGTTACAAATATTCATCCATCCATCCTCAAGATTAGTTAGAGTAGATTTATTTACCTAAACAGAAAGTTCCCGAAGGTTCAGTCTTATACTGCCAGTCCAGCTTGCTGAGCTGAAGATATCCAGCCAGAAGAGGCACGTCTGATATTTCCGTCTCATCTCCACCGGCTTCCAATAGGAGGATCCTCCAATTGCTGACTTCTGATAACCGGTTGGCTACCACTGCGCCTGAAAATAGTTGAAAAAAGTTGCAGTTTATGCATATGTGGAGGCATTCCATATTGGTCACCCGTTTAAATGGCAATTGAGCTAATGGCACCTGAGGTATTCCACATACGGCACTAGTCAATATTATTAATTATTTTAAACGCATTAACGCATGCGACGCGCATCGTAAAGATGATTTTTTGAGGAAGGAAAAATTTTAGATTGCAAGTGGGATGCGAACCCGCGTCTTCTGGATAGGTACTCCAGAAGCCTTAACCAACTAGGCCATTGCAACCCACACCTGCAAGCTGAAATTCTCTATTCCTCGTTTGAACGTCCCACTTGCAATCTAAAATTTTACCTTCCTCAAAAAATCATCTTGTCAATATTTTTCGTAGGTGCCAAATGTGGAATAGTTTATGATCTAGCATTTTATCTAAAAATTAAAAATCACAGCGCTAGTACAATCCGTCGTTGCCATAAACGGAATAAAATGTTGGATCCTAAACTATTTCACATATTTATATGGCACTTGAAGTAGTCATCAGGTCATGCAAGCCTGCCCTCAAGATCCATGGCGTTTCATACGAATATGGACATTACCTCTATAAGAATCTAGGGTTTTGGTAAAATTACACTGAGAAAAATTTCCTCTGCCGCGCTACGTAAAATAAGGACAAAAATCGACCACAATGACGTGTGTAACCCGCTCCATTACGCGTAAGTAGTCAGTCATACGTAGTCGGCATACTGACGCTCATCATGGAGCGGGTTACGTAATTTACTCGTGGTCGATTTTTGTACGTACGTACGTAGCCTGACATCCGGCTACATAATACGCAAGTCGCACTGAATACTCCTCTGACTACGACTGCAACACCCGTATACTATTGTTGCGGGCACAGTAGAACACGGTGAACCTTACGTACCATGGCGGCTTACGTACGATACTGTAGCGGGCATAGTAAATAATGATGAGCCATGTATGTGTGCACCGCGGCGGCATAATTATGTACGATACTGTGGCGGACACAGTAAAACACGGTGAGCCGTACGTATGTACCACGGCGGCATACGTATGATACTGTGGCGGACACAGTAAATCACGATGAGCCGTACGAGTGTACCACAGCGGCTGTACGAAACTGTAGCGGGCATAGTAAATAATGATGAGCCATATGTGTGCTCCGCGGCGACATACGTACGATACTGTGGCGTTTCATCCCTACTCGCCTCACGCTCAGGGCACCGCGCCATGTGTCCATGGCGCGGTGCCCTGAGCGTGAGGCGAGTCCATCATCAACGTGACCTGTGAGGACTTACATAGTGAGAAAGTCTCTAGAAGAGCTTACTATAGAAATGATCCTATGAAGTAAGGTCTTGATTCGAAACTCGAAACCGAGGGGTGTCATTCACGCGCGGAGAATCTTAACACCGCAATTCAGAAAGACGCGTCATCGGCACAGCGCAATCTAGCGACCCATTTTTAAATATTCAAATATGGATCATGACTTTGAGCAATACGTTACCACTGTTACGGGTTAAGTAAATTACGCTATGCTACTCTGTGCGGAATCAATAAACCGCATACGTAAATGTTAAGAGTGCGCCACAGTAATTTCATGATGCGGCTGACGTCGTAAAGATTATACGCACCGAACACAGTCAGGAGGTAAACGGAGTTCGTAAAATGAGCCAGGATACGTAAATGATTATGTAGGCGGAGACATTATTAATTATCTAGTGTGCGTAAAATGTATCAGCATATCCCCGACCCATGCTACCATGCTCGTACTAATGTGCTCGTACTAATGTACGAGCATGAGTCGGGGATATGCCGATACTATGTACGTAACCGGGACCATTACTTAATGAGTCGGAGTCAGTGCAATGATTTGGAAACCAGTTACTGTTGTAAAGAGCCTAGATACTGAAATAATGCGGCTGTATAACTTCGTTCGTATAGCGTATACATTTTTCCTGGTTCCGGGTTAAATAAATTACGTGTGCTGCTCTGTTAATACATATGCGGCATCATTAAACCGCATACGTAAACGTTAATAATGCGGGCACAGTAATTTCATGATGCGGCCTCATTACAAGTAACTTGTTTACATTGTCTTTACAGAGCATTATGCCGCATACTTACTTAACATGGTGTCGTTTCATTATAAGTATGGCTCTTATAATTTTCATGTGAAAAGCACATTATACGTATCTGGCTGCCAGTACATTACAAATTTGCCAATTTTAAGTAGCCCGTTTTTCTCAGTGTAGAGTTTCCTATACCCACTTACCAGCAGAGCCGGCTCCAATGATGATGAAATCATATTCGGGCAGTATGCTGTTATCGCCGATGTCTTCTGGTCTGCCCTCATTGTCGATGTTGTAGTAGGCTATCGCTGCCACCAGCATCGGGATGAACCAGGCCACCTGCAATGTTATAAATAGGTTGTTTTAGCTTTTGATTCTAGGTTTTTGAAAAAAAAAAATTACCCCACACTAGATTTTTTTCCCGTATCGTGGGTGCGTTTAAAACATTGAAACTCGCACACAAAAACACACAGACCCGGAACAACTAAACTACTTGCATGTTATACAAATATTTAATCCGTGCGGGAATAGAATCCGCGACTGGCTGTGCAGCAGTCAACCACTGCGCTAACCATGCTCTCAAAATTTAAAAGTATGAATGTGAAGTAGGGAAACAACAACGAAATGCTGGATGGACAGTGTGGAAGTTGGAATTCTCAATATGTCCTGAAACATAAAACAAGAAACCAGGACTACCAAAAACTTAAAAACAACCAATCGGAAATTGTAAAACGTTAGAGTAAGCTAAAGAAAAATACACACAGATCGATCAAAAACAAAAATGTTTTATCAATATGACATTATGAGTTATGAAGAAGAACCTATAAAATCGAAAATGAAAGGTCTTTTTTTAAATAATAAGGGAACAGCCTATGGTCTGATAACACGTAGTAATCAAGCTGCTACTTCAAAATTTCTGCCCACTTTACGCTTTAAACTTTAAAGAATAAAGTTAAAAATCGATTAAATACTAAAAAGCGTTTTCGTTTATCGCTTCCCACTTGTGTATAAGGGCTAGTATCATAAATCGTTATGCAGTTCTAGTAAAAGTGCACCGACTATGGTCAAATACGAGCAGCCTGTTCAAGTCCGGTCTTTAGTTTCCGGTTCATATATTATGGACCTAATCCCGGGCCGGTTTTACCAACACTGAATACCGGATCTTTGGGTAAAATAACGTCAAGTGGCTGGTCCGTAGCTATAACAGTATATAAACTATAGCCTTTTTCTATACTATTACTATTATATTAAAAGAAAATGAATAATACACACATCAAAAGTGTCTAGGGATCAACATATATTTTTGCAATAACTTTTCTCCTGATTGATATTAATTAAAATGTTCTTTAAGGATTCATCAAATAAAGTGTTATCGTTTGTCACAGTAACGATAAACCAAGTCACCTTTGCATTCATAAAGAAATTTGCCATTTTCCTAATAAAGGGATTTTTGACATTTGAACCACTAACATTAAAGTTCGAAAAAAAGACTGAAATAACAGTTTTCTTTAAAATTTTATTGGGTAACTTAAACAATTAATAATCCGTGTTTCTACCGCGAACACTAACAACACAAGAACATCGGTTTGGCATACTCAAAATGAGTTCATCCAAATCACGCTGTGGAATGGCCGCCCATGTTCGTTGCAACAACAAAAAAAGGTCTTCTTGCGACTGGATACCCTCCATATTCGGCAGAGCTCTTCTCTGTAGCATATCCCATGCATGCTCAATCGGGTTCAAGTCTGGCGACTGAGCAGGCCAGGGCAGGACATTGATGTTAGCTGCGGCGAGAGTCTGTCTTACAACTCTTGCGGTGTGCGGTCGTGCATTATCATGCATTAACTGAAATAAGGGACCGATTTGCACTTGTAGAGGAACGATGACGTCTGATACAATCGTCTCAGCATAAATTTGAGCGTTGAGGTTGCCTCTGATCCAAATCAACTCAGTTCTTCCGCCGATCCAAATACCCGCCCATACCATGATGGTTCCACCACTATAAGGATGGACTTCCTGGCAGGATTTTAATCGCTGTTGGCGTCCAGGGGTTCTCCAGTGTCGTATACGTCTTGTATCCGGTCTCATACCAAAACGAGACTCATCAGAAAAGCACACGAAACGCCATTGTTCTTCTGCCCAATTTCGGTGTTCAAGAGCCCATTGATATCGAATCCTACGATTGTGCATTGCTATAGGTGGTACCCGTAGCGGTCTTCGGGAATGAAGGTTCACTTCATGCAAGCGGTTTCTGACTGGTCGCTAATTAAGTTCCCTGAAGAGTGATGAAGCCTCACGGCTAACATCATGGCGGTTATTGTTGGAGCTCTTCGAGTTAAGATTTGAATGTATCGGTCTTGTCTCCGTGTGGTGCAGCGATACCGTCCTCCATGGCGCTCAGCCACGGTACCAGTGCTTCGGTAACGTGTCCAAAGTCGACTGATAACACTCTGACTTGTATTCAGAGCTAAAGCCACAGTACGTTGCCGGGAACCAGCTTCTATCATTCCCACGGCTCTGAGCATTTCTTCCCTGCTTAAATGACGTCGCCGCTCCATAATAACGTTGGTTTTAATCAGTAGTAGGGAAACAGTAGCACTAATAATGTCTTCAATGCGTTGTATGTTTTTATAGGGAAAATATTGACAGCTGATTTTCATCTTTTACTCGAATTTGATTTACAGTTCCTGATTCAAATTATGAAATGCACCAAAAAGGATCCATATAAATTTATAAAATCATAAATTTATTACAAAGCCACATCTCAATCTCAAGAAATCCGCATAAAAATGCTTGATCCCTAGACACTTTTGATGTGTGTATTTACATAAGATTTTAACAATCCACAGTTTTATTTGAAACTGATACAAAACACAAATGAAATCTGAGCTGGAAGTATCGTGTAAGCACCTAACATTTATTCACTAATAATTATTCATAACAATTTCAGAACTAGCTAATATATGGTGCCTTAAACGAGGTTTCAGGCAATACTGAAATCTATAACAACGAAATATTTTCATCAAGTAATTTTTAAGCCCTAAAACCCAAACTTACCACGCTAGTAAAGAAACTGCGTTACCTTAAATAATAGTTGTGAAAGAATAAAAAACAGGTGTCACTGAAAAATTTAATAAAAACGTATTTTAATTGTAATAAAGTTTCATATACACCGTGTTCCCTCCCCAATACCACTTCGACTAGAGCACTTTTAAAGAAGTTACAGCGGTCCTGACACGCATAGGACAATTAGGACTGGCCTGTTGGTCTGGTGGTTAGTGACCCTGACTGCTATGCCGGAGGTCGTGGGTTCGATTCCCACCCAGGACAAATGTTTGTGTGATGAGCACGATCATTTGTTCTGTGTCTGGGTGTAATTTATCTATAATATGTATGTATTTAGAAATATATAAGTATGTTTATCAGTTGTCTAGTACCCATAACACAAGCTCTGCTTAGCTTGGGGCTAGATGGCGTTGTGTGATAGTTGTTGAATATTACATTACATTACATTATTACATTATTATTATTAATTGAAGATTCAGGGTGGTTTTTAGTCATCAGTCAAGTCTGAGTCTCTTTTGCTCCTCTCATTCTCTCAACAAGAGTGGGAGACACATTTGATGGCATAAAATCCCAAAAAAAAAGGATATTCGATCATTGACTCCCCAGTTTCAAAATTATAGTTTACATTTTGACACTGAAAATATTGCATGTCAAAGCCCATTTTCATTATGTATTTCAATCATTTTTGCCCTAGAATAAATTCTTGTGTTTGAATAAGATAAGAGTGTAACAGATTCATAATAACGTCGGGTGTTCAGTTCCGGAAAGCGGAAGTGACTAGATCGCGTGCAGGCATTGTAAGGCATGCCAGTCGGATGGAACGCGACGTCATAGCAAGTCGATAGTATGAAGATTGCAATCCGTAAAACCGGATCCGACATTAAAATACACTTACCGGATGCGGTAATCAAATAAGTACACTCGCCCTGCGTGGAGTTATCAGACTCGTACATGACGAGAATCCACCGTGTTTCTTCAATTGCCCTTTAACCATGAACCTGGAACGCCAGGGCTACGGTTACCAGGCCCTATAGACAAACAGCAGACGACAGCTGACGACAATCGTTATCGCTCAGCAGTCACTAATACATTTTCAACTTTATACCCCAGCGCGTAGAGTTGAAAATGTATTGGAGTTTACAGATCGGTTTCATTTGTTTCGTTCGCTATCGCTCAGTCTCAATATCAGTCAGTCTTTAATAGATTTTCAACTGTATGCGCTAGTGTATAAAGTTAAAAATGTATTAGTGACTGCTGAGCGATAACGATTATCGTCTGCTGTCGTCTGCTGTTTGTCTATAGGGCCAGTTTAAACAGTTCCGTGAATCCAGCAGGCGATTGGCGCTCTATAGAGGCCCCGTCTGCTCTGATAGTCTATGGTCCATGATCGGTCGGCGAGCCACCGGTTACTCGCCGTCCGTATGCCCAAAGTAAAGACCATAGGCGCGATGTGTCGCAGCGTCGAAACTACAGTTTTGTATCGCTAAGCTACTGAAAGCCGTGTTGCATTGCTAACTCTGTCTCAACGACGAGCTCGTCGTAGCAAACAGCCTAGAAGTTGTCTTTTATAGAATATCATAGCAGTAGTTTACCTGCGAGCCGGCGGCGGCGATGGCCGAGCCCGACAGCACATCTGCTGCCACGTTCACTATCGCACTCATCTTCACACCTGCAAAAGAAGAACACTGTTACTGCTGGATATAGTTTAAAAAGATACCAACGAATTGAGGACCAAGAGACTTATCGGTAACGATGCTCAGCAGGGCTATTGGCTAACTTGATATTCACTGACCAGCAGTTGTCAGCTAAACTTGGATGGCTTGACACCTCTATATTTTAACACTGTTATGAGTAGTTGAGGAGTACTTCGAGAGCGTTAGAATAGTTGATTTTAGGGAACATTTACATTTATTAGTTTCATTCCAAATGCTAGAGCCAGTACGGAATTTACCTTTTGACAGCTATTTGATGGTCACTAGAGCAAATGATCATCATTTGAACTATCAACGCAGATACGCAATAGCCCCGCTGGTCGTTTGGTCAAGAGCCTTGAACATCGACACCATGTTGCCAACATGTCGGTTTTTTATCGGTTAGGTACATTTCGGAGAGTGTGCAAATGTGAACTGCACAACCTGATTCCACCTGGCCCTTTCCTTCATCAGATTACAGACGTACGGCAATGCGCCATCGTTACATGGTGGTCATCCTTCCTGTACGTACGTGCAAAGCGTTTGGCCAACAGATCCTTAGTTAAGGAGTAGAATTGTCTGCCGGAGTATTTCCTGATAACAACAACCTTGGGATCCTTAATTCAAGAGTGAATAGGCTACTTCTAGGCAAGCATGCTTCACCGTCAAACACATCGCTTAATATCAGACGAGAGAGAGTGGTCAAACGCAAGTCTATAGCCAAATAATAAACCAACACGGATAACTCCAGAAAATAAACCAACACGGATAACTCCAAAAAATCTTATCTTTATGTAATTAAGTACTCTATATCGTTCAAAAAGTTTTTCATTTCATTCCAGTTGTAACCCATTCAACTTCAGTTCTAGTTGTTGTAAATTGTGTCACTTGGCTAACAGCTGATGGTTCGTGGAGTACCGTTACCTCGAGGCCGGCGCGTGCGCCTGTGGCTATACATCACGGCGCCTTCCGGCACAGTGGGTCAGTAGTATTTCATTCACAAAAACTCACAGAACATTTTGTTGTCATGCTACTGAAATTTTCGAAAATTACCTATTATTCCAGAGAGCCTTCTCTGAAAGAATTGATTGTTTTCGCAAACTTCGGATACATGTTGAAGATTTGCGATGAAAACTTTGAACTAGCAACCGTTAAAATCTGAGATTTGGCGACAAAATAATGAAAATAGCGACTAAATTTTCGTGTTATCTTTATAATCCATGGTTGGGAAAATGAAGAAAAGAGGATTTCGGTAATTGTCTCTAATCGAAATCGGTTTAGAAGTTTTTTTTTAAAGAGTAACAAACATCTATCTATCCTTACTTTTTATGTACAAGCCTCTATTTCTTAATGGCTAAAATTTAAATGCGTATCAATAATTCTTTTTGTATACCAAATATACTGAATGTGCACCAAATCTAAAACTCGCTTCAGCAAGATTTCAGGGGCACCCCGAAGTTCGGTTTGGTTAGGTTCCTTTAAACCTTGTACACAGAAATAGAAGCCCCGCGAAGCGGGGCTTCGTCGACCCTGCTTAGGTAGATTTTTTTTTATTACACCTCGTTATGACATATTTTAATGAACATATTTTGGTGCACATTCAGTATATTTGGTGGAACACAGGCAAAATTAGGTAAATGAAATGGGAATAAATTGAAGTACTTTTAAATACCATCCTTTCTTAATTAGCTCTCATAGTACTAAAAAAAAATGTACCAACTTTGACGCCTAATCTTCTCTTGAAACTCCAGTAATCAAAATATGTATTAGCTAAATATCATAATTTGATTTGATTTAATCAGCTAATATACCTAAGTTTCTTATAAGTATGCCGAACAACGACGCATGCACATTTGCACAAGCTTTGGCGCCTTAACTTCCCTTACAAGCAATAATCAACTCTAAACCTAAACGTTACCGCTTGATTTGATTAACTCAAAAACCAGAATAACTTGAAGCTACCATGCACGCTATACCATCCGTGTCCCATGCACATAACTCGTTCAACCACTTGTTGACGACACAGACTCAGTTTTTCTTCACGGATTCACTTTCAACTCACATGTAACAATTTCCGCCTATTTGATTCAATGATTCTCACGAAAATTGGAATAATTTTGCCTCACATATCTGACAGGCGCTTCAAATTAGCATGGTTTGATAAACACGAGATTTTAAACTTTATGTCAAGTTGAATTAAGTTTAAAATTGAATGAAGTGGTTCATTTAGCTTACGCAAAGTAATAATCAATAGCATAAGTATGTATGATTGTAGGATGTACACTCGAATACAAAGTAAACAAAATATTGTATGACATTGCACTTATGGTTGCGGGATTCACGAATTACCGTGACCCCAGAACGTAAAGGGCTATTGAAGGACACCGTGGATTTTAGTCAGTACGAGTCTGACAGTCCCTCTCGCTCTGCCGTGGGTGAGAAGACTCATTTGATAATTATAACACGCTAAAAAAATTACATTGCACTTTTGCACTTCTGTGTTTATGATTGACATTTCATGTTAGAAACCTTTTTTTACTGATTGTACTATGAGAGTGAATAAACATGGCTTCCTAGTCATAAAATCATTGAATGCTAGATTTCATTTACGTAATTGGAATCTATCTGCACTATAACTTTTCAGGAAGTAGGCATATCGGGTTATTTAATTACGGAATAGAGCGCTATGTAAATAGTTAATTGGTGGGTCAAAATAACTTTAGAAAACGTAGATAATTACTTTAAACACGTATAGTGTCAAGCATTTTTTTTGGAATTGTTATAATTAAGTCTAGGTCTAGGGCAACATTCTTAGACCTAGACTTAATTATAACAATTCCAACAAAAAAAAACTAGGTCTAGGGCAACATTCTTGCCCGGGTCGTCGGCGCGTTGTGTCCCACGCGCGCCTCAAAGAGCGTCAGCATAATGACGGGGCCCCCTCTCAGAGGGCTAAAGCCTGCCGGGGTCGCGGGATTTTATTTCCTCACTGTGACCCCGGAAAATAAAGGGCTATTGAAGGACACCGGGGATTTTAGTCAGTACAAGTCTGACAGTCCCTCCCCCGCCCTGCCCGGGGTGGGAGGACTCATTTGATGATTTTACCAAGTTAAAAAAAAGGGCAATATTCTTTTATGACATTGCCAATTTAGCCAAAACTGAACCTATTCATTGAAATCTATTTAATTGAAAGTTTGCCGTATATGATTACTTCCCAGAATTTGTTCCTTATTAGCAAACACTATCAAATGGTGTAATAATACAGGGTGTATTTTTTTTTTCAAAATCAGCGTGTTCAATTCCAGGCCAGGAATATAGATTTTTCTAATTTCCAATGATGCAGTTTTAGTTTTCGTCAAAATTGGCCTCGAGACTCCTTTCCACGTTTTTCGTTATTCCTCATAGTTTCGGATATAGCCATCCACGTCCAGTTGAAAAATTCACTCTGTATATATGAAAAAAGATAGCAGTTAAAACTAAAAAAAAAAAAACAAAACACCTAATGGCAATAATTATACCAAAAAAAAATTAAAAAAAAAATGTAACCGACTTCAAAACAACCACAATAAAAGTTCAAAATAACCTACAAAAAACTTTTCTTTCGAAAGTCGGGGACTTTATTTTTTATTTCATTGACTTTTTGTCACCGACTTTCGAAAGAAAAGTTTTTTGTAGGTTATTTTGAACTTTTTTTGTGGTTGTTTTGAAGTCGGTTACATTTTTTTTTTGAAAACGTTTTTTATTTTATCCTTCTTAGTTTCACTATTCAACCCAAATTATTGTCAAATACATAATTTTCTTACATGCGCACAAAAAAAATTGTAATCCGTAGCACCGGTAATAACAACGCCCATGTATGTATGACGTATGTACACAATGAGAACTACTAAAAATAAAAACTATTATACCAAACTAAATAAAAATTTAATGGGACCAAATATCTGATGTACAGTGTCGAACAAAAAAAGAATCATCGAAATCGGACCAGAAACCTCGGAGTAATCGGTGTAGACAAAGTTGAAAACATTTTAGGTTTTTGTTGATTTTTCAAAAAGTGCTAGTCCGATTTTGATAAAATTTTAATGGGACCATTCCGGAAGTACACCCTGTCCAACAAAAAAAAGAATTTTTCAAATCGGTTGTTAAACGACGGAGTTACGCCCGAAAAAACATAAAAAAAAAATACAAACATCCGAATTGAGAACCTCCTTCTTTTGGAAGTCGGTTAAAAAAGCCGCAGCTCAGCACACTTTTGACATCTGAACATGAAAACAACTCTATGGACTAATGATGGACTATTAAAAATACATCGTCAAAAATTCATACTTTGTGAGAAAGTGCTCCAAAATGTCTTTGAAGCACGGCCAAGAGAGTTTAAACTTGGAATGCTGTCCGCTGCCTCCAGAATATTAAAGAGTTCCGGAGAAAATACATCCATTGTTGTTATGTAACGTTCCCTTTTGGCAGCTAAACCGTTGCGTAATTAAATGTAATTATATTCAGAAGCTACTGGAATATTGATTAAAGTCTTAATATGCTAGAAGTGTTTAGTAATAGGTATTAGAAAAGCTACTGTTTCACTATCGATTTGTTATGATTAAATCTGCTATCTGTCACAGCATCTATACAGGGTGTCCCGAGAAGTGCGGATCAAACTGAACAGGGGCAGTTACTTGTTTTTATCCATTTTTTGGGATAATGTAACACTAGTGAAAGTTGACAACGTGTTCAAAAAACTACTTCCCCAAAGCATAGTAATTCTTTAGAGGTATTAATTTCTTAAATATTCCAATGTCGCCTATCTGATCTGAACACGAAAAAAAGCCATAACTTTTGAACCGTACAAAATAGGACCGTATGTCTCTGAGGTAGAAATGACTAGTTATGACCTCTCCAATATCGCTGTTCAGTTTGATCCACACTTCCCGGGACACCCTGCATAGTTGCGTAGAGATTTATTAAGCAAGACATCATTAGCTAACGTTACAACTGCTTGGAAACAGATCTCTTTCTCTGTTACATGCCTGCCAATTTCCAGTTCTGCGACTTTCCGGATTGCTCACGATGTTTCCCACACAATTTTGAGTGCAGTGGCGAAGAGATATTTATCAAACAAGGATCTCAAAAGCTTTAACTTACTTTTCTTCAGTTTAAACTGTAAAGTAAACAAGCAATGGCCAAAGTCAGGGTTCAATTAATATGGAAACGGATCAATGGTCTTTTTGACATATTTCCAGCACAAAATCACCTTTTAGTGCTGGCTAGCGTTTCCCCAACTATGTTAGGGTTGGCCTCCTGCAGAAACACTTAAATCGGATGCCGCTGACTATCAGTTTTTTACATGGAGCGATTATATAGCTGACCTCCACAACCCAGTTCATTGGTTATACTATACCCTTTCATATCACTGGTTGTCAGACACAGACAGTAACTACTGTCAAAGATCTAAAAATGACAGCCGGGACCAAAAGCTTTGCGTTTCACATGGAGGAAACTCGCTATGATAATTGATCAGCCATCGTACCAACTTCAATACCTTGAAGATCGACATGTGCGCCAGATATATAATAAGTATCATTATATACCTACATATTATTGCCGTACAAAATAAATAAGTCAAAGCAGACATATTATCGCTTACTAAACAAAACTTAAATGAGTTGAGTGTGAACCCTGTTATAAAAGGCTGGCCCAAAAGTATACGAAGAACATTTTCATATTTCCTAATGACATAATTCGTTTAAGTATCGCATGATATCAATATTTATGAGCAAAAATTAAAGTGTGCGCCTTCGAGTTTGCGCATATTTATGCGTACCGCGTTGTAATTCCAAGTTTCAACAGAAATAGAATCATTTATTCGCTAGAGATGGTTTTACAAAGCTGTTAAAATTGATGGGTGGTACAAAGACATTTCACCTGCAGTAGGCATGCGAAAATTACAGGTTTATTATGCATGCATTACATCACAATATTTTATTGATTACAATTTTATTGAAATAAATTGAAATAAATTGACGCTAGTTACAAATTATACGAATGTCACATATTAAATTAAATGGAAATGTTAATAAAATAAAGTTTGTCAAGAAAATGTCAAAATTAAATTAGATACATGATGATACTGAAATGTCAAATTAAATTATTGTGGAAATTAAAAAAAAAAAACCGGCCAAGTGCATGTCGGGCCACGCACAGTGTAGGGTTCCGTAGTTGCCCAACAAAATACTTATGCGAACTAACTAAACTGATTCGCTGAATTTAATTTTAAAAAGAAGAATTTTCAAAATCGGTCCAGGAGTCTTTGAGAAATCGGGGACAATACATAAAAAAAAAGATTACGACGAATTTAGAACCTCCTCCTTTTTTTGAAGTTATTTAAAAATAGTTGACGATAAAAACCTACCTATCCCCAAAAAACATACCTATAAAAGCTGTAAAAATAAAGTTGACAAACTTACATTTGCAGTTGAAAAGCATGTTCTCCGATACATTTTGTTTAAGAAAATATGATATCCAAGTACATTTTATAAGTTGGTGGACTATTACTCGTAAAGTTGTAAAGCCTACTCAGTCATGATAATTTTCTTTTAAACTTCGTTATATATACTACTATTGTGAATTTTTTCACACCCCCAAACATAACCGTTTAGCTGGTAGAGGGGGGGGACACTCGAGTCGAGCAAAATTTAGCACTTTAAAGCTTAATATTTCACAAACGAATTTTTTTTATCAAAAAATTGTTAATGGAAACTCACATTATTTTTTAAAGACCTATTTATTGATACCCCACACTAAGGGGTACGCGAGAAAGAAAAAAAACATCCCCACTTTACGTGTACAGGAGGTACCCTAAAAAAAAATATTTTACGAGATTTTATTTTACCACTTTTTCGGCACAACAAATCCGTATATTTACACCAAATTACAGCTCTCTAGTACTGTGCGTCTCTGAGCTAAACTGCTAACAGACGGACGGACGGACGGACGGACGGACGGACGGACGGACATAGCGAAACTATAAGGGTTCCTTGTTGACTACGGAACCCTAAAAAATGACAACGTGTTAAAAGACAGACATTGAAAGACTTGACAGTAATTCCAAGGTCCATGTGACTGCCTGCAGTGTTCTGCGGGTCTAAAACGGCTACTTAGCAATATTCCTAATGATTCACTTCGTAAATTAATAATAGAAGAATAGCCAATGATGTTGCTGGAACTAAATGGTTACTGAATCTGATAGTTACTGCCATGGGAAAAAAGGCGTATCTTCTTCATCTGTACACATAATATGTATAAAACATTGTCGCAGAAGTCTCTAGGCATAACTTCCGAACGACTGTACTATCGCGTCCACCGCCGCTTTACCACCACTAAGCTCATTTTTGCTTGCACTTACAACATAGACACGCTCTCTAGCCCCGCCCCGTTTCCTTTGTGTAGAAATAATGAATGAAATACATACAATACCGAGCGGCGGAGCGCACTGACGGACGACGCACGCCAAACGAGTTTTTTTTTTCAAACTGCTATTTTAGTTATAAAAATACTTTAATTTAAATTGGCCTGCGTTACTGATCATGTTTGTTTTTAAAACTTTGTTGAAATTGGCTTACTTTACGTTGTGTTTGTGTGTCGGAAATCCGGAATAGTTATATTAATTCTGTATTTTTTTTTAATTTGCTATAGGAAACTAAAAAAAAATCTTATAATAGTGACAGGCAATAGATAAGCTAGCGTAGTGTTTGTAATCCCGTTAAATTTGAAATTTAAAATGAGGGCTTAGCAGGTAAAAAGTTGATCTGATCTAGCTGGATTTCATCTTTGGGAAAATTCCTTGCCTGTTAGTCGTGAGCGGAGCTCGGTCACCCATTTTACTAATCTAAATATAATATTTTTTCTAACTGGAACTTTGTTTGTTAAATCTTATTATCGTTTAGGTATTAATTAAAAATGAAATAATGTTAAGGGTTTATCAATTTTACATAAACTAAATTAAACAAACAGATATTCATAAAATATTTATTAGCTGAAAAGGGATACCTTTTAATTGAAACAAAATTATATTTATTTTACCCTTTATATACACCTATTTTGGTGTTATATATGTGTAGACTATAAAACTGCGGTTCGGGCCCGATTTCTTTTGTCATAATATAGATATTAGAACAAAGCATGTTTTTACTTCGGCATGCAATTTGACACAAAGAAATTAGTTATGCAAACAAAAGGTTTGTTTATATTTTTTAGCAAAAAAATAAAGCTACAAACATAATAAATAATGCCCTTTGTTAATAACACTCTTTAAACTTCGTCGGCAAAGGATTTAAATTCTTTGATACCTTTTGCTATTTCTAATTGCTTTGTTATTTTGAGATATAACTAAAAATGGGAGTTCGGGTTTCTCCAAGATATTGATATCATTTTTCAATCAAACTAATCTGAAGCTCATACGAAATATTCGTAAATAAGAGAAAGTAATACTTAATGTTTCTATTGGCATTGAAAAAATAAGATTAAAAAATTTACATTTTGGACACAACCAGCGAAGACCTAAAATGTCCGCTATAGTCGAAACGTAATAGGATAATAATATGAACTTTGTGACCATTTTACAAATTGTAATGTAATGTATACATTACAATTTGTAAAATGGTCACAAAGTGACAATCCATAATATTAACGGCGTTTGTAACTATTTTAAGAAAGTTATTAACGAATTAGAATTAATTGGATACTAATTATGAATCACGTTAAGCGATTCATATTATTATCCAATTATTCAAAAGGTCCGGTAAGCGCGCCAAAGTTCGTCAGAAAAATTCGCAAAAAAAATGTACAGAGGATACGTCACGAAGCTGCGTAGCGCAGATTGCAACTAATTATGTTGACGCTTTCCTGATAGGCCCACACTTTAAGGGGGCGTGGCTCGGCGCCTCCGCAAGGTTAAAGCGAAAAAATTTTTAACTGGTCATGCTTAAAAGGCGCCGATAGTACCTACCAAAATGGATAATTATTATTTTTTGATAAATGTAGGTACGTTATTTTCAGGAAAAGAAAAATCTACTGGGTTGTTCGAAAAAACGGTGCAAAGTCGAGGCGGGTCGGTAGTGTTATTTAAGACTCTAAGCACGTTCGAATAATGAAAAGAAATTATTACATACTACAAGTTAACAGTACAGTCACCAACAAACGTGTAACAATGAAAAACAAATGTATATGTTTTAATAACTTAAAAGCAACTTACGTTCAGTCTACACTTTCACAATAAAACATAATAAAGAGGAAAGCTTCACGGTCGCACCGAATTATATCGAACACTTCGTTTTAACATCCATTACGAACGCTGTAGTACAATATCACAGATTCCTGAACACTTTCCCTGCGTCTGCGCACTTCATTCATCACGTTATAATTCATAGAAATCACTTTAACACACTTGGTTGGTTTCGGTTTTCCAAAATCGTTAAGTAATGTTTTGTTCTTGCGATGTTTCGTTGTAACCGGGTAGGTAAGAGACAGTGACGGGCACTTTCTTCGAATGTTGTGGATCAACTCCCGCGCAGGTCGCGTATTGGATAGTAAATGGAGGGAGAAAGGGGGGAATATTTATTTTGATTGTATTTGTTGTGACGTCATTTTGATGTATTTGATTGAGTTGTAATTTACCCTTTCAATCAAGTGCCTCTTACCTGTGGTTGTGAAAAGCCTTCAGATAAATATGTGATATGGGAACTTTTTGGGTCTTTTCCCTAATAAAATAGGGTCTATAAATAAGTTTTTAACTCCCGACGACGCAAAGAGGAGGGTTTTATAAGCTCCCCTGTGTGTTTTTCTATCTGTGGCGCCATGGCTTTTAAACCGATTTGAATGCATTATTTTTACTTGGATGCATGTTTTCTGGCGATGTATATTACCAAAATCGGTTCATCTGTTTCAAAGTCAACAGCTTTTTTTTTTGGCTAATTTTTATAGTAATTCGAATTAATATAATTATTCAGGATGTCCTGTCCATTCATGATCAAAAATGACTTGTATAGTGGGAATGCCGGTTCCGTAATAACACGGATGTATATTATTGCAATATGTTTATGAATCTTTCCCCTACTTTCGTTTTCATAATAACTGCGTGATTCATTTGTGTCGACTAGAAAGCCTTTATAAACCTACCTACCTATTAGTTGATGACGTCATTAATTTTTAGGCTATAGAGAGGTTAATGATTATCGATTAAAAACTTCTAAGCCCCTTCGTCGACCACTAGTCGACGTACTCCGATACCTTACGACTTTGGTATCCAGGTGACTATCGCAATACAAATCCAAAGAGGTTCGTTAACAGGCACGCGTCAATGTCAATATAATTTTAATAAAACTTTACATGACTTATCTGATCAAACAACAGCATTTCCAAACTTCTTTTATAATGCGGACTGCGAAGGAGTGGAACTCTCTGCCTGCGTCTGTGTTTCCGAACGCATACAACACTAATCTCTTCAAAGTTAGAGTGAACATGCTTCTTCTTGGTAAGCTCGCTCCATCGTCGACTTTGTCTTAGACACTCCTGACCTCGACTAAGGTCAAGAGCAAGCCCATTACAAATAAAAAAAACAACATGCCCATTTGCCATTGATATTTAGAATTTTACAAATTCTTTATTTCAATTACCCAATTCAGAAACAGAAAATCCTCTTACTAGTACTTAAAAGAATTGTTCTAGAAGGAAAAAGAAAAACAAACAAACAGTAAGTAGGCTGTGTTCTTTGTCAAGTTTGTAGGTCGCAAAACTTTCTTCCGCAGTGCGCGCGTGACGTATCGGACGTCGACAATAGTTGAGACAGGACGAGGGTCCAACCACGTACTGTCCTTCCATTGTTATTGCAGGATATTGACCTTTATTCTCATTTAATTAAGGTTTATTTCAGATTTTAAATACTGAAAGATGACCGACGAACGGCCATTCGATTGGTATTCATATCCCATAGTATAATGGCTTTCAAATAAGTCTTTCAAATTAGGTTCATTAGGTAACTGTATTACATTTACGGTTAGGTTTAAATTAATGTTCAGTATTTATTGCCATAAGTATTACTCAAATGTTTTTTTTAATTATTTTTCGTCCCACAGAACAAGGTTTAGTTACTCATGTCTTCACAAAGATGATAATTATGTCGGGTCAAGGGACTGTCTTTTTACACACACACACACACTTTTCTAACGTAGTAATATTATCAAATGAGTCCTCCCACCCAGAACAGGGCAGGAGGGACTGACAGACTTGTACATACTAACTAAAATCCACGGTGTCCTTCAATAGCCATTTTTTTTGGAGTTACCACCCCAAAAAAAAAAACATGTTATGTCACAATACGATGTGTCATAATAATGGCTAATATCAACAGTGTCATTATCTAACACGGTGCGCAGGAGTTGTTACAGTGCAAAGTGACGGTCAATTACCCGCTATTACTTACCGTTGAAAGTGAATTTGGTCTCCACATTTTATTTATATATCACTTACCATTCGAGAACGTAAGTTCTCGAATTGTAAGTAAATGTACAATTTACATATTTGTCGTTCAGATGATCGTAAAGTTTTAATTGAATCCGCTTTCGCGGTCGTTGGAGGCTTGACTGTAATTGTGACGTACTCGAACTTACTTCAAGGTTAGCCGCGCTTACTGAGGTTGGTCCGTAGATGGGTGAACAATGACCATCTATCGTCACGGAAAGTACGTAAAGCCGTTTGTCCCGGCTGTCATTTAGTAGATCTTTAACCGTCGTTACTGTTAGTCAGAAGCTCGATAATCTGACAACTTAGCAAGGGGTTTCGTATTACCCATTTACTGGCTGGTAGAGATCAATAGGCAGTCGCTCATGTGAAATACTGATATTCATCTGCATCCCGTTCAATTGGAAGCTGACCCCAAAGATAGTTGGGGAAAAGGCAGATGACGAGTTGCAAGTTGCGTGTAAATGGGTAAATGTTGCTCTGTATTTTAATCCTTATGGCGTGTGATCAAAATCGAAACTAACCGTTAAATAGATAGGGTAGGGTAAGGTAAAAGAGCAGTCGAATGATTCTGACATAGGTACTCGTAATGTCAGAATGATTGTACAGCTCTCAACGTGCCGGGAATTATTTGCGATCGTATCACCTTCTGATGAATATCGGAGGAACACATATGTTTTTGTTTCCGATACAAAATATTGCGCATTCATGGAAAACTGTAACCAAGAATTCACTAATAACGTGTAGGAAGCTAGTTTCTGTGATAGGTAGGCTAATATGCATAATGCAAATAAAAATAGACGGGCAAAATAAGTTTAAGAATTGGATAATTAGTTCTGAAGATTACCCCTACAAACAATACATCTTTATATTATTAGTACGAGTATAGAACTATGGAAGATACACCATAAGCTCTAAGGAGTTGTGTACACCTAATTATAAAATTAAAGCGTACCTACTTCACATAAAGGACCAACACATAACGGTATCGCTGTGGAACGGGAAGACAAACCAGTTTCCACCACGTGAGCACCTGAGCGAGTGCAAGCGAGTCACTCTACCCGAGGTTACCGCCCTCTACGCCTGTGGGTGTAGCGTAGCGTGGAATGGGAATACTTTCCTTTTCTGCGGCCTTAGAATGTAGTATGGCGGTAGGATAAGTTCAGAGAACTGGTTCTGTTTGAGACTTTGGAGGATAGGGTTGTTTCTTTGTTGATCTTCGTAGTTTGCTGCTAGCATAGGTCGCGGGACTAACGAGTTACCGTGACCCCGGAACGTAAAGGGCGTTTGAAGGACACCGTGGATTAGTCAGTACAAGTCTGACAGTCCCCCGCGCCCTGCCCTGAATGGGATGCCTCATCATTAAGATGATTTTACCAAGATAAGAAGAGAAAAATAAATAAACATCGTGTTTTTAAACAGTCAAAAATAAAATTTCATCAGGTGTAAAAAAAAAACGAGCATACATTTCATATTAAATTGGTATTCTGAGTATTGGGTATCCTTGAATTGATAATTTCAGCCTTGTAATGGAAGTATTTGAGCTCGTATTTAATGATGTTTTCTCTGTTGTTCACAGGCGGGTGCTTCGGCTCCCAGAAAAAGCGCACGATCGTGGGAGGCTGGGCGTGGGCATGGTGGTGGGTCACCGATGTGCAGAGGATATCTCTGGAGGTAGGCACCATTCAGTATAGAGTAGTTTTCTACTGTAACAAAGAATAAGGGGAAGAATTTTATAAGATTAGTTAACTATTATTTCTCAGTTGGTCTAGAAGAGTTACAGTTGTTCGAAACGAATTTCTATCATTTTATTTTCCAAAATGTGTGAATCCTTAATAGTTATTTGACCAGTCTCATATGAAGATTTAATAAAACTACCCTAGCTTATCTTACCAATCTCAAAAATCTATGCTGTTCCTGTAACTTGCTTGTCAAGGAATAACATAATATGTGAAGAAGTGTCCTAATTGTGTTGATTTACACAAATATTAGGTATAAAGAGGCAAGATTTGATTGTTTGTTTGTTTTGAATAAGCTCCGAAACTATTGGACAGATTACTATTGGACGGATTTACTTCAAATGGTGATCCTAAATATTATTTTGTCAAAGTCTGCCAATCAATTTGAATTTAACTTAATTTAATTTAGCTCTAATTTTAACATACTTATCCACTATTATGTATCCTCCGTGGATAACTACTATTGGCTACTCAAGTAATTTTTGTTAAGTACCTAGTTAAGTGTTGGAAGCTGTTGTTATCCATATTATAATAAAAAATAAAATAAAAATAAAAAGACAGATTTCAAAAAATCTTTTACCAGTCGAAATCTTTGGTCCTGAGTGACATATCTAGGCTATTTAATAAGGTTAGAGTGAGCGAGTGAAGCTGCTGGTCCTAAATAAAGGTGTAAAGGTAGATCATTACTATTAGCCTGGAACACCAATTAATAAAAGTGTATAAAGCCTATGTTACATTTTTTATTTAGGTATTCATTGAACCTCTTGCACTTATTACTTGATTTTTGGAGATATCTATGTAAAATCTAAGATGAAATTATTCAGATTACTTAAAATATACTTCCGCAGGTCATGACCCTCAACCCAGTCTGCGAATACGTAGAAACAGCACAGGGCGTGCCCCTCTCCATCACTGGTGCAGCACAATGCAAGATCATGAACGAAGACGAACTTCTCACAACTGCCTGCGAGCAGTTCCTGGGCAAGCCCGTCGATGACATCAAGATGACGATACTTCAAACCCTGGAGGGACATCTCAGAGCCATTCTTGGTAAGTGATATATTGAATATTGAAAACAACGCCATCTATTGATTGTGGGAGGTACTAATGTTAAGAGCGACATCTATCGGTGTAATATGTTGGTACACTTTTATAATTAAGAAACTAGATGTCGCTAGTAATAGTGAGTGTGCTGAACACATTTTTTATTTTATCTATCTATACTTATAATAAATCTGTAGAGAGGTCAATTCTGTACATGAAATATATTTCCAAAATAACTATCAGGGGGTGATTAGGGATCGATACTGATGCCAAAAATGCAATTTTTAAAATTATTGTCTGTCTGTCTGTCTGTCTGTCTGTCTGTATAGAGATGTGCCTGATGGCAATATTCCCACTGCCGGCAATATTCCCAATATTGCCACTGCCGGTAAAATACCAAAATTGCCGGCAACTTTGGCAATATTGCCTAAGTTGCCAGTCAAGTAACACCAGTATATTTTATTATTACTGCAGGTGCACTTTATATTACTGTAGATAATACGTTGCGGCATTAAGTCCGCCTTATAAAAACTACTAAGTTGTTACTCTTAACGGTGATTTACTGATTATGTAAAAATTACCGAAACAAATGCAATAAAATAATGTTATTATTGTTGATTATTTGTAGTTTTGACAGAGATTTATACTTCCATATTGTGTAGGTACTTATACTCGTTGTTTTTGCTATGTGATTTTGCATGAAAAACTAGTAGCCCACTCAACGAGCAGTTATAGAGGGAAATTCTTGGAACACGATTTTGGACTACGTTACTTTGTTTGTACTAGTTAGGAGGTGAATATAATTATCAAAAGTCCCCGCCACTAGCCCTTGAGCTGTGGGGGAGGGGGGTTTAAAGGTTCCATTTTTCACTTATAACTCGGAAACCATGACTCCTAGCGGCATGGTTTGTATGAATAAAACAAAGGCTGAATACATTTCCTATAAGTTTTATTTAGTAACCATTTCGATATCTTGTATAGTTTTCAAAAAAACATATTTACCTTTTTGCATTCGGAAAGTCTTATTTAATATTGCCATAAATCCAGAAAGTAGCAGCAGTCTTTTCAGGCTCTCCCTGTAGTACCTACTCCTCCGTGTGTTTTTGTGGGCAACTCACACTTGACCAAAAATTAATACCTACCTATACGAAAATTGTTTACAAGAAAAAAGAACTAAAGTTTCCAAAGATAGTTTTTCCGCATCTCTCATGGGTGCGGATTTCTTCCTACATAGTACAGTCCTACCTAGTCTGTAAGTACCTAGTATAATTTAAAATGAGTTTCTAAGCGAATTTTTACTTTTACCTCGGTGGGGGAAGACAAGACATATCAAGCTTGATGGTGGTCACCGAATTTAAGAACTACTTATAGCTGGTGGACATTGAGAGAGACCCGAGGGGGTCTCTTTCAATGTCCGTGGGCCTCCAGATAAAGATCTGGAGGCCCATATCACCTCAAGATGCAGCATGCTGGCTCTGTTCATCGCAGGTGGTGAAGGGAGGGTCTGAATCAACTGCTACTGCTTTCTGGATCTATGGCGATATCAAATACAACTTTCCAAATGCGCGAAACTAAAAATGTTTTTTCCCCTAAATTACAGACTTTCAAAAGTGGATGCCTCGAAAACTATGAAAACTCGAAAACTTACAAGATCTTGAAATGCTTACTGGGTATAACTTACGGAAAATTGATTTAGTTTTTTATTTTGTTCACACACGCTATGCTGCTAGAACGCATGGTTTTCCGAGATGTAAGCGAAAAACCAAAAAATGGTACCTTCAACCCCCCCCCCCCCCAGAGCTCATGGTTTTGATATGTTCACCTCCTAACTAGTCCAAACAAAGTTACGTAGTAAAAAATGTGTTTCTAGAATTTCCCTCTATGCTTTGAGCATTCGTTGACTAGGTCAAACTACAAGATTAAAATTAATTATTCGAATTTATGCCTTTTTATTCAATATTTATTCAATAACAATGATCGTCAATTCTTATCTTAAAATGTATGTGTAATTTCTTATATTCACAGTCGTGTGCGGCAACAATGGGCAATATTGCCGGTAAAATACCGGGAATATTGCCAAAATTGCCGGCAATTTTGGCAATTTTACAAAAAAAAAATTTTTTTTTGTATATAATGTAGACCATGGTCTGTAAATGCTAATTTTAAGAGTGTTACATAGTTTTCGCACTCACTTTGACTTAAAATTAAGCAATATTCCCAAATATTTCCACTCCCGGCAATATTGCCGGCAATATTTCCACCTATATTCCCACCTTGGGCAATATTGCCGGCAACGGCACATCTCTATGTCTGTATAACCGTTATAGAAACAGAAACTACTCGACGGATTTTGACGAAACTTGGTACAATTATTTTTCATACTCCTGCGCTGGTTATAGTATACTTTTCATCACGCTACAATCAATAGGAGCAGAGCAGTGAAGGGAAATGTTAGGAAAACGGGAGAAGTTACTCCATACACGCTAATCTTCGGAACTACTGGACGGATTTTTTTTTTTTTGTATAGCTATTAAGTCTGGGCAACATATAGGCTATAATTTATTTTGGAAACTTGAACACCTGATGCAGAACTGCAATAGATCAGCTAAACTATAAGAGATAAAAAAATAGCGCCATAGCAAAAATTGTTCCGCGTGATGAGCATTTTCTGCTAAGAAAATAAATTTGAAGATCTGGAACACCTGATGTGGAACTCCAAGAGCCCAGCTACACTACTACATATACAGTAATGACGTCTTAACAAGAGTTGTTCAGCCTGATGAGCACTCCCTGTTGTCGTATAAAAACTGAAGATCTGGAACACCTGATGTGGAACTCCAAGAGCCCAGCTACACTATAACATATGTATGAATAACATCTTAGCAAGAGTTGTTTAGTCTGATGGGCATTTCCTGTTGACTTACAAAATGAAAGATCTGGAACGTCTGGAATAGTCATGCGCGTCCCGTTGTTTTCCCGTCCCAGGCTCTAAGAATTCGACATCAGACGTTTCAGATCTTCGATTTTGACGACCCCATTGTCGCTGGCATAAGCAACAGGATCCGCGTACGAAGTCGCTGGCAGAAGCTAGTTTTAATTAAAACTATTCTTTCTTTCTAACTTTAGATGCGAACGGAAAGTAGCATTAAAGACTTTATTCTTGAAGTCTTAAGATTTGATATCGCCTTATGTCCATAACAGGTGATTAACCGCTACAAAAAAACGTGACTTGACCCATATTTCCTTGACAGCTGCGAACAATCATCGGTCACAATCGCAACAGGTGACCGGAACTTCGGTTCTGCCACTTGACGAACCTTACTTTCTTGATGACTTCCTTTTCCGGTTATCTAGAACACAATACATAATTATACTTACTAAAATCATATTATGAATGCCAGTGCAACGTCTGTATTATGCCATAAAGGCTGAACTGATGTCTGATGATGAGATAAAGTAGAAAATCGATAAAAAGAATCTTGATTGATTAAGATAGGTTGATGTGCTGGAGTCCTGGCCTTCATAAAGACTCGCCTGACATTAATTACGACCCGATACCTACCTACTTAGTAAACATAAGTTTTCACAATAATTTAACAAATCCATAGGTATATCCTTAGGTTTAGGCATAGACCAGCACATCAAGCTACAACAATCTTTCAAATTCCTTTACATAATAGATTTTCAACCATAACACAGTAGTGGAAGGTTAATATTCGATAGGTATTTGACAGGTTCAGGTAGGTTGACCAGCTGGCGTCTGTACTTCAGAACGTCAGTTCGATTAAACAGACCTTGATATTCACGCCTAGCCCTTTTTTGTTAATTAATTGGATTAATGGTGATGTGTCAATTTAATGCTTACTATATTGTATAGTTGTAACTCTTGGGATTTAACAAAAAACGCAATTCAGCCATTAGCTTTCACTCCTTTAAAAACGTACGCTAATTCTAAACTTACATTTATAGAAATAGCGCTCAAGCTGACGTTTTCTGGAAACAATAAAGATCTTTTGGGCAGCTCCCTTCCTTTCGCTGGGAGGAGAGCTGAGAATCAGACCAGCATTTGAAACCATGAAAGACTGATAATGAATAGACAGATTACTCTTTATTATGCACACCTCAAAAAATTAATGTATTACCGACTAATATAGTGACGCAAGACCGTCTGTAAAGAAACTTGATTCGGAACGCAAAGGGCAGCTGGAGGGACAGGGTGGATTTTGATTTTAGTCAGTAAGAATCTGACAGTCTCTTTCATTCTAGCCAGATCAGCCGTTCATTTTATGACTTTACCACCCAAAAAAAAGCCATGAAGTATACCTAATTTACAACTTTCAATGTGGGATACCTAGCTTGCCTCATCATCTTAATATATATAAATCTCGTGTCACAATGTTTGTCCTCAATGGACTCCTAAACCACTTAACCGATTATAATAAAATTCGCACACCATGTGCAGTTCGATCCAACTTGAGAGATAGGATAGTTTAAATCTCAAATTATAGTCGCAATTTTAATAATATTATAAAGATTGCACCCGTGCGGAGCCGGGTCGGGTCGCTAGTTATTTATAACAATCAAATGTGTACCTACACTTTCCAAAATATAAAAGGCAAACATTTCAAGTCCCGATTCTGATTCTATCGGATCAATCAATTACGCCTCAGAAACTTCAAAAGAATTTCCAATAAGTATCCAATCTTCGAGATCGTTTTGTTATAAAACCGATATCAGACGCTACACTTACAGTATTTTTTGTCCTTCATTCGACATCTTAAACCCGAATTGAAACTTCAAACATAAAATGAATCAAAGTAAAATGCGACGGTAATGGATTTTGGCATCTTTCATGCGCCAACGAATTTTTGGAGTAGCCTCTCTACCTTTTGAAACTACTATATCTGTTGAACATTAGGATCAACAGTGGCAACCAGAAAAAAAAAGCGCCGAAACAATGAAACTTGACGAAATCTGGGAGATTGAATTATAGAAATCCCAGCTTTTGGCAGGCTCGCTACATCTTGAAAATAATCTGACGAGAACACAACATCGGAATAAAAACTATGTGTTAAGCCAGATTATAAATTATCTATCTTACCTATCAAATTTCATCCAAATCCGTTGAGTAGGTTTTGCGTGAAAAATTAACAAAGATCCATCCATCCATCCTTACAAACCTTTGCATTTATACTATTATTAAGACAAGTAAGATAAATAAAAGGAGCAAATGATCCTTATAATTTTGTCTTTCTCATGTGAAAATGGATAGAAACGAAAACGAACACCCGAGTGAACTGTTCATTCGACTGAAGCTTCTGATATCGGCATTACGACGTTCGCACTTATCGCTGACAGTAATTCCTTTGAATCAATTTCATCCGATTGCCTTACCAATGACTCAGCGAGATTCCCTTCCAATCATTGGCTTCGAACAGCCAAAGCTGCCTTTCCAAGAATTTGGTGTCAAAACAAACTCAAAGACTTAATTTCGAGCTAGTTATTCATATTATCGGCTAGTGACATTGTTCTTAAAAACTAGTGTTAGTAAACAACACTATACGGAGACACAAGTAGCTGACAGCGGTGCAATGTAACTTGAGGTGCTCGCTAAAATAAAAACAGTAGCAAGGGTCTATCTTCAAGTTCAACCCACGCTTACCTCCGTTGATCTGTGAATGAGTGATAATTCATGACATACTGATTTTCCCCCGTGGCTCAGAAAATACTTGAAAACCGCTGGTCCCTGCTACAACTACTTGTAGATCATACAAATGCTTGTTCCGTGCGGGCAATCAACCTGCGACACGCTGCGCACCACTCGAATGCTCCAGCCACTGCGCCAATCGTGCTGCATCTGATTAGACTGGGAGCTAACTCCAACATAGTTCAGAATAGGCTAGGCAGATGTATAATGAATATTAGCGCCAATCTCTCCTCGTACGTAAAAGGTTAGAAGCATACTTTCATTGGGCCACGTGATTGACCTTGGCTCCAAGATTCGGCGTTGTTGTAACAGTGCTCGCATCAATTAACTACAGGTTTATCTTGTCGATGAGTACGTTAACGTTAAAGATTAAGGTTGTTATTTACATCTGGTGTATTTGATTTATTGACTGGCAACCAATTTTACCACTATGTTATCATATTGACCAGAACAATGGGTTGTGGAGTTCAGATAGGCAGTCGCTTTTTTTTTCTTTTTGTTTAGCGATAGGCTCCAGTTTGACCACTATCTCGCCTGATGGTGAGCGAAGTTGTGGTCGACGACTCGACGGTGAAGTACGCTTGCCTGGTCGAAGTAACCTATTCACAGTATTCACTCTTGACATAAAAGACCTCAAGGTTAAAGCTATCAGAAAGTACTGACTTTAGCAGGGAATTCCACTCCTTAGCATACTGCTATTCAGCTACATTAAATTGGGCTGGAAGTCGAACCCATTTATAAAAGATGAAGCAGATGTTGATGATGACCCATTTAATTTATTGCCTGCCTAGTTTCTATGCAATACTGATATTGGTATTTCGTATAGAATACAAAAAAAAACTTTTTCAAAAAAAAAAAAAATGTAACCTCCTTCAAAAAAAAACAAAAAAGGGTAAAATAACCTTCAAAACTTTTCTTTCGGAAGTCGGTGACTTTTTTTTATTAATTTCATTGTCTTTTTGCCACCGACTTCCGAAAGAAAAGTTTTGAACGTTATTTTACCCTTTTTTGTGGTTGTTTTTGAAGGCGGTTACATTTTTTTTGAAAAAGTTTTTATTTTACTCTTTTTAGTTTAAATATTCAACCACAATTCTTGTCAAATACGAGTACATCATTTTCTTAGATGAGCACTAGATTTTTGTAATCCATAACACCGGTAATAACATCGTTAAAATCTCTTACATTCATAATTCCCTATCTCAAAAACTACTTAACCGATTTGATGAAACTTGCAGTATTCTCTAAGTTGAACGATACCTAGTACAACAAAAAAAGAGTTACATAAATCGGACTTGTAGTTCCGGAGATATGCGAACACAAACATAATTTAATAAATCAATCGATGCCAAGTCCTTACTAGAGGAGTTGTACCTTCCATCATCAGCTCAGCTACATGAGATGATATTACCATACGCAAATACTTAAATTACTTCATAAAATTTGCGAAAAACGATGTGTAGGCCTATAAAATTTGAGGGTTGCCCTCGATTTCTCCAGGATCCATCAACAGATCCTGACATGGTGACAATGGGACCACTCCTGAAGTATCTCTTCTCGAACAAAAAAAGAATTTTGACAATCGGTCCACAATTGGCGGAGTAATCGGGTAACAAACACAAAAAAAAAAAAACATACCGTCGAATTGATAACCTCCTTCTTTTTGAAGTCGGTTAAAAAATACATTAACTGCATATATATTGTGCATCTAAAGAGGTTTAGCATTACAATTTAACGTTGTCAACATTGTGCACCCCTGTTCCACCAATGGCTTAGTCTAGACTTCCTATAATAATAATATAATATAATATTCCACAACTATCACACAACGCCATCTAGTCCCAAGCTAAGCAGAGCTTGTGTTATGGGTACTAGACAGCTGATAAACATAATTATATATTTCTAAATACATACATATTATAGATAAATTACACCCAGACACAGAACAAATGATCGTGCTCATCACACAAACATTTGTCCTGGGTGGGAATCAAACCCACGACCTCCGGCATAGCAGTCAGGGTCACTAACCACTAGACCAACCTATGTTTTGTTCCCTCCAAGAAACAATTATGATTTTATAATGACGCAGCCATCCAAATATGTTACTTAAACAGGTACTCGTAAGTACATAACAGGAAAAGTAAAGAATAACTATAATGAAAAGGGCAAACAATACGACCAAGACCTTGCCTTGAGAGTGTAGGTAAGGTTCCGCCACGATGACTATCCACTTATGAACTAGGTAGTACTCCAGTACCTACCTAGTATGATTGAGGACATGGAACAGGTTTTATTATATAGTGTTAGTGATTCTCCAATGAGATAGAAGCATTGCCCTGTATTGAATGAATTAGGATTTTTTAAACCTTGCTTCTTACTTGGAATGTTGCCAATGTCGTTGGTCCATCACACATAAACAGCCAGAACCTTAACAGCTACTTCCAGATCATAAAATTATTTCATCCGTGCGATCCAACTTGAATCCAACTTGCGACACGCACGGCTGCAGTGCCGTCTTCTTTACAACCTTTGAGCTGCGCCTGCGGGAAATACAGCTCCTGATAATAATGTTGTGGATTCCCAGTTGGCTACTAACATCGTAAACATTAAAATACTGCAATGATAAAGAAATTAAGTCTATGCGCTTAAAAGTAAAAAGTGGTAAAACAAGAGCGTTGGTATCGGCGCGTGAGTCACAAGTGAGGGTCTTCTTTCCTGTGAAAATTTTCTGTATCTTGCAGTCAATGACCAACTGTACGGTTAGTAGTATCGCGAAACTTAAATTATATTTCTCTAATGTCGTACTGTCATAGTAGTTTTTTTAACCGACTTCAAAAGGAAGGAGGTTATTTTAGTATAAATTAAATATTGTTTGTTAACAGGCGAGATAGTTCCGTTCCTTCTCCACAGTTAAAATATTCAGAAGTGTGCAATTTAAATTATAAACTGTTCTCCTGATAAAATATTTTGCGACAAAACTACAGTGTTTTTCAATGCAAAATAGGTACTAGTACAATGAGTAAACTGTCATTCCAGTAAATGCCACACCGAAAATGAAATCATCTCTCTACTTTATTACATATTCATGCACAACAACCAATTTTCCGCCACAGAATTACAGTATAAAAACTTAGCAACCACTTTCCCTGCTGTCTGTACTTACTGCAGACGTGCATGGGGTCACGTAGACCCCAAGAGGCTTCGCCACTAAAACTGCAATGAAAAGAAAAGTAACATCGTTATAACTGTACTGCCATCGAGTACCTGTTAGAGGTTCTTTGTTCGGCTTTTGTGATGTTAATAAGTTGGTACCTCACTCTTACGATAGGTAAATGGCAATCTTGTTGATGATTCTGTGGAAAGTTTTTCATCAGTTACTGTTTTAAAGAGACATGTAGCGAAGCATTTTCAAAATCCTCCCCGTGGTCGGGAGGGACTGGCAGACTTGACCAAAATCCAAGGTGTCCTTCAATAGCCCTTTACGTTCCAGGGCCATGGTTACCTGCTAATACAGTCCCCTGGGGACCTTCACCTTCACGCCACTTATTATCAAATTCACAAGTGTTATATCAGCAAACACAAGTGTTAAAAATAAGACAAATAAGTCTATCTAATACAGATATCACCTGTCGGTGCCCGCAAGTAAACAAAAACATTGATTTTCATTACCTTCATAATATTAAATGAAGCAAGATGCCTGAAAATTGGCCTGAAAAATCCAATTGGTCTGTAAGTTAAATTATCAAAAATTATTTAACCCGATTTTTTTCTTTTGATACGTAAGCCACACGTAAGCTAAAATTGACGAAAATACGACGAAGTTTTCCCGTAAGTATATTCATTCCTTCTCAGAATTTGATCCTTTTTAGCAACACTATCAAATGGTGTGCTAATTAATACAGGATATCATTTTTTTTTCCAAAATCAGCACGTTCGATTTCTGGCCAAGATTATTGAATTTTCTAAAATCCAATGATGCAATTTTAGTTTTCGTCAAAATCGGCCTCGAGACTCCTATCAATGTTTTTCGATATTCCTCATAGTTTCGGATATAGTCCATGCCCGTCGCCTAGTTGAAAAATTCACTCTGTATATTGATAAGGCATGTTCTTCAGCTCATTACCTAACTATTGTTTCCTTGACGCTATTGTTTCAAAATTCACCCGATTTTAGTCAGCTGTCTTCGGGGATTCCTCGACACGAGACGGGAATATAATACGACAGAGCTTGCGTATGGAACGTCTTCGGTCTGCATTGATGTATTCAGGGATTTGCGAAACCAATGCATAGTATAGACCGGAAGCCAGACCAAAATATCGTTAGTGATTTCTTCTCAAGCCATAATTAGTAGACTACATAAGGGAGTCGGATCATAAAGATTTGTGGAAGTCAGCTGCTGTTCCGTTGGTGGGATAAGCAGCAATAGCCGTTCAAACACGTAGAAAAAATTATATTTTTTTGTCATTTCCTCCCAACTGAAACCTGGTTTATATTGAAGATTACCTTATATCACGAAGAATAAAACCAATCAGCCGTCTGTAACATGGTGGAATACACGTCTGCTGGTCACTCGAACATGTAATTTTTTATATTATTTTCAGTGATTTCCTCTCGACTCAAATTTTACCTGATGAAAGTTTACATGAAGATATGGATAAAAGCAAACGTCAGCTGGCTGTATCTCGGTGGAAAGATCGTAAAATAAAATATGAAGAAACAAATATTTTATTAAATCTGAATAACTAAACGTAATTTATTTGCAATATCAAAACGGACTTAAGGGAAACGAGTGTCTGTCATAATGACACATAGAAGAAGCCATAAAAAAATATTATTTGGAAAAAAAACTTGTGTCATCCTTAATGTCTAATCTTGTCAAATCATTCTGCTGTCATATGGTTTCAAATCAATATTAAATGATTTTGTTGTTGTATTTCGTTATTTTGTTCAAGTTATGGAACTGTTCTTACTGGAGTGAATAAGTAATTGACACCCTGATCAAGAAGGTCCGTTAACCGGTTCAATAGAATCAGAAGGATTCCCGCACGATCTTCAATGATGAGACAAGGCTCTCGCTTGGAGATTACGTGAAGAGCTCTCGATCCGGCTTGTATTATGAAGAAATTCCTATCTTTGAGGTCCGAACTAGATTGATATATGTTTCATAACAACATGTTTATTTTGTATTTTTAATTGTTTTATATGTAATTTAAATGAAAAATGTAAATGACAATAACATCAAATAATGAATCAAGCAATGATTGGGGGTTTTCTTTATAGAAAAGCTTTTTATTTCTTATACTTTTCACTAATTGAGAAAATAAATCAATAGACCCATTTATACGTTTTTTCAAGAGTTCATTATGATCGTTTTGCATATTCGTGCAAAGAATGGGCAGAGAACCTTAGGCCCATCGCATACGGCGTATTCTAAACGCGCAGAAGACGCGCGTTTCAGGAACGCGCCTCTTCGGCGCCGTAGACGCTGATTTGTTATTGCGTTTGGATTGATGATACAAGCGCGCGTATAAAGAAGCGGAGTAGAGGAGAGAGTCTTATATGTATGAGTTATTAAGTAATCGTTCAGACATAACCGCGCGGTTAGTCAACCGCCAGAAAATAGAATCGCGCTGCTCCCGCGCGTTTCTATTACTATGGAGTCTTTACTTTGCGTTCAGTTGCGTGGCGGATACCGCGCGGTTAGCACATCACAGCTCGTGAGTTTGGCACGGTTCGTTTCGACACTGAACTGTTTAATGATGAAGTGGAGAAGAGAAATGCAATATGGGATATTCAGTGTGAGGATTACTCAAATAAAACTATCATAACCAAGCTTGGCAAGAGTTAGTGGAGATATTTTTTTTTTTTTTTTTTTTAGCGTGGCAAAATCATCAAATGAGTCCTCCAACCCCGGGCAGGGTGGGAGGGACTGTCAGACTTCTACTGACTAAAATCCACGGTGTCCTTCACAGCCTGTTAAGTTCCGGGGTTACGGTAAGGGAATAATCCCGCGACCCCGGCAGGCTTTGGCCCTCTGAGAGGGGGGCCCCGTCATTATGCTGACGCTCTTTGAGGCGCGCGTGGGACACAACGCGCCGTCGACCCGGGCATGGTCCTTGGTCGGGCAGCGAGTTGCCCTTTACTCGCTGCCCGCATGCCCGCGCCTACGGTGGCCGGAGATCATCTAGCGACGTCCGTCGCCGTGGGCGCCTACCACTGCGGCTGGGGCGGAGGGAGGACGCTGTCCTCTCTCGCTCGCGGCCTGCCTCCTCCTTTACGAGCATTACTGCCTCGCAGAAGGAGCTGACCGCTTCCCACTCCGTCTCGCCCCGCAGCATGGCCGCAACCAATGCCGGGCGCGAGAGGTCTCCGCCTATCGCAGCCGTGAGGACACGTCGGTGCTCCGCCCAAGCCGGGCAGTAGTGGAGATATTTGGAAATTGTGAAAATACGTTGGAAACTTGGTTGGTTACTTAATATTGGATGCACCCATTTGCATTGCATACCGCATTTTTCTTATCGTTTTTTTAAGGAGCAACAACCACAGTAAATCGATTTTTCGCTGACCTCCTTTTTCAAACGGACGTTATCCCTGTACGATAATCACATATAACCGCCGGAGTCTGATTGCATAACAATTTTGCGGTTTCGAACCGCGCGATTCATGAACGCGCGGTTTCCGCAAGTCTGTACTAGCCCTTAGTCCTGCTTGTACAATAATTTTCAAAGTATCAGCTGACGACCTTTCCGCCGAGATACAGCCAGCTGACGTCTGTTTTTAGCCATATCTTCATGTAAACTTTCATCAGGCAAAATTTGGGTTGAGAGGAAATCACTGAAAATAAAATAAAAAATTACATGTTCGAGTGACCAGCTGACGTGTATTCCACCATGGTACCGTCGGCTGATTGGTTTTATTCTTCGTGATACAAGGTAATCTTCAATATAAACCAGGTTTCAATTGAGAGGAAATGACTAAAAAAAAATATTTTTTCTACGTGTTTGAACGGCGATTGCTGCTTATCCCACCAACGGAATCGCAGCTGACTTCCACGAATGTTCATGATACGACTCCCTCATGTAGTCTGCTAATTATCGCTTGAGAGGAAATTGGTCACGGACATCTGTTACGGGCTCCCGCTCTAGTATGAATACCTGCATAAATCGCAGTGTATGATGTTCTAGAATAGTTATGCAAAGTAATACAGCATTTCACGAGACGCAATGTACGAAAATGAAAAATAGTGGTGAAACGCCACTTTTGTGATGCTATTTTGTTTTGTATAAGAAACGGGAAAGTGATGAAGCGGGTTGTAGCCTTTATTTTGCCATTATCCAATAATGATGGCTACATAGTCCTGTAGGTAACAATTTACGTATAAAATTATGTCGGCTGGCTAGCAGCTTCAAGCTAAGACCAGTAAAATGCAAATCTCAGAAAATAAGGAGCAGCTCTAAAATCTTGTGTCATTTCTACTTCCTTTAGCTCGTCCTGGTGAGCAAAAACGTTTTCCCCAGAAACATTTTCTATCTCGCTTCTTTCTCCCAAAGTAATAGGTACGCTTCTGTTGTTATAACTGTATCCAGAAGCTTTACACAAACGTTTCTTAAATGACATAAATTTTGAAATAAACACGTGTTTTGGGTTGATTTAAAATCGTAAGCGAAAATAAGAAATTCTCGCAGGGGTAGTCCCGGGCGGAGTACTCGTATTTTAGTATTTAATATAATTATTTTGAGTTCTTACATAAATAATATTAGCACAAATATACACTTCTCATCAAAAAAATCGAAACACCTCGCAGTTTATGATTTGATAAGGATTATCAGAAAAATGTGTATATTTAGGAATAAATGTAAAATGTCATTTAATAGTGAGTAGTATGAGGTTTTTAAATCCTAATGTTAATGTTCTAAATTCAAATTAAGTCTTCATAGGTTTCGTATTTTGTATAATGAGTAATTTTTACCCTGTATGGAATATGAAGGAAATGGGTAAAACAACACGCGTAAATGAAAAAAAAATGTAAGAAACGTTTATTTAATAACTTGTATTCCCTCCGCGAGCTCTTATTACTGCTTCCATACGGTTCTTCATCGATCGGATGAGAGTCACGATCACATGTTGTGGTATATTATCCCATTCCTCTTGGATTGCATTTTGCAGCTGGCTAAGTGTTTCTGGGGCTGGATCTCTTGCTCGAATTCGTCTCTTTAATTCATCCCATAGATGTTCAATGGGATTCATGTCCGGGCTTCTTGCTGGCCATACCATAATGGAGATACCGACTTCGGTAAGATAATCTCGTACGACGCCCGCGGTGTGAGCTCTAGCATTGTCGTGCATGAATATGAAGTCGTTGCCAATAAAATGTGCATAGGGCATCACATGAGGTTCAAGACACTGTTCGATGTACCGATGAGAGTTTAGTGCAGGCAGCCGTGGCCCAGACACAAAGGCAAGTTCTGTCTTACCGTCGGCGCTGATTCCTCCCCAAACCGTCCACGAACCGCCACCATAGCTGACCTTTTCTTCAATGCAGCATTGTGCAAAGCGTTCTCCATCTCTTCTGTAGACCTTGTTCCTTCCGTCGTTACCATACAGCATAATTTTACACTCATCAGAAAACAGTACTTTGCTCCACTGAAGGTATGACCAAGTTAGGTGCTCGCGTGCAAAGTTAAGGCGCGCTCTTCGATGGTCTGCAGTTAATTTCGGCCCATTCGCTGGCTTATGCGGTGCCAATCCGCGTTCCTTCAACCTTCTTCTTATTGTAGAGTCACTTACAGCTACTCTTCGTACAACGCGAAGCTGCTGCTGCAGTTGAAAAGCGTTAAGGCGTCGATTTCGTAAAGAAGTTGTTACAATAAATCGATCATCTCGCTCAGAAGTGACCCGATTCCTGCCAGATCCTGAACGGCGCGTGAACGAACCAGTCTCCCGATAGCGTTTGTAGACTCTATGAACAGATGATAAGCTTAGATGCAATCTTGCAGCCACAACACGCTGACTAAGTCCAGAATCCAGCAATGCCACCACTTGGGCGGCTTCTGCGGGCGAAGTATCCATATGTTTTAGAAAAAAAAGTTTTTTCAGACGTCCCAAAGTCACAGTAAATGAAATAAGAAACAGAAAGTTTAAAGACAAGCGCTAATTTTTAGTTTTTAAACGAGAAACGTACTCCAACCCTAAATACACATTTGTCTCAAAACAGTGATTAATTTCATTTATAGGATAAACAAATGAAATTATTTAGAATTTTGATTTTTTCTTCTTACTGTAATGACCAAACTGCCAGCTACACAGTAATGTTTTTTTTTTCATGGAATTAATTCTCTTTTGTAAAAAATTAGGACAAAAACAATAAAAACGAAAGTGTTTCGATTTTTTTGATGAGAAGTGTATTTGTTTAGTAATTGTTTTTAAAAACAATAAAATCTCAACTTCAATCTTCCTCAAAAATACTTATAAATAACCGCATTTATAAACGCAGCGTAGAAATAACAAACTGCACGATCAAGCGATAATATTGGTAATTCCCCAAGCCGTTTTATCGTTTGAAAGTGCAGTCTACTCGGCTGGCAAACCACTCAGCTATCAAGGAAAACGCCGCCATTTTTCCTTCCCCTACCACTTGCGATTGGCTTCAATTAGTATTTCACTTGTTAAGATACTTCCGAAATATATTTTTTGGTTGGAGGAATACACATTGAAACGGACGATGTCATTGTGTGAAGCGGACACACTATAGATTTTAACATTTTAGAACGAAAATATTTTTGTCATTTGGTGGTTGGCAGCACTGATTACCATAGACAAATAAGACAAACTCACAATAAGGCGATTCTCACACTGCCCCGCATGATGCAGCGTAGCGCGTGGATGTTAACACAGTCTAACACACAGAAAATCCATCCACGCGCGTTCATGCGGATGCGGTGCGTGTTTTCCATACTAACAAACGGAGACACGCATCCACGCGCTACGCTGCATCATGCGGGGCAGTGTGAGAATCGCCTAATGACGAATCATAATTATTTCCTTTCAAGATAAATCTATTGCCTCTGTTGCATTCCGCTTCTGTTTCACTGTGTAATTATTCCATGGGCGGAGCGGACAGGAGCGGAAGACTGTCAGACTTTTATTGGCTAAAAACCCACGTGTATTAATTGTATTCCCGGGGCTTGGTATCCTGCTTATACTGTCTCACGGCCCCGCCAGGGGCGTATTCCCCCAAATTTTTAGAAAACGCTAGTAAAAGTACCTGTGGGAACAAGCTATTACTTACTTTAACTTAGTACTTAGTTAGGTACTTACTACTACTTAGTACTTACTTACTTTTTCTAACTTGTAATTTTGGTGGCCCAATAATAATAACAAAACGGGCAGAAGTCTAAATGAAAATAAATTCGAAAAAATGATAAATATTGGAAGAGGATAAGATAGGGGCAATTTTGAAAGACAAATGTGAACGGGATTGAATTTTTTGACTAAGCTAACGATGTAGATTGTAATAAAATATTGCCTCAGAGAAGATAAGTCTACGGGTGTTTTCTAATTTCAACGATTATTTGAATTTGTCACATTATAAATCATCGGAATAAGAATAAATAATGTTCGTTTTGGATCCGTTTTGAATAATAAATAGGAAGCAATTCGATGAGATTTCCCACTGCAATTAATTAATAACTAAACTATACTTAACCTTACAGGAATTAGTTTGATTAGTCAGATTACTGGTAGGTACCAGTCAAAGACAGGAATCGTGAAATTAAAAAACTTACACATACACACAAACATCAACACACAACACTCCATTTTTGGACAGTCAGTCAAATCAGTCAGATAATTCTCAGTACCGATGACGTATATTTCAACAAACAAAAGATTTTTAAATAAAATTACCTATTACCACGACCTTCATAATTATTAAGGCTAGACTTTCAGTCTGTATTTAGAGACCCAGTCTCTATTACTTTTTACTTCAGCAGTGGCAAGGTCAGAGCCTCGGCTAAATACTTTATATCAGCCAGACAGATCGAACTTCAAGGTTAAGTTGCGCTTGCGCAGGTTGGTCTGTGGATGGATGACCATCCATCAAAGCAGTTGGCTCCCCTATCATATCAGTTGTATGACAGTCGTTATTGTAAGTTTTAAGCCCGAAAGGCTCGACCATGCCCGGGACGACGGTGCGTTGTGTAGGTACCACGCTCTCCTCAAAGTGCTGTCAGCAATATGAGGGGACCTCTAAGAGAGCCAAAGCCTTCCGGGGTCGCGGAACGTAAAGGAAAAAATAAATCGTAAATCATCATAGAGTCTTCCCACCCAGGGCAGGGCAGGAGCGACTGTCAGACTCGTACTGACTCAAATCCACGGTGTCCTTTAATAGCCCTTTACGTTCTGGGTCACGGTAATTCGATAAGTCCCGCGACCCCGAGGCTAGACATTGATGGATTTTGATTTGTGAATAATTTTACAAAGATTACACGAATGGCGGAATATAAACCCTACCCTTACAGGGTGCATGTACTAATACTGAGTCATGAAATTTTAATGCATGCCTACTAATCAGTGTTGTGTATATGTAAGCAAATAAATAAATAAATAAATAAAGTTTCGCACAGATGAAGAAGAGAAGAAATTTTTATGGAAAAAGAGTGCAAAAAGCTATTTATTTTTCTAAAACTTAAAAATTCAAAGAATCATGGTCGATTGTTGACAACTGGCAGACTATTAAAAATGTTGACTTTAACCCTTTGTTTCTACTAATAGTTTCATCAAGAAATTAAGCATAGGCGTCATTAAAGGTGTGGCGGTGAATTGGGAATACTTACCCTAATTGATATTGTATTAGATACAGTTGGTATACCTACCTGCGTAATTTTTACGAATTTAGGTACATATTGTACTAATTTTATTACAACAATTATCTAATTCAAATTTAACATTTCGCCTGTCTTGTCATTCTTGAAGGACTAAGCAGAAGAGTAACAAGCGTTTACATTTTGAAAAAACAAGGATGGTTTTTGCTTACGCCAATATGTTGTTGTCTCTTTCTGGCAAAAGGGAACGGCTATTGGTGAAAGGCGACGCGACCTTCAATCGATACAAGGACAATAACCGTCGCGTGAGTCCTCGAAGATTCAGTATCCTACTTAACGCCAACCGCACCGCACCGCTCGCTATAATAAAAAATAGATCAGCTGATTGATCCCGGGAGTGAGTTCGCGCTCGGTCGACAGAAGCCAGCTCCAGGCCAGACTCCAAGATCAGCGCAGAGAAGACCAAAGGTTAGTGCCAACCCAATTAGCCTTTCCGGGACTCAACAGGCGATCCACCCGCATCCCATAAAAAAATTTAAAATTAATTTTCACCAAAACGCTTCACCAGTTTTTATGTAAATATAAATAAGTATAAGAGGAGAAATAGATATTGTAAACTATTCCTAAATAGACTTATTCAATAATTAAAGAATTTAACTTCTCACAATTATGTTAGGTTCAGCTTCCAGTCGAACCAGATGCAGCTGAAAATCAGTATTTTACATGGTGCGACTGCCTATAGGACCTTCACAACCCAGTAATTGGGTAATACGATACTCCATGGTAAGACTGGTTGTTAGAGCTTCTGACTAATACATAGTTTAACGACTGTCAAAGATCTACAAATAACAGCCGGGACCAACGACTTTCGTGTTTTCCGAGGCACGGAAGAAACTTTCTTATTTTATCTTATTTTCTATAGTATAAAAATTCAATTGCTGTTCGTTAGTCTCGCTAAAACTAGAAAACGACTGGACCGATTTGGCTAATTTTTGTTTTGAATTATTTTTGGAAGTCCAGGGAAGGTTTTAAAGGCGATTTTGAGGCGGTACGAAGTTTGCCGGGTAAACTAGTAGTGTATAAATAAACATGAGACCAGTCCAAATAATGTCCAGTTGACCAGAGACTCAAATTATTTCAATTGACAGATTGGGGTAGGTTGATATATGAGCTATGATCCGTACTTACATACACGTTATGTAATCAGTCATTCTTGCGTCACAAATAGTTATCTACTCGTACTATCCTATTATTTCATAGATTCACGTCTTATCTAAAAGGGAAGTAATTATAATGTTGATGACTATAATCTTTGGTTTGTGTACTATCATCCAAAGATTATGAGGTACTTAGATGGTAGGTATAGGTAGGTACTTAGTACCTTACAGGGTAAGTTATTTTGAATTTAATCAATCTAGATACGCAAGAGCGTGTCAAGAAGTTAACTATTGTTAAAGTCCCGGTTAACGAATTGTTATGAAATGTATTAGATTTAATTAACAATAACAAATACTTTAACTGCTGATCAAACAACTCGCTCTGCTTTAAAAATCTTCAGGAAAAAAGACGCTGTACCAAATAAACTAATTGACATTAAGTATATCCATTTCATGCAGGTCACTGCCCAGTTGGTTTGGTGGACGTAAACGCGACTGCTGAACTGGAGGTCCTAGGTTAAAATTTCCAGTTCTGTCTTAGTCGGCAGACGATCTCCGGCCACCGTAGGCGCGGGTATGCGGGCGGCGAGTAATGGGCGACTTGCTGTCTGACCATGGACCATGCCCGGGTCGACAGCGCGTAGTGTTCCACGCGCACCGCAAAGAGTTTCAGCATAATTTCGGGGCCCGCCTCCAGAGGGCCAAATCCTGCCGGGGTCGCGGGACTTACCGAATAACCGTGACCCTGGAACGTAAAGGGCTATTGAAGGACACCGTGGATTTAGTCAGTACGAGTCTGACAGTAACACTCGCCCTGTCCTGGGTGGGGAGGACTCATTAGATGATTTAATCACGATAAAAAAAAGTCATTATAGCAAAATTTCGGTTAATTAACCACGTTAATTAGCATTAACAATTGCTTACCTAATGTATTTGTTTGGTAAACCAATAACAAACTAATTTGGTCTGATTTGCACCTAACAAAATAAATTCAACACAGTGTTCAACAAACATTGTTCAAGTTCAGACATAAAGTGTTAGAAATAGTGAAGCAATTTATAAGATAGAAAGCAAAGCCAACAAAATAAACATACAGAAACAAAGTGCACCAAAATATTATACATCTCAGTTCTAATTTTGCCTGTTGCAAGGAATAATTGCACCATAGAGTAAAATAACCGCGAAGTATACAACAGGGGAGTGCGGGGGGCAATCTCCGGTTTAAATTGTAAAGGACAGCACAAGCGAGCCATTCGTTCACTCGCTTTTGAACTCGCTACTCGACCAACTAAACTTAACTTTCATCGGTAAACCACACGACCAGCAACAGATAAATTATAATAAAAAAAAAATCTGTTTAAAAATAAAAAGAACAACTGTCAATCACGACCATCGACAATTCAAATCATAACCTATTTTTAATACTATTCGAAATTTGAATAGATCAGTGAAGTGCAGTGTTTAAGGAATGAACGAAACAGTTGTCTAGTGTTGTGAAGTGCCTTTAGGTATCGATATCGAGGTTTTCCTGACTACAAGAAGTAGCCATGTCTTTGTTTTGGATGAGCGCCTTTAATCTTGGTTTCACTGTTGGCGCTACTTTAGCTGTTGTTACAAGGTAAGCTTAATTCATAAAGTTGTAAGAGCATTTAAGTTTATCTTAAACTGTTTATGGGCAGTAGTTCTAAAACTTTGTACTTAGAAATATTTTTATAAGTCGATACCAACTTATAAACTATTACACTTTTATAAAACGAAAAAGGTTTGTATAATAACATAAACGTCGGACTTCATATAAGATTCCTCCGTCTGATGAAAATCTGAACCCTTTTGTTTCAAAAACACATTAATCATTTTGTCCGAAGAATAAAATTATTATTATGTTCCAGTTTCCCAACGAATAAATATTTGATTCCTATTTTGAAATATTTAAAAGGGAAGACAGAACTATGGACGCTTTTAGAGCGTTCTTGAGCGTTTACAATGTCAAAGACCAAGAATGAATAGTTTATTGACCTCTCGCTCCCCCTCTAGGGGTGGGCTCAATCTAAAGTCCGGTTTATATCGAGAGAGCATAGATTCTAGACTTCTAGTGTGCCTGCTTGTCTAGCTGCGTTCTAGCTGAGCTTATACTGTAATCACATTACGCTTTGGGCTATTTTCAGCGAGTTAAATTACGTGAACTGCTATTTACCAATGTAACACGATTTGGATATTGGACTTGTAATAATGTTTTAGTGGTATCTTGCTCCTTGTTACGTTACTAATTAAACGATGCGAACTATTCTTAACCACTTTGAAGACTTACAAAACGCCTCCGATCCCCATTTTACCAGCCGCTAAGACGCCAATGAGGAATTTTTATCTCGAGCGAAATACTGCATAAAAAATTAACATTTTTTTAAAGATAGATGTATTTATTCGAATTTTTAACTGTATTTTTAATTTTGGAATAGCACATGTAGTCTAAGAATGCCACGTGTTTTAAAATTTGACAGCTCAGACACGTCAAAATTGAAAGTGGGGTGTCGTTGTAGTCGTAGATGTGGTCCCATGTTAACAAAATGCGTGCCTATTGCCACCAAATGGGCACGAGTGTGAGAAGAGAGATTCCTGATGAAAAACGGCTCCCACCATCAGTCATTGTAACCTGAGTTGGAAGCTATGGTCGTCCGCTATAATAATGTATAATATGTGAGGCTTTTACTTGCAAGATTATGTATAAAAGGTGCAGGTACAAATAGGTTGTTGATCCCTTACGGTTATTTTACTCGTCTTTCAGAACTTGGCTTTGGCTTGCTAATAAATTGTTGTTTTGAAATCGGTAACTTTCGCACCTATTCTGCTTGATTTGTTTCTTGGATTGTTTTCGATCCAACAACTTTGTCAAATAATTCAAGGGAAAGCCGAATTCTTCGAATAGAACTTCGATGAATTGAATCAAATATTTCAAATAACTTCGTGGAAAATTCAAAGATATTGAAACTCCAAGGTGTTCTTTATTTTGATATTATTTTGTACTTACTGCTTATATTTCAATTTAATATGAATCCGCAGTATTAAATTTCTCAGAATCTTCGTTGTATTTGTTTTTGTTGCCTTTACACCAAAAGAGGTAACTAACGTGTAGGTTTTATTCGTAACTTCTATGTATTCAAGTTATTTTCCTTGTTTTTATAACTCATTCATGCATGAAATCTTCGTAATACTGTTATTTACTTACTAGGTATTATTTGTATTTACAATAAACAATTGCAGTTACATCAACTCATTGAAAACTACGTGGTTTTTCATAATAAAATACCTCAATGACCTACCGCAGAGAAAACCGCATGTTTACGTCAGTTAATTAATTTAAAATAATAAAGTATAATATCAATTTTATCGAAACTGACGCTCACTTAAAAGTACTTAGCGTTAATTATTATTTTAAAATAGCATATCGATAGGGTTAAATGTGACATCGATAATTTTATCGTGGTGTGGGGCAACCCTAATTGGAAATTATAATTAGACATTGTTGTGGTATGTATAACAATCAAAGACAATTTAAAAATAATACTTTAATACCAGCTTACCTTATCTACGGCTATCCAAATAATTACGGGTTGTTAAAATTTCTAAAACCAGCACCATTGGTTATAAATGGGAAGAAATTGGTACTTGGTATTAATTGGTAGGTATTAGTATCAGAAAATTAATGTAGTGTAGTGCATATTTTTTGTTTACACATAATGGTCTTGCATTTGGTTGTGCCTCGTGAGTACGCCTTCTTAAAAGGAACCATTTCACTCAATCATTGAAGAACAGGTGACGATGACGTCTTAAGGTGAGTAATTCCAGTGTGTGAAAGAGACAGAGCTATACAAGTCGTCTAGCGCCATCTCGTTTTCACCAGACAATTTCACAGACTGGTGATTCGCACATGACGAATTTATAATACTTACTAGCGGTCCGCCCCGGCTTCAGACAGTTTCAAATGTTCGCCGAAAACTTTTATAATAAATTCCTTTTTCTGACAATAAAGAATAATCCAATTTGGTGCATTCATTCGTAAGTAACTATTGTACAAGGTGTAGAGTCCACAGACAAGTGAAACTTGCTGCTCTAACTATTTCTGGAACGGAATACAGTCATAATAATTTTATCAAATAAAATTATTGTTGAATTATTAATTATTGTTGAGCTCCTTGTGTTCTGAGTCGAGCTACACGATAACCGACAAATGCTTGCACTAACTGGACAGGTCCACTCAAATCTGTGTGGTTCTTTTCTCAAAAGACCATCTCAGACCCGCATGGTCCTCGTATGACCTGAACAAAACAATGTCTGGACTTTAAAAGAGACTGCGACCTCTGAGTTTGTTTCGGTTGTTTCTTCTCAGAGTAGTCAGGTACGAAACACCGGCCTCATCTAGCTTTAAAAATATTGGTTGTGACGTGTAAAATTGTTTTTCAACACATTTGCTCGAAAAATGCATTTACAAAGCCTGTATACATTGTTCGAAAGTTAAAAATTACGCACCATACAACGGAGCGTGCGGTAAAATAGGTACTCTCACCTAAGTACCTATTTTACGGCACACCCCGTTGTATAGCACCGTGCGTTTTCTTTACGGTTTTTTTTAATTTCCATAAAAAAAAATAAGAATTCCACCAAAGAGTTTCACATTAAGAGAATAAACAACCTGACTGATCGAACCTCCTTGGAAGCGCTTTTGCTCAATACGTTATCTCACTTTAATACTAAAGAGTAAATGAGACGAAAGATGTAGTTCAATTTTTCACCACGTGCATGTGGCGCCATTTGCAAATTAGCGCCATTTTCATATTAGAAACTTCAAAAATTGTTGCGACTTTCCCACTGTTATATGTATAAACAAAATATTAATATGAGTTCAAGCGACGAATCTGATAATAATAAGTATGCAATCTACTTCACCTGATATTTTGAATGAGGCGCAACTTGCAGAAAACGGTTATTTTCATTTGCTGTTAAAAATAGTCAAATGAAAAAGTTTGTTTATTTACATATTGTACTGTTTTCTCGCAAATGTGTTGAAAAACATTGTATGACACACGTACAGAAATTGGTATTTACAAACTCGTGACTATGGTAAGCCCTCGGCTTCGCTCGGGCTTACATTCGTCTACTCGTTTGTAAAAACCAACTTACCGCACTAGTATCATAAATAACTATTTTTATAACCATCTAAATATCATTTATCCATAAAAGATATAAATTGACTTTATAATTGCATCGAGCACAACACTCATTGTGATATCACAACATGTCATGTCATCATAGTATAAAAGAAAGTCGCTTCTCGCTGTCTGTCTGTCCTTGGTCTGTCCCTATGTATGCTTAGATCTTTAAAACTACGCCATGGATTTTGATGCAGTTTTCTTCAATATTTAGAGTGATTCAAGACGAAGGTTTATATAGCATGCATAATATAGTCGAGATTGCAACCGTGCGGAGCCGGGGCGGGTCGCTAATTTATTATATTCACTACAACGTGCAATGAACTTAATTTAATGTGTGCTTCCCATCCTTATCAATGTTTTATGTTTCACGTATTTCTGGGAAGTCCAGATTGCATTACTGTTTTAAAATAGCTTGCAACATGCTTACTAAGAAATCAGTTGCTCCTTTTTTGCTGAAGTATCACCTATTTTGTTTTAATTAATAAGAAGTAAGTAACGTTTTATGATCTTCTAACGGTTGATTCGGTGCACTTAATATCAAAATCGAATAATTAAGATCGTTTGGCATTATTAGATACCTGCTTATTTTGAATCCGTTCGTTATTTAAATTCACTGGTTGAGTGGACATTGCTTATTACCCACACAAAAAGATACTTTGTAAGCGCGTGGCCATACTCGGAGAAAATGCGCCATCTTAGATTTTCAATTATTTTGAGAGAGACACAGTACAGTTTTACAAATCTTTACCAAAAGCACATTCCTATAACTATGCTTTTTGATCGCTGAAACACATAATTACAGCACATGTAGGCAGTTATTCAATAAATAACTTTGAGAGCATTTCAAATAGTTTTACTGGAACAATTTTGTTCGAAGTTTGAACAATAAACAAAATGGCCGTGTGTTGTATAAATGGCGGGAATATTCCCGCGCTAGCAGGCGAGGTCTGGAACTAATTGTTGCTGCTTTGTTTCAATATTGTGCTGTAATCAAAACTAAAGTTTAGCCTGTGGTAACAATTTAAATATAAATGGGGATTGTTTTAATTTTTCAAACATTCGATTTTATTTTATTTTCTGCAAATTTAGAGCATTTTGAGAAA